>OZ002741.1:19000000-19404800 GCA_963924295.1 Dioctria rufipes
TGCCCTGCGTGGTCTACCCCAGGACCAATCCTCTCCGACTGTCTCTATATCTTGATCAACTTGAGCTTATTTCTTTGAAGTCTCTCGAAATCAGACGCAACAACTACAGAATTGTTTTGCTTTGGACTGTGTACAAGGCTTGATTAATTTCCTTCAATTGTTGGGGGCTTTAAACTTATCGGTCCCAGCTCGCCTGTTGAGAAACCATGATTTTTTCCTCATTCCTTACCACCGTATAAAATATTGTCTCGTGTCTTTTCAGGTTCACACTGATTACATAGACTTCCGTTTATCTAAGTCTCACTTAAAGATTCAGGTCCGTTAAGGTTTTTTTTTCTTAATTATTGTAATCTTAGTATGTATCTCCTTTTTGTTGTAAATAAGTATGAGCCCCCTAAGAAGTACCAATCTTACTGTAGCGATGCACTTTAAACTAACAAGAACGTCTACACTAAAATTTTTCCAGAGATATTTCAATAAATGCCATCCATCTATCCGCAAAATTTTAATCTAACTGTCATATCATAATAGATAGTTGACTGTAGCATGCTAGAAGGCTGTGTATAGCGGGTACTTAGAGGAAATCGAACGCCTCCCTGCTTAATAAAAGAGATTGGCTATTGATTAGCTACCTCTTTTCCAGTCTGGAGGAGTTGCAAAGTAAAGAGTTCAGATGTGTCCTGAGATGGGAAGCAGGATGAATCTGTGGCGGTTTAAAGGTTATCCCATGAGGTGAAGAGGCACAATGGAGGTCTAAGTGATGCAGGCTAGTCTGCGGGGGCTCCACCATCCTAACCAAACCTAATCTACTTGGCTGTAATAATATATACTCAGAGATAACGCTCTACTGAAGATTTACTAATATTCCTTACCGAGCGTTGGAATCAATGTTTCCTTAAGTTTGGTGAATCTGAGATCATCGCATAAGATATCTCGAAGGCCTTCGATAGAATCTGGCACCCTGCTCTTTTACCTAAATTTCAGGAATGAGATCTGATTTGAATCTATAGCTGCTTCCCGCGGGAATGTTATAATTGACAAATGAAGCTACATGTTCAGTTTACTAAAGTATGACCTTACAAAATCCAATGTTGTCTGTTATCACTCGAACGTACTGCAACACCCGCTCAACCCATTCCCGTCGATAAGACGATATCTTGAACTCGATATCTCTTAACATCTTAGGCCTTGAAACATTCAACAATCTTTGCGAGTTTGATCACATTTTTGGTATTGCCAAAAACCCGATGAAATGCCTGGGCTTCTTGCAAAAATGTAAGACATATTTTACTCCATCAAACTTGGTGGAAATCTACAAGTCTCATATCAGGCCTAGATTAGAATATAATTCCCATATTTGTCTGTGTTAGACAAAGTCTAAAAGAAGGCCTTCCAGCTTATTAGTGATGACATATCAATATAGCAACTATTAATTCCCTAGAGCACCAGCGTAATGTTGGAAGTCTGTCTCTCTTTTATCGCTACTTATATGGTTATTGCTGTGACGTAATCTCTAACCTGATCCCTTGTAAAATTCTTCCTATGCACCACACGAGCTGTAGCCCGAGCTTACCCTTACACCATTGAAGTCCAATCCGGTCATACCATGAAATTCCGCGAATCCTTCATAAACAGAACAGTACGAATGTGAAACAGTTTGCCGTTCTCTTTTCCCTTCTCTCAGCTATGAGCCAAAATCATTCAAGCGTGATGGACACCGTTACATTGTTGTCTCAACCCAACTCCATTCCCTACCGCTTCTTCTTTTCCTGCCAAGTTTATGTTACGGCATCATAGGATATCCTTTGAGCTTTGGCAACATCGTAAAAAAATAATAAAATAAGAAAGTTATCAAAATATACGAAATTATAGCTTTTTTAACAAACTTCTATATGCTTTCCTAGGTCCAAGCCTGCCTAGTCGGTTTTGTTTGTATTGCCGAACCACTGAAAATATAATAATAATATTTGAGTCACTTTGAGTAAAATGAGCAATATTTTCGGCTGTTCTTGACCGACGTGCACGGGTTTTATTCTTCACATCACTAACTTGTCCCGACAGCTCGAATTTTTCTACCAATTTCTGTATTGCGGTCCGACAAGGTGCTTCACGACGACCCAAAAATGTTCGAGTTTTACGAACTGTCTCTGCCACATTTTCACCACTTTTATAGTGAATTTTAATAATTTTAATGCGTTGTTGAATCGTGTATCGTTCCATTCTTCTTAATGGCGTAGTTTCTACTTGTCAAATGTCAAAAAATGACAGCTGCAAAAGTGACATCTACCGAAATAGCGGGCTAATTCAAATAACACCTCTTATTGGAAAACCCTTTATGTGTTTGTCATTCTGTCCTTAACCTGAGACAACTTACATCCAGATGTGCAAAACCTCACAAAAACGCGGTTCAACTAAAACGAGCTAATGGCCCTCTAATAGAAAGCTCTACACATTCTCTCTCTCGCTTGCTGTATTATGCCACATAAATTCTTCTCAATAATAGCTTTCTTTGGTTAAATAAAAAGCTAAAGAGCTTTCAAAAAGTGATCCGGGTTTACATAGAGTTTTGCACATCTAATTGTAAGTTGTCTCAGCCTTAACCAAAGTATGTCACTTTACACACATAGCCAAGAGCAAAAAAATAAATATAATATTATTATTTATCACATATGTACGAATGCAACATCTATGGCTTTATTTGAACATGAGCAATGCGGAAAAAAAAGTATATTGTTGCGAGCGTGGCCTTTGGTTCGTTATTTAAAACACAATATTAAATATTTAATTACAACACTTTCGCACGTTTATTACTTTCGCTTGTTAACACTGCAACGACTAAGATAAGACTCTTTTTTTGCGGTGACAACTGTTATATTTATAGCCTAGAAACTCTCCAGATTATTCTAGAGTGTTCTATTCCAGAACCTTCTTGACTTTTCTATTCATTCTATTCCTGAACCTTCCCGAACATTCCGTCATCGATTCTCCGAACCTGAAGTTGTTTACTATCCATTGCTAGTAGGTGTCACCAGTTGTCTCTTTCTATTGCACGTAACAATATTAAATAAAATTAATACTTAATACCGAAGACGAAAAACAATACTAATCCTTGCAAAAAACGTTTTGCGTTGCGCACTACTATTTTTGTTGTTGGATGCAAAACAAATGTAGAACACGCCAATATGGTTAAGCATGCGTTGCGTCGATGGCTTAGATTTCGTGAAAAAGGCAATGTATCGTTTTACTCAACGCAACTATATCATTATTCCCCTACAGTTTCTTTTATTTAATTATAAATTACATAATTATTATAAATTATAAAAAAATATATATATATTCGTTATATGGGGTTTTATCAGAGTCAGAGATTGACCATCTTAGGCAGACCACCCACCAAAGATGCATCATGCACATGCACTTCTCATATGCTGTATAGTAAGTAAGCCGCTCACTCCCAAGTAAAGTGCTTAAATTATAAAGGAATTCTTTTTATCATGACGTCGTCCTATAAATATCTCATCCAAATATCGATGCTTCACGCAAAAGCTATATACGCAATGCTCAAATGAAAGCATGCACGACGCACTTGCATCATGCTCTTCAAAAACGCATCACATATACTTTTACGTGACACGCCGCTCACAATGAAGCGATCGCTTGATGCAGCGGCACTCATCCTGCAAGCATTTTCGTTTGAGCATTCCATGTACAGCTTTTGCATGAAGTATCATTATTTGGATGAGATATTCATAGGACCACGTAAGGATAAAAAGAATTCCTTTATAATTTAAACGCTTGCTTGAGAGTATGCAGTGCAATTGCTCTTTTGGTAAGGGGATTACTATACAGCATATGAGAAGTGCATATACATGATACATATGCAGGACGCTAGAACTGAAGTCGGTAATTAGTTCAAATTAAAAATTTCAAAACTTTGGCCTGGCATAATTCTGATAGAATTACCTCATTCTGTGCCATTGTAAAGAAGCAAATGATTTTCGACATTTGCCACCAGGCAGTTTTCAGAATCATCTACGGAATCTATAATAAATTGGTCTTCTACCTCTGTCTCATAATAGGGAAAGGAATGAAAAATATTTCAAAAATTATCTAAATATTTCATTGTGAAAGCCAAAGACTAATTTCCATGCACGTCTCATAATGAAGATCGATTGAATTGAAACTTGTAAGTAAGGGAAGAAGACCCCAACAATTTTCTCCCGGTTGAAATTATTAAAATAAAAGTTGTTGTCTTACAAGGAGTAGCGTAGCGTATGCTGTATAAGTGTATACACAATACATTTCCCTTGTCCTCTTTCCCTTTGCAGGGGCTTACATTCTACATAAATACTGGCGTTCATGAACGATTAATTTCGTGTATAACCAGAAAATCTGCAGCAAATTATGAGCCACAAAATAATATAATTTTTCCCCTCTCCGCCTACTAATATCTGCCAACCCTCTTAACACTGGCGAAGAAGCTTTTTCCTTGCTTTCAAACCAAAAAGGATATGGTACGGTAAGATGAGGTACATTAATTCCACATATACTACCAACCAAATCTTTTGTGTATACAGCTTTGTTCCTCCTTCACTCCTGGTGGTGGTTATGAGGCATGAAAAGCCGAATTTAGAATGAACATGCAATAAAATCATTGTTTCGCAAATTTCCGCGATAATAACACATGGATAACGTTACCTACATATTTGACGAAGAAATCTGGATTCTTTACACCTCACAAAATAGTGAATAAACTTCTCTTTTATTCATACGTCTTATAATCATTGCACTTAACTTGTCAGTTTCACTTTCTAAAACGTTCCCGCTCCGAATATGGTAGGAGGAGAGCACTGACATTATAATAAGAATGGACTGAGCGTTCTTGATTTAAAAATGGCACAAATTTTGAACAGGCGGTGAAAACCTTTTATTTCGTACAATTGTACATTGATTCATAATTTATTATTATTTATCGATTAGAAACACTAAAGATGATATAAATAGTATTAAATTAAATAAAAGTTGTGTTGGAAATTAAACTTGTTTTAGTTAACCCAAAAATTAATTTTAAATATTACTGAAAAATGTGCTCCTCTGCAGATTTGATGTCAGACTTTATTCCAGCAATATATTTGTTTGAATTTTTATGTCAATTCCAATGCATTCCATTTAATACAACTGTACTGTTTCCAAAATTTTAACAGTTCAGCGTATATTTTGAGCTATCCTCAAACAGATTTTAGCCAAAAATTTATCCCATTTTTGACTATAGGAATTAGATAAAATATCCATTCTTATTATATGTCAGTGGAGGAGAAGAAGAGTTCGACAAATGATCGGAGGGGACATGTGAATATTTGATAGAAAGGCCTTGATGAGTAGACTACAAATACTGAAAAAAATACAATACCGCTCCTATAATTTAAGTGAATAATCGTACAAAAACAACATCAGTACATACAAGGGCTTTCTATAATTATGCACTTAAGCTATGTAATGTTTTGTATTTTCTTCAATATTTTTTATCTACTCAACAAGCCCTTTCCAACAAATACCGACATGCCTACGTTGGACAAAATATTTTCATTACCCTAGGCATGTGGGTATTCGTTGGAAGGGCTCTGATGCGTAGACTACAAATACTGAAAAAAATACAGTACCTTTTTACATTGTTTTTCTACTATTATGCACATAAGTCATATAACGGATATTGTATTTTTTTAAATATTTGTTTAAACAACACCTTTCCAACAAATACCAACATGTCTGGATTTGAATAATGATTTAAAAAATAACAACAGCAATAATTATGATCCCCACGTGCAACATTACCCCAGGTAAGGAAATTGCAAATACTGGAAATTTAAATCTGGATATTTCTGGATATAAAATTATGCCGGGTCTTATTTCCTTTTCCTAACTTTGCCATTGGAAGTTGCAATGTAACACTGCAATATTCCATAGATGAACCCAGATGCTCAGACGTTATTACAGCCACCAATTTCAATTCACGAACTCGACACTTGCGATCTAATGATTTTATATATTTGTGTTCCCAGCGCACCCATCATGGGCAATTTGAGCCTATGTTTAGAATATGCAGAACTTTTTATTTGTATTTCCATTCAATTCATTTTTCATATTAATAAAACCGAATTAGGAAAAGTCTTTAGCTTTAATTTAAAAAACGGATCATTCTAGCTAGCATTTAGCGAAATAAATAAATAAGGCGATCCTCAGACAATTTTAGTTTGCAAATAAATATCGTAGAAAAAAAAAACGTTTATGTCCGAAAGTTTAACAAAATTTATTTGAAACAAATAAAAATGCTAGAATTGGTCTAAGAGCAATTCTTATGATACCTTAGTTGAGTGCCCGTATGTAATTTCATATGGTTACCCATCTGTGCAATGCAAGTGTGATATGTCAAGTGGTTTTTCTCATATATTTCTAGAACGGTTCGAAAATATGTAAAACTTATTATAGCCAATTTCATAGGATTAAATATTCTGAAGAACTTTTCTGTACAATATCTAAAAAAAACAAATTTTTTATATGGCAACACCAAGAACAACAGACATGCAAAAATGAAAATATCTTTGAATATTATGCGTGGGTGTCCAATACTCATTTTGCTCTACCAGCATAATTTCTGTGCGTTACAAACGGAATGCCAAACTTATGTAGTATATCCTATGATTTCATCTAGTGTATAAAAACAGGAATATATTTACCAACTTTCTTCTGATGCGTTTTTGTCTATTGCGAGCATTTTGTTTTTATCTACCGATTTTGGTTAATAGGCATTTAAATTCCTCTGAATATGTTGTGGCGAACTGTTGTTTTACTTGCAATTACATTACTCCTTACGACCTCCTTCCAATATTTTCTTATAATCTGTATTTTTCTAACGAAATACTGCAAACATCAAACCTAGGTCCTCCTATGTTTATTTCATTTTCATTCATTATATGCAATTAGCCGAAAAGAACTGTCACCTTTATTTATACGCCAGGGATGTGGAGATTAATATGTACATATATCCATGGTTTAGTGAAATATATTCTGCGGAATCTATTGCTTAATCAATCTATATAGGTATAAAATTATGCGGATAAACCAGCACTGATGCAAAAGTTAAACTCCTTTCACTTTCTCGATGCTCGTAAAATTAGCACGTGTGAAGTTCTGATACTATCAGCATTGATGTTGACATTGTGCTTCTGGTGCCCTGATTCCAGCTGCTGATGCGCCAGCGCGAGTCAATCAGCATAATGTCAACATAGGCTTTAAGATATGAGCAATATTTCAAACAAAGTATTAAAATGGTCTAATATTACTATGGTAATAAGTATAGATGGCACAAGAACTAGATGTCGCATGCAGTACCAAAAAAGTATGTATACAAAATTTATATGGCTGGGTGATCCATTCCGGAATGGACCACAACATTTGAAATGCTGTATACGTCGAGTGATTCATATTTTTTCGTATCTGAAGTGTTGAGAAAGTCGATCAAATGTATACAAAGCTGATATTATAAAAACATTCGCTTTCGGCACGATCTAAAACATATTGTGGTCCATTCCAGAATGCACTACCCGTTTCACAATTTGTATACTCTATTCTAGTATGACATGCGACATCTAGCTCTTGTGCCATCTATGGTATAAGATTTTTCATATCTGGAAAATTTAGCACGGGCATGGATAGTACGTTTTAAGAATAACTTTCTCTCTGCGTTTTCCAATTCTCTTTTTAAACCAGATCCTGTCTTTGTCCTTATTTCTATTTTTTCTGGTCTATATCTAACAATTGTTTATAATTACGCAGCTGTTATGAAAATTTTCAAATCACTGCCATTTCACAAAATTTTAGAATATATTAAAAATTCCATTTTTATATTGCCATTGAAAAACAGCCTAATTGTAGGAAGGAACCATAGAAGATTGTGGATGGAATATGCAGATTACACAGAAATTTGTTGGGGTGACAGGGTTTCACCCGGTTTTAGATGCTTGTTAGTTTGTATACATGCTCTTGATGTCATTGAGCTTTTACCTAATTTTCTTGAATAAAGCTTTCATACATACATAGATAATGTACTGTGTTTGGCTTACTTTTCGTCACTATGGTTTGATGTGCTTTTTGTACAGCGCAACGCAGCGCACAGCAAGAGTGCTCTCTCTTGTTTATTTTTCCACTGGTATTGGTTGCTATACATAAGCGGGTTAGTTGCTGATTGCCGATTTCACACATACGTGAGAAAATATTGAAGATATTATGAGGTTATTGAGATTCAAAGTATTTTTCTGTCAAATAATAGTGTGAAAGGGACAATATAATGTTTTTTGTTGTAGTATTCCGCATATCTGTTTAATTCCAGTATTCTTACCCACCTCAACTAAGGATAGTATAGTAACAATAAGGAAAAACAAGCAAACATGCATACATGCGCACATACACACATGCATACGTACATTTAACAGTAGAGTGATACAGGAAAAATGGAGAAAAATTCAGTAGTGGCAGCACAAATTTTCATCCCCTTTATAGTGTATATCGTATTGTGGGGGTGACTACTATCATTTTTTGGCCATATAAGGAATTCACTTCAGCTGAATCGTGCAACGAGTCAGATCTAAATCGCACACAGTTTGTATCTAATCTACATAGTCAGCTACTATAGCTACTATAAAAATTACATTTTGTTTGATCACCGAGTGTACACATAAATTTTTATTCTAATTCGCTTACGGACTTTCTATCGCTTAAGTAAAAATAGTAGCACAGAACGTGAGAATTTCGCGGCTTTACTGTACGATTTTTTTTTCTTCCTTAAAAATAAGAATTTCCATCAAAAAGTTGCGGGTTTTTGTTGTTGTGCTAAGTTTATTTCGACGCCGTTGTAAGAGCTTGTCGAGGAAAGTCTGTACAAAAAACTTTAGATTTTTTTAAACTATTTTCTTGTATACAAGCGCCGGGATTATTTTATTCTAGTTCTTTTTTCTACATACCTATAATCAGTGAGTACGAGTAAAATCTACACAATTAAAAGCCGAAAATCAGATTTCAGTGGAATGTGTGAATGTCAGATTTTTATATTAAACTGAATTATAAAAATTTTCGATTTTAGGCATCAACAAAGTGTAAAAAGTGTTTGTGCCAATAATGTTAAATGTGAAAAATTATAAATAATTGTATCTAATACAATGGGGAAAAAAATAAACCGAAGAAAATCTAAATTTAATATTATAAATAAATAAGAACCAATAAACTCATATAGAGATCGCATTACATATCTAGCTAATGATCATTTTGATGGAGGCAAAATATTTAAGAAAAAGTGTCCTTAAATTATTTATGTTGAATCAAAACCTGCTGTTTTTATTTTATTTGTATTATTTAGTATTATTTTGTGTATATTAAATATATCTCTATACATAACACGTGTATGTATGTTATTATTTGTAAAAATTGCTTCAAATTTAAAATATTTTTTTGTTATTTTAATCTTCGCATTCTTGTGAGGATATACGGATGACTATCTTTAAAATGAGAGAAAAAAAAAACTACAGAACACTTACAAGCTGAGTATCTAACACCCTCAGGAGTTTATTCTCTGGCTTAGTAGTTTCTTTTCTTCCTTTTTTCCTGCGCTGTTGTTTGGAAGTTTCATTTAATATTGTAGCATTATGGCAATGGAACCGATATAGTTTGAGAAATGACATAATTTGTTCACCCAAACATACGAGTAGTACTACATTCAAAAACCTGTTGGAAAAGGAATCTCATGCCATTCGCTTCCCACAATAATTAATTTATACAACAGCCGCACCTCTCTCTGGTTAAGTCTATTTAGTTTCTGGCTGTGTACCTTATTTATTTATATCACATAAAAGCTGAGAGATAAAATGAATGAAATGCAAAAGTGAGTACAAAGGCTAATCTAAAACCTTATTCAGCTAACTATCGCAATAATAATAGTATAGGCAGGTACGTTATGAGACTGTTGATAATAAAAAGCTGTCTGGAAATCGGAAATGAGTTATTTTATTTAGACATCGTAACTATACTACCATAGAAATACAAGTTACTGATAATGTTTGGTTTTACTATCATAGTAAAATAAGTGTTTAGGTATAGCCATGTTTTTTTTTATTTCATCACTAAATGAAAGTAAATTCTGTATTATTAAAAAAAAAATACAAAGTCCTACATGTAAGATGATTCTGAAAGTTTTAAGACATCGAATAAAATATCGCCGGTAGGATTGGTTTTGGACACTGTGGAATTTACCTATAGAATTTCTTGAATTGAACAGAAAATGTAGATTGAAAAACCTGTGGAGTCCAGATGAAACTCATTCAAAGAAGTAAACAGAAATCTTGTCTATTTTCCTCTTCAAATGAAGAAGCTACATTATTTCTTGAAGTGCAACTTAACCCCGGCACTGTGTAGTCTAGGACATTTTTCTTATAAATGTACAACCAATCAATAACTGTTGTAAGTCAAGTCAACTATATTGACGGCGTGAGATGACGTTCACACTTCACTTACTTGTTCTTAGGATATTCTTGTTTAATTTCAAATGAACAAAAAAAAAAGAGCTGTCTTAAAAATATTGACAATGGTTTTCTGAATATATTTGATTGTCATTTAATTTTTTTCTACCACATAATAATAATGCTTATAAAACTGGCCTTGAATTGAATAAAAACTAAATACTTCGACCTAAAAAAATTAATGCCCTAGACACACAGCACTCTTAATGAAGAAATAACTAACGACTCATTAGTCTATAATGATTCATTATAAACTGCAGACACGCAGCCATTTCTTTAATTATGTTGTACTGTCAAACTGGTTTTGATAAGCTTATGTCATTAAGAAGCAATATGGATCGAATTAACACGATAAACTTTGTTTTTATTTATTTTATTATCAATTAAACAATTTACAAATGAGAAAAAGTTTATATTAAATAGATATTGACAATACAATTTGTGATTTGCATTTCTTCTTCTTATTTTTCAAATCGGCTGATGCACAGCGAAGCTCCACATTTAAATTATATGCCAAATCTAGCAAATTTTTCCTCATTATAGCTATAATGAAGGAAGAATACACTTCATCAGTGTACTTCATTATCATCTAATTTTCGAGCCATAATGACGTATACTGTGTGACACACGCTACTTTAATCATTAGTAAGTACTAATGTTTCATTAGATCGTGCTGTGTATCTAGGACATAACGCTTTTTTTTTACTAAATAAAATCAGAAATCTCCTTTTGGCTGCTCTGGTACATCAGTTCTTCACTTTGACATTTTCACAATTAATTTACTCTTCTTCTTCTTCTTCTTCTTCTTCTTCTTCTTCTTCTTCGTCTCCTTCGTTATCTTCTTCTTCATCTTCTTCTTCTTCTTCATCCTCTTCTTCATCTTCTTCATCTTCTTCTTCTTTAAAGTAGCAACAAGAAGGCAATGCACCCTAATGGTGGGTATATACATACCTTCGGACCATTGGGGTTACTAGCTCGATTATTGCCTTTCCGGATCGATTGTAAACCTTGTCTGGACAGATAAATGCTTCTCCAATGATTTGCAACCTTAAGGCTGGACGCGTGGGACATTCACATATAATATGCTTCAACGTATTATCTTCCTCCTTGTATAGCTGACACTGTCGGATTTGCTTATCTTCTTAAAAAAATAACGGAAGGGGCCTTGTCCAGTGATTTCATAGGTAAACAGCCCTGAGCGGTTGTCTGCTATGAACAGTTATTTTGCACATCTTGATAGGAGAAGGAGTAAAGAATTTCTTCGCCTACCTCCTACCGGGACCAGTATATGGACTGTTGGCTTTTTAGCAAAGAACGTCTAACAGAGAGAATGCGCATCTCATTTATTGAAAAGTTTTCTATGGCGGGTCGTTCTATTACGACACGCTCTCACAAATTGTATGAAAACTCTCTCTTTGCTGATGACATGCTACTCACCGGTGGTGATATTACGTCCTGCTCTTACAAATTTTATGAACACTATCTGCTTTGACGACCCGCTACCAGCCACCAGCGGTGAGTGGTGGACGACGGGTCGTCAAAGCACCAGCACACAGTACCAAAGCTAGAGCCTGCACCTGCACTCCGCATCATGTCCATGCACTGGATTGCGTGCTCTCTTTGCTTCTTTTACCTATCCTCTAAGAAACCGATTTCATCAAGAATACTTTGTTTGAGAGAATTTTCATTTACATTGCATTGCAGTAGAACAGAGGGAGAATATTAAGATGAGCGGATGAGATAGGAATCGGTGGGCGACAAGCAGTCTAGTCACAATCACAGTCAGTTACATTGATTCGTGTGCTTGGGCTAAAAATTTTCATGAATGTAGGTAGTCAAAATATGCTGTGCAAAAGATCTTATGAAAAATTTTCGAGTGCATAAATTACAGAAAAACCTGTTCGCCACTTCAGACAGGCAAACATAAAACTGTGTATGGCTGCTGGCGTCGGCTTGAGAGAAATGAGCAATATTTTCTCAGTCACAAATCTTTGCTTCCTCCCGTCTATTACCTCCCGACCGCATCATGAAATAAGCATACAACTTGTGCATTTTTAGAGGCCAGATGTGGCTTCTTGTTAAGTTAGATGTTCTTCGGTTTTAGCCAGATTATTTGCTTTTCATTACTGTCCACTCCTTCGTGTCCAGGACCTAAAGCAACGTTACTTTGTTGTCCCTAGATAGCAGCTGGAGTTTCCAGATTAATTGCGACTGAAAGTTTTTCGAGGATAAAACTAGGAGCGCAACTTGGCTGTGTAAGCCATTAAAGCTTTTGGAGTTCCTGCAGCTCCAGTTTAGGCTTTTCTGAACTCCAAACTTTATAGCACAGAGTTCCAGCGCCTGAAAGATTTTAGATGACGGACCACGCGGAATGGAGAGCTTCACTTCTAGACCGACTACCCCGGCGCGCCTGTTTGTCCATCCCTCCTGAATCCGTCAGTATACTAGACATGGGTCCATTAAAAAAATGCCATCATCTGATTCATTTGTCACTCATTTTCATAACAGAAACTACGAAAATTACACTTTTCGACTACCTTTGTACTGCGAATTGAGATTTGAAAAATATTCTAGAAAAACAAACGGCTTGCGTACTTCCCTAAGCGCTAATTAAGTTAGGGGATCTAAGGCAACTAATGACAGCTTTACCTAACAGAAATATAGAGAAGGCATTTAGTCAAATTTTTGGCAGTAACCATTTCAGCCTACGATAGGCTACCTTCAAAAAATATTCCACACGGATTTCAGTATAAAAATATAATTGCAATGCAATAGTGCATAATCGGATTGTTACTCTGATTGCAGTTTTTTGCAAGAGTGTTAGTATCATAACTCGGTCCGTCTTGGCAAAAAGCGATAGTAATAATGGATGAGGCGTATATTCAACAAGAGAAAAAGTTATAATTGGTCTATGACGAATTATATTATACCCTAGATGAAAATAAAAGTGAGATAAGGAGAAAAACTAAAGTTTTGTATGGTAAAACCAAGAAGTGGTTGTTCGATTTAGCCCATTTTAGAAATAGTTTTATATATATATATAGTGAACACCGGAGTTTTTTTTTCAGCGCTCTAACTGAACGCGCTCTGAGACAGACAAACGGACGGACAAACAGACATGTACAAATCAAAATAGCTTTTAATATTATTCATCCAGTCCATTTTCCTCTATGTGTTGCAAATGCATGACAAGCCTATGAGATTTCATCCAGACCTGTAAATATCCAAGCCCAAGTACCAGTACCAGTATCAGCACCTGGACCTAAAATATTTTAAGTACAAGTACCGGTACTTTATTATGTTATGGCGGTATTTCTAAGTAAGGGCATATTTTGGTATTTATAAAGTACTTAATCTTATATATAGGACTTATGAATACACCAGTCCCAGTACCTGGACTTGTACTTCAAAACTGCCAGTATCGGAACTTGTACTTGAAAACTTTTTAAGTACCAGTACCGGGACTTGTACTTGTACTTAAAAAATATTTAAGTTCAGGTCCTGGTACTGGTACTAGTACGTAAGTACCAATGTACTAAGTACTTAACAGGTGTGATTTAATCTAGACTATAAAACGGTAGTTCAGGTAGGTTCCGCAGATTACAGGAACTACGACTACATGAAGTTGAACCGTTTTTGTTCTTTTCATGTAAAATTGAGAGAATTGTTAATTTGCTTTAAGAAAGTGGTTGCTTTCGAAAATGATTAATTTAATTCAGGAATAGAATGGAAATGTTATAAGACCATGTATTCCACACTCTGCGATTAAATAAAAGAAAAAAGAAGCTACACTTTGTATCAAACTCTCTATAGAAAACAGAAATTCTTTGAAATAGTCGTAAATAGTTGTCATTGACGTTGATGACATATTATATTAAATACCGCGGAGATGGAGTGCTCTATTTCAATTCTTTTAGTAAAGAAACCGGAAAATAAGAGACGTTGATGTCACAAATGAGGTCAGGGGAGACGGGTATATAATAAAATATATAACTTCCTCTTTTATGTACTGCAATGAATTTGGAAAAAATCATTTATTAAGTAAAGAGAAAAACAAAAGTTTATGTCATGGGAAGACATCCTGTTATTGGAAAAGTCCCCTCTCCGCCGGAGATGACTTACTTGAGTCAGATAAAACTTAGTCTTACATTTAGAGCCTTTAGATTATTAAAACTTATTAACGA
The DNA here is from genome assembly GCA_963924295.1 of Dioctria rufipes. Taxonomy (NCBI): domain Eukaryota; kingdom Metazoa; phylum Arthropoda; class Insecta; order Diptera; family Asilidae; genus Dioctria; species Dioctria rufipes. The sequence continues at coordinate 19,014,750 of OZ002741.1, forward strand.
CATGAGTTATTTTATTACTTTGATGACCAAATAAAAAACTGACTTTTTTCATTAAAATGAACATTTTCTTGTGTAACGAGTTATATATTTTTACCGCTGGTGGGAGCTATACTTACAGGCTTTAAGCACACTCCTTTACATTGATTATCGTCCGGAACTTAGTCAATAGCGTTTTTTCGATTGTACTTTGCAAACACCAAACACAATACGGTCCACTCAGTCCTTCGAACATTTCCTACCTTGGTAGCATTTACGCATTTATGCATTATTTTTCGGTTGCTTTTCACAAAAATCCGTCCCGTTATTGAACGTTTTCTGCAAATGGCACGAAATAGTAGTATAGTTGACCAGGGTATTAGGCAAGGATCTTGACAAGCCGCAAAGGAAGTCAAAGGAGATGTTTTGGCTTTCTAAATACTGACAGACAGACAGACAGAACAGACAGACATACAGACAGACATCCAAAAAACAAATAACTCTTCTTTTATTTATAATAATGGGAAGTCGGTGTGTATTATTTGTTAAGTTGCAATTGCACATTACACGAAATTACGAAGTAAGTCATCCCCAATTTTAATCTCAATACCCACACAATTCAAAATTGCGAACAAAGACACTTAAGTCAATGCAACCAGGGCTTCGTAAGCATTAAGGACTCTTGTCTTCTTTTTAGTCGTGAAGATGATAGAGCCAACCAAGCTAATTTTTTGATAGTTTGGCATATTACTTCATAAATTGATCGCTAATTCACCTAACTATATCACGTCGTGGAATGGAACTTTGTATTAGTGAAATTAGTAAAAATTTTGAAAAAGGGCTGTTGATGTGTGATTTGAAAAATTTTACAGCATTCAGTTTTTAGCTCTTGACGTATAAAGATATTCGGGAAGTTCCACAATTCACCGTTTTTGTACGCTATGTATCTGCAGACATAAATGTGAAGGAAGAAATATTAGACTTTGTAGATCTTATCAATACAACTCGCGGTGTCTATGTTAGAAATATACATTTGACGAAGTAAGGTACAACTGTGAATTGCCTCGTGATAAATTCGTAAGTGCGCATACAATGTTAGGGAGAACCAGGATCCCATTGATATTTTAAGCAACAATCCTGAAATTCCACATTTTGTACCTCTTCACTGTATAATTCACCGCGAGCAACTCATAGCGAATTTTAATTAAATTACGAAAATGTGCGGAGGATTTGTTTTGCAGATAGTAAATTTAATGAGAACAGATGTTTTTAGAACAGTTACAGTTAAATTATGAAACAGATGTATTGACCAGTGATCTCTCCTTATAGTCAACTTATAATGTTTGCCTTTTACATTTTGTGGAATTCTACAATCCTACCATAACATTTGCAAAAGAAAAAGGGAAAAACTACCCAGAATTAGGAAATGGAACATGTCTTCATGTACCTTACCGACATTATGGAGCATTTCAACGGAAAAAATGATTATTGATTTGTAAAACTCTTTTTAGTTTTGAAGCTGAACTTCGGCGATTTGCATATGATTTTAAGTCCAAGCTAGTTAATCACAACAATAAGGAAGAATTGCAAAATTAGGTTTGAAGATTTGAAAAGTTTTAAATCTACATTTGCATATTTTGTGAACCCATTTTTTTGTAATATTATTGAAGATGAATTTCAATTTCTAAAGTTTTTTTTTTTTTGAAAAAGCGGTTCGGGAATTGGAGTTATTAGAGATGAAATAGGATCAAGCATTGCAAATGTAGCACAAATCTACTTCGTGTCAGAATCATAAAACCCACACTTAAAGAAAGCTGCTTGCAGCCAAATTTCAATTTCACCCCTGACCTAGAATATAAAAATTAAAAAGGAGATACACTTATTGACTCTGAAACAATGTGCCTCCCGATGTAATCATATGATATGGGGTTCGAAGTTTGTTTTGAGTGCCGAGAAAGTTCATCAACATTTTGATATCTGCTCGGTTTTTGAAAATACTGAAATTAGACCTTATTCTATAGATAATCGAATGCTCATTATCTACAATGTTATCACAAATGCTTTTTCCTCTGTGAGCAATGTTTTCGACCTTGAATTCAAAAATCTTGAGTCAACTAATAAGTCATTTCGACTTAAACGAAAATATCTTAAAACTTTGTCCTACATATTTGCATATTGGTCGGAGGAACAAATTTCGTAGAAGAAGAATATCTCTTCTGAATGGACGTTCCAGATTATCTATCCCTTTTGACATTTCTGATTCACTTAACACTAGTTCAGAATCTTATATCTCGACGGATTTGATACTTTGTTCTATTTTGTTTGGACGAAAATTTTAATTTGAATATCAGGCCTGAATATCGCATGTTATAACGTGAGAATGATTAAATATTTTTTGAGTTGTGTAAAAAATATTTTTTAGTCAATCAATAAAAAAAAGGGGGTCAACTATTTGAGATGACATTTGTGTTTGAAGGCGAAAAAATATTTATTTTTGGAATCAAATTTATCAAACACACATAAGGGTTTAGAAATTTGAACATATTGATCACTGGGAAAAAGTATTTGATATCTACTTAAGAGCATTCGGCTATCGGATAAAATTGTTTTATTTTAATATTTTTGAAAAATTTTGCAGATATGGAAAAAATAAAACCATCAAACTCCTCCTTTTGTTTGTATTTCATCAAAATCAGGCACCTGCTTTAATATAGCCATCCTTATTCGGCACGTTCTATGTATATGGTGGTTAGATGGTGGTGAAATTTTTGATACGTAATTAATCAATGATTCCAATTTTCCGATTTTGAAAAATTACCATTATGTTTTGATCAAAATAATAGTCAAGTCCGATATTTCGAGTCTGGCATTTTGTAGATTACTTAGATGTGAAGACACACTATCGGAAGAAACCGTCGAAGCTTCAATATATACATAAAAAACATGGAAACCACGGAAAAAGTTAGAGAACTTAAAAAAAGAAGTTGGTATACTCGCTTTCCCCTCTTCCTCCCCAGCCCATTCCTTAGCCACGCCCTTCCTATCATACTCTGATAATATCGGTAGCATGTCATGATTACAGTTCCACATAATTAGTGGTAACAGCTTTTTGCTAAATTAAGCTAATTACTGACCACCGCAATCTGCAGCATTTCTGATAGAGGAAAATTATGTAGCGGAAAATTATGAAAGTTTGCTTCTAAAAAACCGAAACTCCAATAATTTTCAAGTCTGTGGTGCTACATTATTTGTAGACTTCATATTGAAAATTAATCACAAAGAGTGGGAAACTTTGAAGGCATATATCAAAATGTGGGGTCAGCGGTCGAACTTGAATAATTTAAAAAAAAAAACAGTCCGCACACAATCATCGTTTCAATTGCGGGGACGCGATAAGCACGAAAGCTCTCTCATAAAGAATTCTAGACGGTGAAGGGGACAGAACTTCAGAAGACGTGAGACGTGATGCGTCGAATCCAAGCAGAAGAAATATTGGAGAGAAAATGCGTGTCCCTTTATTTTTTTGGGACTGAAGTTCTATTTTTCTCCCTCCAGGCTCTGCTATTTACACAAAACCTCTTTTTCTCGCCATACTCAGCACGCTCCTTTCTTTCATTATTGACTTTTTAGTTGTACCAAATATACATACATACATACATACATACATACCTACATAAATGTATGCATTCTTGAAATTTACCTTTTTCGTCTTATTGTTACTATTCTGACTTTTCTAGATAAAATTTTGCTTCTATCTCAAAAACAATTTCTTCAACTCACTCCGCAATTTCTTAAATCTTGGTTCGACTATAATTTCCACCTCAATCGAAGAAATAGAGATAATCTTTCAGGTGAAATTACGAAAAAGCAGCCAAAATAATCGCTGCCTTAGCACATTTTTAAGGAGAAACGATTTGCTTTCGAGTGAATATCCTCTGTACACTGCTTTTATGAGGAATTGGGTTACTTTTTACTTTTATAGCTAGTAAATTAAATGTTGGATAGTCCATGTCCTTTGTCCGATATAAACTTAAATAGGAAAGTTGTTGTTCGCTTCGGAAGTTGTTGTTCCTAGGAAAATAACACACTTTTACTATCAATGTTTATGGAATTAGGGGGATCTAAAATTAGAATTAAGGAACGCCACCATATTCCCAAATATCGGATAGACTTGCCGTATCATCATCTTCATCCAGTTCTTTCATCCATTGAAGGATATAGAGTAGAAACGGTTTCTGTGCAGCGAACCCCATTCTGTACGAAAGCTTTCTATTCCCTTTAGGATCTTCTCGTAATTTTGTAGGTATAGTTCATCTCCATGTTATTCTTGGTATCTCGACTCGCCGCCCGGTTGTAGGTTCCAATCCGAGGATTTCTTGGCAATGCTGTTTTCTTCACATGTCGTAGCGTAATGCCTAATTCAATTCAATTCAATTGTCTTCTTTTGATTTCTTTCTTGATCCTTTTTACCACAAATCCTTAATTCTTTCTTTGACAGTTCATTTCAGGATGCGACATGGATAATTATTAACAAAAGTTTGCAAATGGCGAGTTATAGATTGAGGAATCATCCACGTTCCAGAATGATTTAATAAAACTTCCTTCATGGAAATTGGAGTTGAACAGATGAAATTTTATCTTATCTAACTAAAGCTCCATATTTGATTTGTTCAAACGGGGACTGAGATTTTTTTCTGTACTTTCAGTTTCAATAATGATGATATACGGAACTAACAGAAATTCTGAACAATTCCTACGACATTTTTCTAGTTAATTGCTTGGCATGTGCTGGTCGCATAATCCGTATTTCCTTTGTTTTTGGCCAGAAAGATTAAGTTTCGGAATCATGCTGTTGTGGTCACAGTGTCAGAATGTTGACAAGAACGTTTTGTAAATAGAAAGACAACCTTTACTAAGTCGGACAATATACTTTTATTTATAGTTCTAAGTTTAGGCCAAAAACGTACAAAGTTGGCAATCGACCAGTATCGAATTGTTCAATCCAAATAGATTATTAATATGTGCTCTGTTGACAAAGTAGCGCAATTACGACAAACAGATAGTTTCATGTACTCAGTCTGAGCCTTATGTACATTTGTATATACATCATAGTTTAATTATTACTATAATAGCTGACGGTTTTATAGTACAGACTATCTACATATAATTGATATTTATGACCAAGTTACGCTATAAAAAATATTTTCCTAAATTCCGTGGCAATAATTTGTGCCACAAAGCTTAGGCATATTTCGCTAACTTGAAAGAGAAGTAGACTTTGGGCTTTGGAGATGGGTAAGCTGCACCTATCTATAGGGAGTTTGAATTCAATAGGCTTTAATCGGGAGAAGGGAAATTGTTTACATATAAGTTGGGTGATATTCGATAAATTAAATAAATGCACCATTAAATTTTTCGACAAATTTTGTGGAAATATCCGTAAAATTTAGAGAAACCTTTGAATTAATTAAAGGTAAAAAAGTGTTTGAAGTAATTTTCTGCCGAATATAGGAATTCTTTCCAAAGGAGCAATGGAATATTCAATGCACTATGTTTGATGAACTATTAAACAAATGTAAAAAATATATTATTATAGATGGAAATAAACATAAAGTATAGTGAATTGTAGACATAATGACTGATATTTTGCACAACTGGTGTCTAAAAATATCTCTTTAATATATAGACACAAATACGACCATTAGTGGTACTATTCCCTCAAATTAAGTTTTCTAAAATAATTCATTTTTTAAGGGAATAGGTGTACAAAGAAAAAATAAAATATAGACATAATGCTTTACACATTAAGTTGTACCTATACTAAAACAAAATAAACACATTATTATTTTCGAAACAAAAATTAACTTCAATGATGGTTTTGAAACATAATATACCTACTCTTCACGATTGCACAATTATTGAATTCTTAAAAATTTTAAAATTATTAATTCGCGCAGGTCTTAACCTAACAAAAGTCAGAATAAAACTCATCGGGTTATAACAAGATAATGTATGCCTTGTATTTGGGGTATTTTTACTAAAGTCAATGGTTTCGTTTTTCCATAACATTATGGAATTTCCAAATTTACCAAATGAGAGTACATATATTTCTATTCGATTTAATTTTAAGATTTCAGAACTTATTGATCACAAAATAATAAAATATATGGAAAATAACACAGCTTAGGTAAAAGTACATACTTTTCATATAAAAATTCCCTTTAAAAAGGGTCCTATACACCATTTGCAAATAAATTTATCTAGAATATGTTTTTTAGGACTATTGGATTAACTTTAGGTAGCCGAAAGATATATTGCTAATTTTTAAGGGACCACTAGACTTATTTTACGGGAATTTATTGCAATGAATATAGAGAACCGTACATTATTTTTTGCAGTGTAAGAAGGTTAGCATCCAAATAAACTCCCTTAATATCTACGGAGATTGCAAGTTGTCAATGAGGTCCATTGAATATTCTCAGTATCGTTCAAAGAAAGTGGGGCCTACCACGTAATGGAGAGTAGTTGACATATTTGATGAATATGCAGAATTGCTCTTTTTGACTCCATGAAGTTTAAAAAGCAAAGCTTCTTGCTTATGCCGTAAGAAGTTTTGTTCTTTTATTCGTGTAGTAATTAAATAATAAAGCTACATTTATTTTGAGAAATCAGTTTTGCATTTCAAGTTTCCTTTAATCCCTACTTTCAGCAGAAACGGAAATAAATATTTTCAGATAGAATATTATATTCCGCATCTGCCTTGCAGATAAAAGCAAACAGTATTCGATATAAAATTCAATATTTTGAAAAAGCCAACCTGTGATTCGTATTTGGATGGGATTAGACCTCTTTAATTTCGTGGAAATTTAGAAAGGATATTGAACAGTTATTTTCTAAAATGGACTCTAAAACAAAAGTAAAAAGTTATTAACAGTTAAAAGCGCATGTATTTTACAGATGTTTTTAATTTATGTAATGAAACAAAGTAAATATTTACTTGGAATTCAAAAAAGTGTAGAAAAAATATAAAATAAACTCAAAAATGCCATCTCTGGTTTTAATAAAAAAGAAAACTTGATCTTCATTAAAACTTGCTTGAACCTGTCCACGAAGGATTTATTTTACTTTTCGTATAACAGTTGTCTTAGGCACTTGGAAAAACTTGCTGGCTTTTTGACACCCCATTATCGTATTATTAATAGCAGCTACAGCCTTATGCATGGAAGTCTCTGTCTAAGTTTCATTTCGACTGGATTTTCTTTTACAGGTGCGAACCATCCTATATCCTAATACGTATAAGAAAAATACATCTTAAGATAGCATTTCACTGCTAAAGAAATGACACTCTGAAACCGACCATATTTATTATAAAAGTCACATAATTTCATACAGGCTAAAGTAACATCGACCGGAGGCTTTTTTTTTAATTTTCTCGAATGACAGCTGAATCAGTGTGAAGACAGGAACGCTTTTTACAAGGAGAATTCAGCAAACTTCATAGTGCTGATTTCCGCTATTCGTAAACAGATCACTCTGCTCGAACTCCAAATATCAGTGGTACACTGTAAAAAATGTGCACAATTATTGCCGCAAAGCTTAAGTAATTTTCCTAAAAATGTAGGGAATATTTCCTAAACTTCCCTACATTTTAGCGCATATTCCCCTCATTTTAGGGAAAAATACCTAAGCTTTGTGGCAACAATTGTGCACATTTTTTACAGTGTAGTTCTTCTTACCACAATAATCTGTCTTGCCAATCTCTTGAATTATAAGACGTATTTGCACTCGGCCAGATACTTTCCAATCGATATAAAAATATTTGAATAATGTATATGTAGAGCGTTAAATTATTATTATTATAAAGCAAAATTAATTTGATTTTCATATAATTTTTAATTCAAAAACAAAAGGTTTTGACAGCGCAGTATCAAATGTAATGTAAATTTAATATACTTATTTTGTATACATTTCTAAGCATTTGTTTACTAACATTTAGAAATTTTATTTTCTAAATAATTTAAAAATGCTAAAAACAGCTTGAATATTTTTCCATATTTCATCGTATATAATGTATTTATTATACATAACATACTTACACAACTTTATTTACATTTCTATACTTGTTTTCTTTATTCAGGGATAAGGACAAATATCGAGCGCACAATTTATTTTGTTACATTTTTGATTTTACAATATTACTTTTATATATCATACATATTCGGGAGAAAAATCAAAAACAGGCAACTTTCTGTACTTCTATAGAACTAGTATATAATATTATGTAAATATGTAACTACTGTGGCACGCATTTAACCGTGTTTTTTGATAAAAACTTATTTTGTATAAGTTTTTTTATCAAGACGATATTTAATACAAAAAATTGAAATAAATAAATAATAATTAATAATAATGAACGATCAAATAGAGAATTTTCCTATTAATATTTATTGCATATTAAAAAACCTAAAAACAAATACATGATCGATACTACTACGGTTGTATGTTATTAAAAAAAAAAAAAGAACTACTACAGATAATAAGAATTTATTTACAATAATTAAACAATAAATAAAAAACAATATCTTTAGAGTGCAGTGAAATGTGTCTGGTTGCTATGGAAATCTAAAAGAATATACACATCAGATCAGGAAAATTAAACGCCAATAAAATTAGTTAAATGCTTATAAAGTTAAATATAAAAAAAATTAAACAACGAATTTTCCTTCTGATATTTAGGAAACAAATATTCTAATTAAAAAATTTGTGGGTAAAAAATTATATTAATGTGTTAATGAAGAGTTTACGAAGAGTGATTGGTGTCTTGTAACAATAATTTAGTGTATATACATATATACATGTGCTCATCAGTGCTTAAAAATTAGTAATAACAACTATAAATTTGAACGTGCGTATACTACACAAAATATTCGTGATTTTATATTACGCAATTATATAATAACTCAAATATGAATTTAACGGTATTCGATTAGAGTCGATAGCATCACCATCAACGAAAAGACAAACAGAAAAAAATTTAAACAGAAAGAAGTGCTGTCAAATGCAATAGAAACAATACATAATGACATCACCAAAACCACATCATAAATTAATGAGTCCATTAATTATAGGACAGAAACAAGCCCATTCAAGTCCTTGCAGTCCTCTTTTGTCAGTGCGCTATACAACTGGTTCAACACTTTCTCTAGGTGCCCAGAGTTTGCAACATCCTCAACAACAACAGCAGCAGCAGCAGCCGCAGCAACAACAACAGCAGCAACAACGTCAACAACAACAACAACAAATTCACTTACATCTTTCGGAACAACACCTTGCAATGCATCCATCACCAATTCAAACAGCCTATAGCTCTCAAACTAATCTTAGTTTAAATACAAATCCTCATACGCAGGATAATGTCAACGGGACGATGTCATCAATGACAAGTGAACAGCAATTGTGCACCTTATACAATGCCCAGCAGCATTCTGATTACATCATATCAGATTACATGGATAAAATAGCGACTAGAATAAGCCTTCTAGAGACTGAGCTAAAATTTGCCTGGCGAGCCCTTGATCTCTTGTCAAATGAGTATGGAAAAATGTGGACACGTTTAGAAAAATTAGAAAATATAACCGTCGAACAGCAGTCGGTTGTAGCCAATCTGATGGGATTATACGGTAGAACGGGTGGAATAATTGAAATGAACAATATTGGTATACCCTTACGGGACCAAGGTAATTTTGAATTTGATCGTAGTTTGGATAAAATACGTGAAATGCACTTTCAACGGGAATGCACATCAGAAGAAGAGCCATCAACAAGTGAGTTCAATCATATGCTTGAAGAGCTCAAAAACGAAGCCTTAGAATCGAATATTGATGCAGATGCTGGATATAAGCTACTCACTCCATTACCTCTCCCGAGCACAACGTATCATGGGAGAATATCGAAATCACCGCGGCCAACACGAGCACTCGATGAAGCAACAAAGCTTCATATGCATGAATTAGAACAATATGATGAGCTAGCGGCAAGTGTTAATGAGTCAAATCTTATGGAACTACACCGTTTACGACAAAAATTTTATCCTAACATGGGTGCCGTTGATGTTCTTGATTACTGTCAAGATACGCACGGGGAGGCAGCAGTTATGACGGCAACTGTTAAGGCAAATACACACATAATTCGGGATTTTTTAGGTAATAGCACAATTAAAGATGGTTTAGAAGAAGGAATAGATCTGATACAACGTAGTGAACACCAGCAGCAGCAGCAGCAAACCGAACAGAATGATCAACAGTCGCATGGTCAACAGTCGCCAAATTATGAGAGTGATCTCTATCGAGGAGCTGCTACAGCCGGAGAAAATTCATTTAAAACGCAAAGTGATAATCGCATACGTAGTGAGATGGATTTTTTTCGGAGCGGCGAAATAAATCGGGACATATTTAGCAACTCAAGCCAAGGGATAGAGATTGTAGGAGTAAAAAATGAGTTTTTTCGGATTGACTCTGATAAAGTTGGCTCAGAAGGAGCAATTTTGACCGTACCCATTGATGATTCCGGAGGCGGATTAAGTATGTTTGAATCTCTCGAAGCTGCAATTGAAAGAGATGAGATGAATGAAGAATTTTATAAAAACTTAAATCAAGCATATCGTGATGATTATATGGCACAGGCAGGCACCATTGAAATCATTGTACCGCATAAAGAGATTCATGAGTTAACTGCTTTATCAGGATCAGGTTCTAGGCCAGTATCATCTTTAGGAATGATATATGAAGATAATGAAGACCAAGAACCCGAACATCAAAGTTCAGCATCTGAAGTTGAGGAATATCTAATGAATAGGCATCGACAAGATCAAAAGCAACAGCTCCAACCACAGCAGCCATATGTACCTATGAAAAGTTCCAATCGATTAGAATCGAAAATTAAATCTCCAGCAATATCTGTTATAACATCGAAAATACCAGCAGCTACAAATCTATCTGAAATTTGTACGCCATTACAACAGCAACCACCACCGCCACCACCACCACCACCACCCCTACAACCAAAACCACCAAAAACACATCATTCTTTAAGCAACAACAATATACGAACAAAAGAAGGAAAAAAATCGAAAAAGAAGAAACATCATAAGAACGAAATGGATCTTCTTAATAATTTTAAAACTGCATTAGCAGCTGAGTCATCAAAAAGTGTTGGTGAGTCTGAAATGATAACAGCCGAAGAACAGCTGGTACACGATAGGGAAAAGTTTTTTAAAACGGAACGTATAAGAATATCCAGAGCACATGGTGATCAATTGACTATTGACTACAATGAATTGATTGATATTATAATTGAAGAAATAAATAAAATCGAAGATCTAAGTACGTTTAGTGAAGAGCACATGATGAAATTACGAATGCTTATTAGTATGGAGAATTCATTCTTTGAGAAAATCAAGAAAGTTGATAAAAATTTAATACTTTTATTATTGAATCCTGTTACAAAAGCTGATATGATTGAGAACAATGTCAATAAATTCGATATGCTCTTCGATAAATTGGAAAAAAATATCAATGTGTTGAAGAAACTAGTTGGCAATGATTATTCAACAACACTGAGTGGTAGTGGTAATAATAAAAAATTTCTAACGCCAACATCAATATCACCATCTTCGTCCTCATCTTCAAGTATACTGATAATACCGTCATCAGCTACATCAACAATAATAGCTTCAACAACATCAACAGAAACGAAAACAACCACAATACTTTTGGATAATATATCTAGTGAGCTAGATAGGCTAAAATTAATGCAAGAACTTCAACAACAACAGCAACTACAACAACAACACAAACAACAGCAACAACAACAGCAGCAACAACAACAACAACACCAGCATCAGCAGCAGCAACAGCAACAACAACAGCAGCAGAAATTTCCACATGTTAGTAAACAAGTTAACGATGATGATAGCATAATTTTAAAAGATGATGATTACAGCCGCCATTTACTACGCAACAATACGAATTTAAATGAGCAATTAAAATTACTAGACAATAAGGAGACTGCAATTTTAAACAAATCAATGCAAATTCATAAGAATTTCGAATCAATGGATTTACCGATAAAACTAAAGGGAAACAATAGCGTCAGTTTGGGATATGACGAAACAAATTTTTACAACAATGGATATTTGTATACTGCAGATGATTTTAATAATTTGAGCAGCACTGGAGAACTTCACCCACGTTACTGTACTACTCAGTATGATGGCAGCTATTACGATTTGATCGATCCATCTAAACAGTTATCTAAAGCAAATAAAACTACAACACAATACTCTAGCAGCAGTAATTTATATAATAATGATGAATACATAAAATCATTGAAGAAAAGTTTAGAACGACACAATTCTATGTTGTTTCTCTTGCATTTACAAAATCCAAACTATCAAGGAAAGATTGATGATTTTTCAACATTTACTGACGATATCCTAAGTAATGCCTCACAGAGTCCCCCACCACCAGCACCAAATGGTGAAGATCCAGAAGCTTGTGATATTGATATTGATGAAAGCATATTAGATGGGATCGATTTAAATTCAAAAATTTCTAGTATGAATCCTTTCCATGCAGATATTATGATGATGAACGAAAATATTAAAAAACAGCAACAACAACAACAACAGCAGCAGCAAAAATTTCAACAATGTCAAGCAGTTTCCACGTCAATAGCTTTACCCGCATCAGTATCATCAGTAGCTATTGCCGGAACAACAACATCAACATCTAGTTTGCACGGAATAGATGCCTCTCCCAAAAAGACAAAATCTGATTCAGGTCTTTCTTCGATGAGTGGATTTTCTAGTTTGGAGAAATCACCAAATTCTCCAGGGCATAGTAAACAGAATCTGTTTCCGTCAGGATCACGTCTATACTTTCACAGCATGGAAGATGGCACGTTTTTGGCCAAAGTCCATAGCGGTAACGTCCCACCATCGACAACTACGAGTGTCACCAGATCAGTATCCGCAACAATTTCTTCAGCCCCAATTATTACAGCATCAAATGTATCACCAAAAATAAGCATGAACATAAATGATTATATGTTTACTGAAGAGAATCTCAATTACATACGTGAGCTATCAAAGAATGTTCCGATATGTTCAGTGTTTGAAAATAAATCAATATTTGATGTTTCAAGAGATCAAATTATATCCACGGATCCCAGCTTAGATGAAATGCTTGACTGGAAGCAAGAGGAAGAATTGAAAGAGCAAATTGGTGGGCCTGTTTTAATGTCTGATATACAAAACTATCCGGACTTAGTATGTAATCAAGCAGAAGCGGCCTATTTGGCTAAATCTCCAACTCTGAGTCATAAATCACTTTCAGGGCAGCAACAGCAAAGAGCAACATTTCGTTCTTCATCAAGCAAACGAAATATATCACGTAGATTGTCACCATATTATGAGGAGACTGATATCGACGATGTCGAAATACTCGCGCAAAAACATCGCAATCTTACAGATCGTCTAGTATATTATCCATCATCAAGTAGTTTGAGTGATTACAATAGTTCCAAAAATCTTGATTATATGGGGCAAGTTGAGCAGCATAGCTATCGTCGTAGTCCACAGCACAGTAAGTCTATTGATAATTACGATAGACGAAATTTATCCCGCCAGTATGATAATCGCGGATTTGGTAGTTATGCTTTACCTTTAGGACGACATGCAGACCAGTTAGAATATCTTTACCAACAACAGCAACAAAACCAACAGCAACAAAACCAACAGCAACAACAACTACAACAACGTCAGTACCTCCAGCAACAACAGTCATATTTGCTCAATCAATCAGGTTATGTCACAATTACTAATGAATTTAGTGACCGTGGCGATAAACGATATCAAGGACAATCTGGGAAATCTTCTACACTTTTACAGCAGCAAATGTTTCAACATCAGCAAAACCAACAGCAACAAATGCAGCAATTGCAACAATTACAACAACAACATCAGCACCACCAGCAGCAGCAGCAGCAGCAACAACAGTTACATCAACAGCAGCAACAAGCTCATCAGCAGCCATCATCCCAGCACAAATATTTAAGCAAATTCTCCAATTGGCTTCCAGATCTTAAATTGAAGCACATAACAAAACGTCATAGATCTCAGTCATTGCCAGCTGGCGTAGAGGCAAATCAACCAGAGTTGCACCAATATCCTCATCCTCAGTTTAAACATCCGCAAACAGAACAGCAGCAGCACAGTGATATTTCAAATCGTCTTGGAAAAATTCCTATAATACGCAGACGAGCAACCCACAGTGGAACTCCACCAACGGGTCAGTCAACTACAGGTAAAAAGAAGAAGCGCTCACTTTCAGCTACAATGTCGAATATAATGCAAAAAGCGAAAATTTATCGGCGCCATAGTTTTTCAACACGTTCCATGACTAGTCCTGTACACAGACCTGGCTCAGCAGCTAGTTCTAGCATGTCTGATCCAGAGGTAGATATGCAAAACTTTATGTCATCTGATAATGATGAAAGCCTAAGTGAAAATGAAAAACTAACACTTCAACAACACAAAATGCAGCATGTAATTAAGAATGGTAATGGCCATACTCAACAGCAGCAACTGCAACTTCGTCAGCAATTTCAACAACAACTTCAGCGAGAAGAACAGCATTTTCAGCAGTCACAGTTTGAAATTATGGGTAAAGGAAGTCCAGGCTTACATGACCAAGATGAAACTCAACTATTAGTAAGACGGCGTTCGAAACACTCCCTTCAGGAGGAAGTAAATGCAGAACCCATTGATAAGTGTATCGAAGATTATAGCAGTATTAGTAGCAAAGGCACAAGAAGGCGTTCCAGTAACCATCAGCAACACCAACAGCAGCAGCAGCAACAACATGAAATTCGTCGTCGATCTACTGATCGAAGTAGTGCTCCAGAAGGAGATGATAAAGACGAACAATATGACGAAAATGATGATATATTTTTAAATTCAATGTTTCCAACTGTTGGAGACGCGATTCGACAACATCAACCAGGCGAAAACGAAGAAGATGATCAAGATCATACATTACAACCACCATCAAAGCCGATCGAACAAAGCGAAAATAAGATAGAATCTCCTACTATCGGCATAAAAATCATAACCGATCAAATTGATCAAGAAGTGGATGATTTCAATCAGGACGTGGATCAGCCAGGATTGAAGTCTCAGACGAAACCTCAGAATACGGTGCATCATCTACAAAAAAGTCATTCTATATATGTCGAAGATGAAAGTTTTACTGAAGATTATTACAACTATCCAGACACCTACACAAATCAAAGTATACGAACTGTAGCACAAGATGAAATTGTAGCCGCCAGTAGTCCAAGAAGTTTTAAATTTGGCCAAAGGAATCAAGCTAGCCTTGACATACCAAGTACTTCGCGTGATGATGAAGACAATCGTAGTCAACATTCTTATAGAACGGTATCGTCATCACGCCGTCAAAGCACTGAAGATAGTATTGATACAGATGATGAATACTTTTGCTACGAATTAAGAAAACTGGAAGAACTAGAGCGTCAAAGTCATATGCAATCTTCGCACTTTTATGAAGAGAGAGGCAGGGAAGGTGAAAATTTGCTATCAAAAATTGATCAATTAGGGATAGAAGATGATGAACAGCTTAGATTTAGTGATAATGACTCTTTTCAGCCGGATGAAGATGTTAAAGAGAAGATGTCTTTTGTTCTACGTGAGTTAAAAGCTGTTGTTAAACTGCAGCCAGAAATAAAAGTATCACAAAAATGTAGTAAGGCAGAGGGGAGGACTCATCAAAAACAAGATGTATATGAGAAATTTTCCATAGTAACAGACATACATGGTTGGCATAAAGGAGAAAACGGAGACGAAGAACAAAAAATGTTAAATGAATTAGAAATGGTCGAAACGGATATGTTGAACGATCAAAGACGTAGTAGACATCGTCAAATAAAAAAAGTAAAGAAACGCAGACGCAAAAGTATTGAGAAAATTCCTGATGTAGAAAATGAAAGTACAGAGGAAGATGTCCGATACTCTACATCGCCATATTCTTCATCTGAAGAAGGTCGCGGTCGTGAGCACGGTGATAAAAAATCGCAATCATCTGGTGCCACATCTGGGCCAGATACACCAGGTGATATAACAGAAGATGAGGATGGAGATTATGGGCAAGTATTTAAAACAATGGCGAATTATAATGAATTCAAAGAACGTCAACGTCAGGAGAAATCTGATACAAAAAACGTGAAAACGATCAGCTCTTCTAGAAATGCACTGGAAAATAATATACTTGAAGAGGAAGATATTATAATAGGGGACCATCAACAAGACCAAGAACAACAGCAGGAGCAAGAACAAGATGCAGAAAACTTTGAGCAGATGTCTGAAGATGTTTATGGTGATGAGTATGATGCGTATCTTGCAGATAAAGCCTTTACTCGTGGTGATGCAATTCGACGGCAAAGCGAAGACACTTTGATAGATGATGTAGCTGTCAAGCCATCAAATGATTCAGAGCAACATCAACATACAGCCGTAAAGACACTAAGTCACGAATCTAGTCAGGATAGCACCACAAATGGAGCCCTAGGAAGCAGCAAATGGAAACTCCTTAAAACACTTAAGGAAAAGAAAATTGAAGAGAAGAACAATCAAGAGAAAATCAAAGAAGAGGAGCTGATCAAGGAAAAGGATAAGGTGAGAGAGTATTTGTGATTAATTGAAAAAGAAAGAAAAAAAAATTTCAGGTTATTCATGGATGTATATGTAGTTTGGATTCAACTGAAATCTGTTTGTCCGATCTTGTTTTATATTTTCAAAAGTTTAAACGAAACAATTTCTTCTTGTACATGTCCTCGTTCCACAAAGCTTACCTTGAAAATGTACATATTGTTAAGTCTGACTATCGAAATAAAATACTATGAAGCTTTTTCCCAGCAGCTACGATAGATAATAAGATGAGGACTGTGTCCTGGCCTGGGCTAGAAAAAAATCTTTTGTCAAATGAGGTTGGGTCTAAAAACTGGAGCATTTGAATATTTGGATATTTGTAGCCCCTGTAGCTTCGAATCTCTAAATATATCGTTGCTTCCATGAATTGGTATACTTCTCCATGGTTACGTGATAGAAAATAAAAAAAAAAAAACTGCATTATGCCGAGATCCGAGGTAAACAAGAGCAAAATCTCTGGTGGTATAAAAGCAAACTTTCAACTCCATTTCTTACAACTTCTTACCACTTTCGTTTAACCCTTTGTTGCCCAAATCAGTAAAAATATGTAAAAATGTGCCATTTTTTTTTTTTTTAGAACCTTAAATTCGGAAGTGCTTTAGATAAAGAGAATAATTTTGAAAATTTTAAAAGGACTATTAAGAGGAGTCAGTACCAATATTTGCAAGTTTCATACATTTTTAAATGCGAATTTCTGGCAAACTATTTGTAGTAGAATAATGATTTATATCTTAAATTAAAGGTAATGAAGAAGTCTAGTAAATAACGTCGGCAAAAATTAAAAGAAGTGTATTGGAATGGAGATGTTAGCTCGGGAGCTTGTAAAAAATGGTAAAAATTGAAGTCTTTTAAATCAAATTCCTGTGGGTAGGTATTCTCATTTCTTTAAATTGTGACTGTTTTAGAAAGATAAGGCCTAGATCTAACAAATAACGTTGAGTTTTTTCATATTTAGTGGCGCTTTTTATAATTATTTGACTCTAATAGTACTTGTTTTTTTCTCCCGACATTTCACCGACGAGAAATTGCAATATTTATTTGAAAATTGTTTAAACACAAAGCAAAATAGCATATTTACCAATTGTGGGCGAAAAAATTTAGGAGAATTAATTCTCGTTAAAAATTTTCAATTTATGTGAACTGCAAGTTGGGTTTCTGTCTTTTGCGGTAGATGTCTCTAATGTGCTTTGTGGTCTAGGTCTAAGCTAATTTTATATGAATTTTCTCACTTTCAGGAAACAATCCTACGTATAGTAAATTTTATTACCTACAGGTTCGCTGGTATCTAAATTGAAACTTTTGCTGAGTACTGACTCCTCTTAAGTATAAAATTTGAGAGTGGTACTTTAAAGTATATTGTAGGGTTGTGAGAGATGATCTTAATATGTAACAAAGTTTTAGGTCAATCTTTTTATAATTTTTTTTATTTTTTTCTTCTGCTTGACAATATACAACGTTTGCATTAAGAAACGTTCTCTCTAGCATTCCCCAGAATATTCAATCCCCCCATTTCTTTGACCTGCGGTCAATGCCATATGATGATTGCAGCTAATCGGTCAACCCCACCCATGAAAGCATTTTAATATTTTACGATTGTAGGACAGCTTATATCGTCGGTGATAGTGCATAACCGCGAAACTGGCAATATCATAACCGCGCATCTGCTTAGAGTAGCATAATCTAATTTCGAAATTAACTGTAACATAGCTAAAAAACTACTTGTATTATCAATTTAATGTCTAAAATCCAAAAATATGATGTTTCTCCTTCTATACTAGAGTTCAGTAGTAATAATTTTGTCATTATAATAATAAAAAAAAAAAAAAGTTCAGTTGTGGGTTCATTGAAATGATAATTTGAATGAGGCCAATAGTACCGTTCCATTGTCTTTCACCAACAGAGAGTTTTCTAGTACACATCTTCAATAGAGCCAATCCAACAGGATGTTTCCCAACGGTATGGAAATCAGCGAAGATCATAAATGCAAAAAAAAAACACCCTAGGGGAAATTTACCGTCTATTAGTATCTTGCCCGTTTTATCAAAGGCTTCTTTTTGACCAAATTATACGTTCAAAGGCTTCTTTTTGTCCAAATTATACGTTATATTGAAATGTACGGACTCTTAAGCTCTGCTCAATCTGGATTTCGTGCCAGGCACAGTACAGTCTCAGCCTTGGTAAATTTAGTTGAAGATATTAGGAATAACACAGACAATAATCTGGCAACAATTCTCTGTCTGATTTCAGTAAAGCTTTTGATTCGATAAATTAATTTTAAAATATTGTGAAATAAACTCAAAACTGACTGTCGCTAAAGTTTCTGCACTCTTAGCTATCGGACAGGCAACATGCTGTTGTAAACGGAATGAATTGCTCTCAGCATAAAACATTATACTTAGAGGTACCGCAGGGGTCCATATTTGGTCCTCTACTGCTTTGCCTCTATATAAATGATCTGGTGAAAGTTCCTATCGCCAAGCTTAGCTGATCTGTATTTGAATGTGTAACCAAAGCTAATATGGACTTGGTACTTATTTCTAGCTGGAAAAATTTGAAAACTTCTACCCTAAATCATGCTAAGTCGCAATCTATTGTTATTTTTAAAGATCACATCGATAGGTCTCATCTGCCTTGTATATCTCTTACTGATGTGCATATTCCATTCGCAGACTCAGTTCGGCATCTCGAGGTGTATTTTGACATAACTCTTACATACCAATGTTCAGATTTGAAAAATTTATAGTGGTTTAAAGGGCTTATGGCGACATCCATCCTACACTCATAGAGACACAAAGATTCGTCTTGTGAAGGCTCTGTTACTGCCAAATATAATTTCTGGCTGTGAAGTTCCTGGCAACTTAAATATTATATGCCGTAATAGAATAGCTTGTTAGCCTATTCCATTATTGTTCACTGTTGAATACTATTACTTAATTTCTCTAAATTTACTTTTAATTTGCTTTTACCTCTTCTGATAAGTATCTATCTTTAGTTTTTAATTAGTAAGCAGAATCAAATTTTTGTGAGACTCATAACTTTCTATAAGTACCTACTGAATTTACACTTGGAGTAGATGCAAATTAATGAGCTCGACTCACTTGTGCTATTTTAATAAAGATTTATTTATTTATTTACTTAGTACCTTGGTAAACAATGCAAAACTTTTCATTGAAGGAATCAATCATTGGTTGAGGCTTGTCTTTGGGAATAGAGCTGCTATCCTTAACAGGAAGATTACTTAAGATAGCATCAAATCGGTTATGACTCACTGTTTTGCTCATAATAGATACTTCCAAATCTTCACTTCACTCCAGCAGTGTCGCCAATTATAGAAAGCTTATGATACCCCCTGATATGAAGTTAATTTTGTCCCCAATCAAGTCTTTTTATGTTTTTGAACAGCAAATAAACTTGGATGGTTACACAACAATATTATCAAGAAGAGTGAGAAAGAAATCGGGGGCCTTTATACAATTTTCAAACATACCTTTAATAGAACCTTCGAATAGTGAATATTCTGATACATCGGCTACCCATTTTTTTAATTTCCACTGACGGACGATTAAGTTCGTCGTCTCTGTATTTTCAGGTGTTATTTGATTTCGGTTGACTCAGGTCCGTAGCTAGAATCAAATTAAAGATAGGGCATCAGAAATTTGAAGTAGGGCGCAAATTTTCGGTGCGTTTGGGATACATCTGTTCAGGTGAAGGGAATGCATTTTTTTTGAAAAAGTAAGCTTCTAGACCACTCATTTTATTACATTTTTTCTACGTGAACTAAATCAGGTATATACAATAAAAAGAAATAAATGGACCAAACAAGAAAAACAACATGGTAAATTTATTCAATACAATTGCAGTCTTCGATTTACCAAATTGTGGAATTGTCGTAGCACTTTTTTGTCTGTTCTTTTCCGTTCAAATGCAAGAAACGCCAAACCTGCAATTATCTCGTGAACTATTGACATTCTTTGAAGCTTATTGATAGCAATTAGTGTCGAAAAGGTAGATTCGTACGAAGCAGTACAACATCCGATTGTTGCGACTGATGTAAATAGTTCATACGTATCTCTGAAAGATTACTTTTGTCTGTATAGAAATTCTAATATGTTTCTAGACTAATCTCCTCGGCCATTCAACTCATTCAAGTACCTTTTCTTCTTTGGAAGGAATTTTATTACCTGAAAAATAACTGCAATTACAGATTTGTTTTTCTCATTAATTTCCTCACAGCAATTATATATTTAAATGTTGAACAGACTTAAACTTTGTCCAACTCATCAAAACAAAGAATTAATTCTAGTAGATCCTCATTGTCTTCAAACCTTTCTTTCACATCTACTGTTTCATAATACACCGCTTTAAATGGCAGAGCTTAAATTATGCCTCCAGTGCTTTAGCGAGAAGGTAATGAACCATACGGTATTTAATAATGCAAATGTCTTGCTTTTACTTGGCTCTTTTGTTCTGGGAACTATTTTGAGATTCTTTTCTACAATATGGTATTCTCAACTACTGTTTCACTTTCTTCCTGGACACATTTTATTATTGATATGGCATCCTTCAATTCCGTGCTTCAATCCTGTAAAGCTGCATCAGTCGGTTGTAGAACACATAATATTTTTTGTTTTTTGTACTATCTTTGTCAGTCGAATTTCCTTTGATGTCAATAAGGTAGGGCATTGCCATTTTAAGGTAGGGCATTGCCCCTCTATGCCCTCCACTAGCTAAAGCCCTGGGTTGACTGCAGCTTTGAAAATTCTTAGCATTTTCTGAAGTAATTGTAGAAGATTTACGATGATCTAATAATTCTTAAAATTCCAGCTAAATATAAAAAGCATAGACAAAACACTATCGTTAGGGGGTACTTAAGAGTATCGTTGGGTTTATAATGCATTAATTTTTCCAATATTGAATATATTTAAAACATTAATCAACGGGTCTATGACATTTCCCCTAAAGACGTTTTACAAAGAGTACATTTCACAAAATGACATTTTAAAAAACCAATATTTCCCAACTGCGACCAAAGACACAAAAGTCATTTGCCACAAAGTTCTTTGCCAAATATTATGTGTCTACAAATGGCAAATACGTTTCATGAAATGCGCACGCCTCATTTCCATTTGCCATTTGTACAAGTTAAAATTTCGTTATGGAATTCGTTATATTGAAATTCAAAATACAAGCGTTTTTCAAATTCATGTAAATCATAATTATATTTTTAAAAGTACACCTCTGTAAGGATGTTCTTAATAATTATAGATATATAATTCATGCAGGTAGATGTGTCATTAATATCTTATTTTAAGTTTAAATTTTTAGCTAAAGGAAATAAAAAATCAAATTTTTCGCATTTTTTGCTAAGGATTCTTTTCGCTCAAATTGAGGCTTTTTAATTTTACCTTTAACGAAGGCAATTTATTTTTAAATCAGTAAGTTATATGTAATTATTTAATTTTTCAATGTTTTGAGAAACGTCCATTTGGTAGTGACCTTTTGGTAAAGATATTTATTTGGCAATCATGTTTTTGAGAAATGACTAGTTTTGGCAAATAAACTTTGGAAAAGCATACGTACTTTTAACTAATCATCTTTAGAACAAATGTCTGTTTGGGATACAGAATTCAGTCAAATGGGATACTATAACATTAAGCTCTAGCAATCACATTTTATTTACCTCACAATTAAAATATTTTCATAAATAGAATATTTTAATTACGACGCAAATAAAAATATGGCTATTAGAATTAATTCTAATTGATCAAAATATTTTCAAAAACTTTGCAAATTTATTGAAAGATGTATAATAATTTCTTTTCAACTGTTAAATATAATTATAAATCAATGCACATAAATACACTACGCACATTTACTGAAAAAAGTGACCAGTGATAGAGTACGAGCCAATTGATATCACTTTTGGTTGAATTGGATTCTTTTCCTTAGAACTTTTCCGGAAATTGTAGTTCAAGCTTATCAGCTTCTTACTTAGTCTGCGGATTACAAATGAAATTAGATTAGTCAGAGCTGGACCCCAAACCAGCCCCCTTGGGTCTTCAAAAATTTTCAAAGGCAAACAACCAACATTATTTTCTTAATTCCTACTGAACCAAGCACAAGCATAATAAGACAGAGTTTTTTACACGTCTTTCTGAAATGGAACCTTCCCACTTAACGAAGTTAAAATGCTTGCAAATCGGAAAGAAGTCTTCTCACAACCGAATAATGTTATACTTCAAATATAGATGTCATGCTAAATACCGAACCACTAATAATAAATTATAGATAAAATTGGAGTTTTTCTAGAATTTGCAAGATTTAATGAAGAAGTGGAAACCAAACCTTTATATAGAGGAAACATGTATGCACAAAATATGGCCCTTGCATCCTTTTCATATATTGTGATATCTTTGTAGCCTTCACAAGGCATTTCTGAATATTTTAGCTTTTACATTAACAACGCCGACACCGGCGTGATCGTCGTCTTTGTCATCAAACGTCAAACAAAATGCCGGGCAAATTACAATGAACATCTGTACTGGGTGGCAGCGCCATACGTTAAATTTGCCGGACTGCAATAAAATTTATAAATAATAATAAATAAAATTAATGTCTTTTCCTTCAAGTCCTCATTTTTATAACTATTTTTCCTTTTTTTGAATATGAAATCATGCATATGTTGCAAAAAATCAAATATCATTTCATTTTGTCGTGTTTTTTCATAATATTGGCAGCAATGGAGTGACAGCGCTAAGATTAGATTACACGATTCAGTAGAGCTGACGGACAGCACTGATTTTGTCTGTCAATTTTACGGACTAAAAACGCTTTGCATTCGATCAACTGACTAGTCAATTCATACTTGTTAGAAGGGGAAAATACGACTTTGTGTTAGTGTCAAAGTCAGTTCTACTGACTCGTATAATCCCTGCGTTAGGGATGTATCCACGACCACGCGGTGTGAGTAATGTAATGCATTTCATACATGCAGTACTCACTCTCAATATTTTTGACATAAAATGACGGCCACCCATTAATTTAGCCTATAGCAGCATTCGAACAATATATATGGTAAATACGTGTCTGTGGCATGGTTAAGAAGACCACCGGCCCATCGGGATAGCGCCCGAACGCCCGTCCTTCCAGTCCAGCACTGAAATTCGTATTCGAAAAATTTTAATTTATTTTTAAATTAAATAATGAACACTTTTTATGATATAGTGAAAAGGACTCTTTCACTTCAATTTTGGTCGGCTGTTCTCTTTTTCTTTAGGCTATTGTCACACGAGCTCGAAAATGACCGCGCGCCATGATGAAAGACTCCAAGATGGAAAATCATGTTGTTCATTTCTGTTAGCTATTTATTTAGCTTGATTTCAACTTTTGATCAAAATGTATGTTCCAAGTAATGTCCTATTTTAATAATCTGTTGGAAAACTTAAAAAAAAAAAAAAACAAAGAAAGGAATGAACTTTTGGATACATCTACTACATTTATCTTTAAAACATCCTAAATTTGAGTCGTTTATTTTGAAAGTGGTGCAAGTCCATTTGGGAATAGTATTTCAATTTTCTTCAAAATTCTTTAGTAAACATAATTGGTTAATATATTTACGCTATCTTTAACTTCAAAACACACAAAAGTGCACTGTTAGATCCTATAAATTTTTTTTATATGAAAATATTGAAAATATTTCAATAAAAAAATGGACTTGCACCACTTTCAAAATAAATGTCTCATTTCAGAAATTTTCGAACTTTTTTCTAACTATTATCGAATGTCTTATTATGATCATTGTATATTTCATTGCCAGTATTCCAAAGATTTGATCTCTGGCGTGTCTCCTCCATCAACATCAGAATGAACGGATCAATGCCGGAGTAAACACGCAGCTAACTGTCAAAAAAAAACTTGTGCGAATAATAAGAGTAACATTTGAAACATACCGCAGCTCAATAATTAATTAATTAATTTAAAGTACAAATTTCATTCAAAACAATCGTTTCCTTCAGCTGTTAAAAATTTTCAATCCGGCACTTGCGTAAAAGTTGACAAACTTTCTTGCTGCAAATGCGGTAACTGCGTTCACTGTATGCGCTTTAATGTATTTCAAATGCATTCAACTTTTGCGTGACATTTCCATCTGGCATTGATCCGTTCATTCTGTTCCAGCGGTTAAATTATGCGCGACCATTTTGTAGTTAATGTAGCAATACAGATGCAGTAGTCCTCATGACGCTCTACAGTTCGCGCGTCATAATTGGAAAACGCCAGACCAAATTGGTTCGCGCGACCACAGTGCGGCCGTTTTGTCACGGGGAGCTCATACAGTTCCATTATATGTATGTCACGCGGTTAAAAGGTATGTCGCCATATGGCGCTAGTGTGGCATTGGCCTTAATGTGAGATTATTTATATATTTTTTTATTTACTCTCATTAAACAAAAAATGTTATACGAATTGAAATAATATTGTTAAATATGGCATTGCTTTTTGATTAATGAGTGATAAAATACGTGGTACAGATTTTTTTCCCTGCTGGAAGCTTTATTCAGTAGAGTATCATAAGCTTTGTCTTTAAAGCTAGAAAGCTGGTTCCTTTCCATATCTATGTATAAGAAAAATTAAATTAATTTAATTACATTAAATAATTTAAACTAATTTTATTTACAAGTTTATTTCATTCTTTTTCACGGAAAGCTGGGAATTGTTTGATGTATTCCGAAGTATAACTATTGTGTGCTATTTATGTATAAGAAAAAACAATTTCACATTCAATATTTCACTTTACTTTAATAATTTGGTCAGTTCCTACTTCCCACTTTACAAGAATTAAATAACTAAAATTTTGTCTACTTTTACCTCTCACTTCACCCCACTGAATACACTGATATGATTATTCTATTCTAAATTAATTTTATTAATGCAGCTATAATTATAGTTATCAGCCACTTATAATAGTCACCAGCAGCTACTATATAGTCGTGGATTAATGGATTAATTTTTTATGTGTTTCAGTTGAGCCCCAACTGTAGTTTTGCTTTTATTTTTTGTAATAGATATCTAATTTTTGATTAAAGATACGAAAGGAAATTGTTCTGACCTCTAAGTAATTTTGATCAGTTTTTTATGACTGTAAGTAACAGTGTGAGTAAATTACCAGTATTTTGTTAATCACACTGTAACTCCGAAACGGTTGATATGACGCCGGTACCCCCTCCCCCCCTAACATAAAATTTAATGTGTATAGGTAATTATTATCATCTCCTGGATCACATAGGTGGAAACACCCTGTATAATCGTTATGAAAATGAGTCTTCTGTTTTAATTACATGCATTTTCCATAAGTATTTCTGGATAATTGGTATATTTACTTCTTGTTACGAGTAGGTTACTGATGATTACTGGCTCTTACTGGTAATTACTCGCGCATACTGGTTTTAACTAAAAATTACTGGTATTTACTGAATATTCTTCACGAGTATAAGTACTGAGACCTCGTTGAAAAATCAGTAAGGATTTACTTGAATATCATGCAAGACTAATTTTGATGGTTAAGGATGATGGAAATTTGGTACCCCCCTCCAATAACCATATGTATGTAATACATCGATGTATAGCTCCTTTTGAGCTAAATAGAAGTTATTATTGCGCCTCGTTCCAAATCCCTGTCCGTTTAGAGTTTCACCCTTGTGTATAGAACTATATAGTGGTTGCGAAAATGCTTGTTATAATGTCAGATGGCTCCACTTGTACCAATTGGAACAGTTTTGCTCGCGTTCAGTCGCTAAAAGTTCTGCACCTGAAGTGCGGACAAGGGATTCAAGGGATAAGCCGTAAGAGCCTTTAAAATTACCTGAACGATTGCTTGTCTAAAAGCGCTTGTGTTTTTCCATATTTATTATTTAAGTTTTGTGCAACTGAAGTATTGACAAGGGGCGCAAGGGATAAGCCGTAAGAGCATAGCCAAACTAAAAAACATACAAAGGCTGGGATAGAATATAAAATCCACTATGGCTGGACACCCGATGTAGGAAAGGCCGCAATTTTTCTTAGAAATTTACTGGAAATTTTTTCCTTAGAATTGTTATGCATTGTTGGGAGGCCGACAACGCTTGCATAGACTCGTAGATGAGCAAATGGCACATTCATTTCTTCTTAGAAATTTGCAGAAAGTGTTTCGGGGGAATTATTATTCAGTCTGGGCGCCGACTGGAGTTATTTTCGGATGCAATCTACAATATGTGCTGTTGTCGACCTCCAGTGCTTAACTGTTCTAAGGAAAGAATTTTCAGTAAATATCTAAGAAAAAATTGCGGCTTTACCTACATCAGGTCAAGATCCAGACATCGCTGATTATATATTGAAGCGAGGCATTGCTGGCTTACCTTTTGGTTACGTCTGCTCTGCATTAGTAGCGCCTCTACAACACAACAAGGTACTAACAATAAGTCAAATTGTGTTTCGCAACCACTATATAGTTCTATACACAAACTAAACTATAACTGTCAGTTTAACCCGGGGATTACACGAGATAGTACAGCTTGCATGCAAGCCTCCCTGCCAACTCGATTTTTAACTTGACAGCAGAACGAAGTTCGGTTGATGGGTTATCAAGTTCATTTAAAAAATAACATTGAGGCGTAAAGTCATTCGTATATTGGAAAATTATAGCAATAAAGAAAGTAGCAGAATGATAAAAACCCAAGAAAAAGTTAAGAGGAAGGTGTTGGTAAATGATGTAATTGAAATGATCCCAAAAAAATCTCATTTTTCCAGAATAAATTTATCTCTCAAGCATTTCTTTTCCGCCATCTTGAAAACTGCATAATGTCAAATTACTATCACCTGAGCTGCCATGGCTTTTCATCATGCAAATTCGCTGAAAGCTGTGCATGGCAGTAGAGGTTACACGTGCAAGAAGTATGGCAGTGCAGCTTCCATGCAAGCTGTACTAGCAATAGTCAATAACATACTTTTTTTTTTTTTTTTCATAATTCACTGCCATTTTGTGCATCATTAGGAATCAGTCAGGGTCACGTGCTACCCAGAAACCGGTCTTGAGTTCACTTGTCCCTCCGCTTTTCGGTTAGTAGCAGAACGGTGCGACGTCGTCGTTTGTTCGGTCGGAGAAATTTGCTCGGGTCAGTAACAAACGTCGGAGTTTCTGAGTAGCTTCAGTGGAGTAAGGGGTCTAAATAACAACAGCTGACTAGAATTATTATTATTTCTTGCGTCCCTGTTATAAATGTAAAAGTATATACTAGTGAAGTTTTCTGTGTAACCTAAATCTAATTTGAACCGTTTAACAGGAGAGACTTCCGTTGTACACGTACTAACTAGTGGTTTCCGTTGCTCACGTACCATCACTAGTCCTCTGTTCTTCATGTACTGATGACAGGATAGCTTTTCCATTGTACACGTACAGACTATTGGGTTCCGTTTGTTACACGTACCACCAATAATTTTCCGTTCTTCACATACTAACTCAAAGGCAGGGTTTGGAGGTGGAGGGGGATTTTCTAGGTCTCCCGGACAAGCCAGTTCAATTTGCTAGAAATATTGTGTAGAAAATTCGGGTATACGGTTGAAGATGTCTGGTGAATCTACATTGCCCTATTTCTAACATCAATTCAAAAAGCAATTGTGAATTATATGAAGGAAAACTTTCTATATAAAACTTCACTCATAGTTTTCTAAATGTCTAACTATGCATAAGTTCGTTATAGCGGGTAGGCTCATACGCGCAGGTATCAGTCAATGCAGTCGTTCGTTTGTATTGAAACTGTGAACTGTAGATTATTGAAGCGCTTATCGATTGGACTATTTATTACAGTGGAAGTTTCCCGCAACTGTATCATGTGTCCTAGAGGGTTTTACCGCGGAAGATATCAGCGACATCTTTTTTTGAATTTTTTTATTAACAAAATCTATCTTAACGTAAAAAAAATCTATACTACTCGAGGCTATATTACTCCGATCGGACAAGGTTTCAAGATAAGCGCTATCGGAACTCTTCTTCCAAACGTTAATACCTTTGCAATGATTAATCACTTATTCCTATTGGAGCAGGTACCAGAGTCCATACATTTACTGGTATCATCATCTTAAGTATAAATCCATATTTAGCACATTAAACTGTATCATAAATATAAATAAAAGTCCCATCCAAATCCATGAGAAAAATCTTCATTGACATATTCACACAAATTTTATCTTATTTATATTTTTCTAAATTTCTTTAAATATGTATGTTATATAGAAATTTCTATTGGAGAATAGTGATGGGTCGGTCGCGAACGATTCGGTGTTTTGACGAGGTCAGTACACTGACTCAAAAGATCTGAATCACCGTTTCAAAATCATATCGGTAAATCGGTCACTTAAATTCAAAGAGAAAAGAAACTGCTTTTCTTAAGTTATTGTTAAAACCATATTTTCAACCGATCTTGAAGCTTTTATTTACAGGGCTATGCATACAGCTAGATCTTTAGCTAATATTTTTTCACATTGAAATAAAACTTTTGCATCTAGTTCACATTGTATATTCCACCCACAATTTTAACATAACATAATTTATTTGGATAATGTACAAAGATTACATGATCTTAAAAGTACAAAGTGCAATGGTGTAATGACGGGAAGTTTTTTAAAATACAAACAGACTAAATTAACCAAACTTACAATAAGAAAAATAGAGGCTAGGTACAAAAAGAGGAGAACAACCTAATGAAAGTAATGAAACAGATGAACTAAAGATAAAAAAGCAATAAAATCAAATAAATAAATAATTAAAAAATAAATAAAAGCAATAAACAATAAGTAATGATAAAAAATAAATAATAACTTATCAACAATCAATAAAATAGGACAAAAATGAATACTGGAAAAAAAAACCAATACGTATATATATAAAATGAGAAACAAAACTAGTGCAAGAAAGTAAAAAAAATTAGTTAATAAAAAATAAATGATAAACAAGATCAAAAGCAAAATAAATTTCACTAAAATTATACATAAGAAAAAGTTGCTACAAGGCATCCACAAACGTAGCCTTTCAGAATTAATTTTTATTGTTGCCAGTCCCTCAATTGTAAACTCTGTCACCAAATTGTAGTTTTGCTATTGACCTCCCTTCTGCACTTGCACAATGGTGCCAAGGGGGGCCAAGCCAATGCAAGTAAATATTTAGGAAACATCTGTTTTTTGCAATATTACTATATCGACTTGGGACTTTAAGTTCGGTCAAGCACGTGCACATACTTAAAGCCAACTAATTTGCATTTGTGTTATAGTTTGTAATTTTTATTTCTTTAGAAGGATTTTTCTTAAGGAATAGTTCTATGACTAAACAATGAAATAAATTGAAACAAATGCAAATTTCTGTATTACTGAAGACGATTTAATTATTCAAAGAATACGACAATTTTTCAATTGCTAAATGTTTTCTTTGTGGCCAACCAGGTTACCTTGCCATGCCGGTCAGGTAGGTAATTTTAGGGAATTAGATGATTATTCCCAACTGACTCAAATGACCCAAATGACCGAATCTTTTACATGAGTCACTTATAACAAAAGACTCGTATTACCTGAGTCACCAACCACCAACTTCTTTTTTGAAAGCGGAATTTTAGGTATTATACTAGTTGGGATAACTATATTATAGTTACTACACCTATGCAAATCTATACAACTTTTCTTTAAGTGTAGTATAACCTATGATTTCATCATCTAGGATATAATAAGTCCATATTATTTGAAAGAATATTTTTTAATCGTTTTGTCTATTGAAGCAGATTGACACATCAAGAGAAAGGAAACGCAACAATGTCTTCAAATGTACTCACAACAGATTGCTCCTTAAGCCTTAAGAAGGGGTTGCATTCTTAAAATGTACACTATCTCCCCTTTGTATGTATGTATTTCTTTTCTCGCACCCACTTCATTTTATAAATTAATTCGTAACTTATGTATGTATATACATGTATAGTTTGTATACGTATATTGATAAAAAAAAAACACAAAAGAATTTCCAAGGGTGATTATAGTTGCTTTAATTGCGCAGCCCCAACGTCAATGAACTTAACTCCATGAACGTACACTATGTATACCTAATTCTTGGGGCATGAATAATGGAACACTAGTTGAGTGCCATACTATGTCGATCGATAGTATTTTCCCCTTCCATTCTAGTAGCAATAGCAGCTATTGAGAGCACAAGTGAATAATGTACAACAATCCTCGCGCCATTGTTATATCAATTTTCTGTTACCCCCATGCCACTATACACTTTCCAGCCTACTTTATACTCAGAAATCGACAAAAAAGAATATCAGTTCTTGCGTACAGAAAAATGTTTTTTAGAGCCTTGCATGTGGCATATATGTACATACATAATTGACCTTAAAAATGAGATTCAATATAAGGCCATCACAGCTCTTCTAGAACTTTGGCAAAGGTCACAATACGCTTGAAGAGGATTAAGAGGAAGTACCGTACACATATGCGACTAAAACTGGGATGGCCAATTTTAGCTTCGAGTGACAGTTCTAGATTTTAAAGATCACCATTATCATAGTGCTAGTGGTAATGCGGATCTGATGAACTTCTTCTTAGATCTAATTGGAGCAGCCTGTTCTGGATACGGGGGCATCAATGTTATGTTGACAACAATATTACATGATAAGACCTGTCTATTTATATTTTTTATCGACCCAGAGATAACGTGTGGGTTACGTTTGTGTACGGCATCTGACGGGTACAGTATGTACTAGAGCCGTTACCGTCATTTAGTAACAATTGGCACTATTGATGATCCTATACATGCAAGCTTTCACTGGCCGATAATGAGACTGCCCTAAATGACTTGTACGAATATCTGGCGTTATATGGGTATAGAGGGACGACCATCAGCAATCCATGATTGAAATAATGGAGGCTAGAATGGTTTATGGACTTACATAAAACTTGGAACAAATTGCAAGGTGATATTTGAAAGTGAAGGAGATATGTTGATCTATATTATCCCCACTGAAATTAGGGCACTATGGAAAGTTCAACTTAAAATCATAAATACTATGACAAGTTATTGCAAAATCAACAATAAGCCTGAAGGATCTTTTTTGGACAATATCCAATGAAGCTAAGTCTGTGCGATCAGCCCCTGCCCAGATATGGGAATTATAATCCATTCTTGGTCTGATGTAGGGCTTGCAGACTTGTAGGACTTGTCGGCTGAAATATTTCTTACACCATT
The DNA here is from genome assembly GCA_963924295.1 of Dioctria rufipes. Taxonomy (NCBI): domain Eukaryota; kingdom Metazoa; phylum Arthropoda; class Insecta; order Diptera; family Asilidae; genus Dioctria; species Dioctria rufipes. The sequence goes on from OZ002741.1 coordinate 19,046,768, forward strand.
TCTAGAATACGGAAACGCACTCTCACGTGCGCACATATGAGATAAATTGTGTGCGATCAAAGCTCACATACTCATGTATGCGATTTTCTTGCGCATTCCCCTCACGCACATTAGTGAGTAATTCAAAATAAGAAACCGCACACTCGCGTACGCACACGAAATCTCTCCCTGTTCATTACTCACGAGTGAATAATTCAAGATAAGGAAACGCACATGAAATTTCTCATTGCTCATTTCCAACTTGTGTGTGCAATTTTATTTATGTAGAAAAGGTGGATAATTAATATTTCAATGTTTATTCGCCTTATGAACACACATATGTGCAGGGCTAAAGGGTTTAATAAGGGAATTTGACGCACTTTTTTTCCCGTTTTTAAGATAAGTTGCCTAAGGTTGACATGTGAATCTTGAACTATTTATTGCTCTATATGCGCCCGTACACCTGAAAAGATGAGAACCTTGAACTATTTAAAATTTCTATCCTTACTGATGCAAAACGGGTTTTGATAAGTGACAATCATTCCCCGACTATTCTTTTAGATATTATATATTACAAATTGATAGGCGACAGTCTTTATAAATTTTAAGTTATCTTAATAAAAGGGAAAACATTTTTTTCAAATTCTCTTATTAAATCCTTCAGCTCTGCGCATAAGGCGAATAAACCATTAAATATTAATTATCCACGTTTTCTACATAAATGAAACTGCACACACAAGTTGGAAATGAGCAATGAAAAATTTCGTGTGCGTTTTCTGCCCTTAAATTATTCACTCGTGAGTAATGAGCAGTGAGAAATTTCGTGTGCGCACGCGAGTGTGCGCTTCGATATTTTTTTAATTACTCACTCATGCGATAATAGCAATGACAACAACTCACGCAGGCGCACATGAGCTCATAAAAATGGACTGCGACCTTTTCAGAAATCCAAGATATTTCAATGCTTCTTTGGCAACACAGAAAATATGATCTGTCCAGCTTGACTTGGATGGATTGATAGAAAGGAGGTTGAATCCCCCCCGGGGAGGGGGGGGCTACGACGTAGGCTACTACAAGGCCAATTTTTCACCCTCAGGACCCTTGAGTAGGTTCATAGGTCCCAATCAGATGCTCTTACAAACCGTAAGATAGGCTGCCAACCATCTTTACCTGGTTCATGCAATTCACCCAGGAGGTGTGAGCCAACGTTTTCCAAAGAGAGCGTGACAGTGACAAAGAAAGTAATTCACCGTTTCGGATTCCTGTCCGCATCCTCTACATATAGGGTTATCAACCAGTCCTATCCTATGTAGCTGAACCCTGAGAGAGCAGTGTCCAGTAAGAATAGACACCAGAATTCTAATGGTAGCTTGCGCAGTTCTAGCAGCTTTTTTGTGAAACTTGGCTTAGGTTAATCCCACAGTTCTTTTGTTGTTATACCCGAAGGGTCGTCTAACCAAAGAGGACTGTGTTAATAATCGGCCCAAGTCGCAATTGTGGAGACAAGGTGTCCCGGTGCGATCCCAATTGTGGAGGAAGGTGCCTCGGAGGCCGCCAAAAGACGCGCAAGCTCGTCCGCTTTTTCGTTTCCGCCAACATTCTTGTGACCAGGCGCCCAAAGAACGAGTAACGTGTTACACTGAGAGGGTAGTCTTACACTCCAGTACTAGGTTGGAGGTTAAGAAGAGTTTTGCTCCTTCAAAAAGTTTCCCGTAAAGTGATCTTCACAGGTTGCCTTGAAGAGCCTCCTGCTGAGGCCACTCCAGGCATACCCAACAGGCCAACCCTCTACAGCTGCATTTAAGGCAGTGTCGAAGGCCGCATCCAGAGCTTCCTGAAAGATAATTTGTCTATCCCTCGTGAAGTTTCCTCTAGGTGCGTCAGCGTCAATAACGACCACCTTAATAAAGGTAGCACTGTATCCATCTCCTTTTTCCTCTTGGAAACAGGAGTGACTTCCTCATTAGAGCTGATTCTTTTAAGTTAAAGCTGGTGTTACGCAGTGGGGGGGGGGCCCGAAGAGACGCTCGTCCGAGACTGCTTGGTTGAGTACCGGTCTGGGTGCGGTGTAACGGACCACCGGTCACAGCCTGCGTGTTTGATGGTCCAGCCACAGCAATCGGTGCACTGCCACCTGAACCGGTAGTGCTACTCCTCGATTTACCGCCCCCTTTTATTTGACGGTTGGGTTTCCCACGTGGTACCCAGTCCAATCTCCTTCTAGTCTTAGTGGTAAACTCGTTCCCCATAGCCGGTTTAAGCAGCTTGACTTGCTCAGCCTTCCCCGGGTCCGGTGTGGCCACTACAGAGTTGTTTTAACAGCAAGAGATCGTAGCCTCTCTTCGCGTAGTTTACAGTCCAGAGCGCCCCACCTCTTGTGGCGTCTGACCTTTTTAGGCTTTGTTCTGCCCATTTGCTTGATTACCCCGGCTGCGGTTTTACTGTCGGCCACGCCCCCGCTGATGCGCAGGGGCCCACAGAGTCCGACAGAGCCCCCTATGTCAGAGTATGGCAATTTATAAATTTGGTGGGCCCGTTACCCCAAGGAGATTATTTCTGACAGTGCTGAAACTACCCACTCTATACAATGACATTTACAGCTTGGCTTAGTATTTTGAGATTTTGAGAGGGTTGAACTCCCCCGTAATCAGCATGTGGATATGGAGCGATCAAGATATCAGAAGGGAAATTGATGCTTAGCTATATATCGTATATTTCCCGGGATGAACCGATATGATTGGATTATCATGTGCACTGGGAGGTCGTTGCCACTAATACCTGACTTGATTTACTCGAAATATTAATGCCAAGACTATATAAAGGCGGTGGAAAAATTATGATCTTGTTTGAAAGAGATGATGCAGCTTTGAGACTTAGATGCATTGAATTCGACGCAATTATCTTTACCCCAAGCGAGTATATTGGCAATTTCGTTATTCATGCAACCTCGTTTGATAGATGTGGCACTCCTTCTGGAATTCGCAAAAGTGTCAAAGAAGTACGTGAAATCAAGGGTACTGTCATCGGCAAAACTATGGATAGGGTTCAAAGTAAGGGAAAGCAGATCAATAATGAAAATTAAGAAGAGAAATGGAGGGATAACAGAGCTCTGGAGCACACCGGCCTTTATAGGACCTTAGTCCTTAAAGTCATGTTAAAACTAAAAACATATTTTTGCATATACAGTTCTTTATTTCATAGGATCAGCATCGCAGAACATTTATTCCAGCGCCGATTGCTCAAATTTTTGTGGCGAATAGGTTCAGTGTAGGTTGCGATAATATAACTCTTCAGCAGCCAGCTATGGAAGTGCAGAAGAATCTTGCTTCAATATCGCATTGCATGAAATTACAAGCTTCAAACATAATAGGAAAATTCTGAAAATGAACCTTTTCATTGAGAATAGATAGTTGCGTCCATTCGGTCGTATATCAAAATGGCAGACAGAAAATACTTTATGCCTTTTCTTAAATTTTTATTCGCTGCTGAGTAACGAGATACAGGATGTGCAATTTACATAGCACACATAGAAATGAATATAACCTATCCACCCACGTACACATACATATTATGTATTAAGTATGGTATGGTCCACAGGATTGTGTTTACCTGTTGCACTTCTAAGTTGCAGACATTTGGTTAAAATAAAATAGAGCACTACTTCCTTTTATCTCCACACCTTAGCTCCATTTTCTCATCCCTCAATATCTCAATCCAGAAAATGTCTACTCTATACAAGAAACTAAAAAAGATAGCTGCGCGTTTGTATATGCTTGGGGCTGTGGTCTGGTTGCCATTCTTGGGGATGAGGATAAGCTTGTTTCAGCCTATGTGCAAGAATGCAAGTATATCATTACAGAATATCCTTATAACTTTTGCTGCTTATGTACATCCTCTTTTAGCTTTGGCAAGAGTTTGCACTTCTATTTAAGAGATGATGAGGAGGTGGGTATAATGGGTTTGTTGTGGACTGACTGAGGAGGCTACGTAGTTGAGTTCGGTTGATAACCTAAGATAGTTCTTTAGTTAGGAATTAGTAGATAATTTGGATTATAGATCTTTTATCTAAGTATAACTGATTTTTATCTGGAATGCTTAAGCCGTGAATATTTTCTTTTCAGCATATACACGGTGTCTCAGAAATAATGATAATTATTTTATGAGGTGAAAGCATGGAAAATTTGCAGCAAAGAAGAATGTATTTTTTTTCAAACTCCGCATATTCTCTGAGTTATTCAAAATTTTGCTTTTTAATTTTAGTTTAGTGCCCTTGTAAATGAGTTTAGCTATATATTCTAAACCGAAGAAGAAAATATCTGGACAATAAATACTTCTTATAAGATTTAATAGATATCGGAGCGAGTGAGTAGTTGTTGAGGCTAAACTGCAATAACTTCTGAAATAACTGCTTCACAGATATATAGCGGATACTTCTAGAAATGACACATTTTTATTAATTTTGCCAGGTGGTTGCTTGATGATATTCGCGATAAATATCCCCCCAAAGTTTTACAAAGTTTCTATTAAAAAACACAATTTTAATATTATAATTCCAAAGCTTTCTGGTAAATTATTCGAGTACAGCAATTTGTGTAACACGTTAGTGGAAGTGTCATGCTGTCCTCTTTAATATAAATTCAAAACCACTTTCTTCGGATAAACGGTTTAAAACATATAACCAAGTTCATTTACAACGACTAAGCTGAAAACGTAAAATCTTGAATAACTCAGAGATCATGCCAACTTTGACAAAATTACTATATCCTTTTTTTGTTGCATATTGTCCGTACTTTCACCTCTTAAAATGTTTACCATTATTTCTGAGAGAGACACCCTGTATATACAGGGTATCCCATTCGTGTTGGATCAAACTTCAAGGTCAGAAACTGGACAAAATTTTATCGAGAAAAAATTGTGGTCTACCTTTTTTCGTTTGCGAATTATAGCCTTATGAATTTTCATGTCACTGATTTGTACCTGCACAGACAAGATTGGCAATAACTTTGCAGAAATTGTTCGTGAAAGTCCCAAAAAATACCTCTATACATCTAAAGTTATTGACTTTCTATAGATTGAATTAATAAAAAACCTCAATGCAATTTCAATCTTGAATATTTAACTGAGGACCAATTAATTGATCCTTAATGAAATTATCAAAGTTTTTCCGAAAAGTGTGATGACAGTGGTGATGAGTAGACGCACTCGTCTTGTTAGTGATATATTCGAATTTACTGTTTTTTTTTTTTTTCGAAAATTACTTTGTATGCAATATTTCGTTTCAACACATTTTGAATTTTTGACAGAAAACAATCGCTTGCCCTTAGACATTTATTACTTTTCAAGAGAGGCTGAGAAAAGGTACTGATGACGTTCTTTTTGAAAAGTATGAGTTAAATGAAGGAAGTACGCTAACATCTTGAATTATATCTTTGTAGACAAGGAGAAAAAATATTAATAATAATAATAAGTTTAATTTATAAGTTCTTAAACGTTAATAAACGTCAAATATGACTGAGGTCGTCTGTCAAATTGGCAATGAAAATACATAAATGAAAACAATTGTTTAATTTTTCTGCTTGAAAAAAGAAGATTAATATTAATTAAAGTCCCTAACCTTTAGTAAAAACTAGCGTGAAATTAAATAACAAACATTATGAATCTTAGAAGAAATGAAGACTTCAGGCTAGAGAGATGAAGAAGAAGCTGCGCTCAGAATTCGTTAATGTATAGAGGAATACAATATTTCACTGGTTTGCCCAATCTCATTAAAGCAGAAACATATGATGCTTGGGAAAGCTTCAATGATAATTTATAATATGAATTTCAGGCATCATGATATCATCGTAGAGTGTGTCTTACAGTAGAATGACATGCTTAATAAAATATTAAGGAAATTGTAACCATACTTTTTGCTCAACTAATCAAGATCTATAACTGCTCACATCAAAGCCAATCTGAGTTTTGCTTCTTCTAAAATGTTTTCGATCTTTAACTTTTTACATATTTAAAACTTTAGTAAAAAATGCGTTATTTTTCAATAAGATCCTGGTTGAAGTGTAAAATGTATCGGCGGATGTGGTGTCTCAATTTACGATTTTGTGTAAAACGAAGAAAAGTGTGGTCGACGGTTTGTTTAAAAATAACAAGATTGCAATGGAATAATTTATTAACTCTGCGGAGTTTAATATTTGCCTTGTTTTTTATTACTTTTCCCGGAAAATCTTTAGTTCTTCTTCTTCTTTCTCGCATTTTTGCGTAAGCACAGACACAGTTTTGCTTAATTAGACACATTATCATATAATTATCAACAACAAGATGGCGCTGCGCAAAGTAAGAAGTCACCATGATCAGGGTATACCCAGTAATTTGTGAGGATATTGATATCTAGATATCGAGTCTATACCCACTAGTTTTTCTGGGTATATTAGTAGTATTTGATGACACACATGGTGTATAAACAGGATATTCCGAATATCTAGATATCGATACCCCATGTCTGTCATAAGCATTAGCCGCCTTATAGACTTAATGTCGTTTTCCTGCCGTTGTTCTTGTATCTGTTTTCAAAATATTTTGTCTGTATCTCTTGTGTACCCTTTGCTTTTTTTCTAACTTTTTGCTTTAGATATTTAATAAAATTAATCACCATATTCTATTGCACGATCTCACCAACCTTGATTTTCCTTCTCTATTCTGTCTACCGGCATTCAGGTGGTTCAGGCAGATAGGCCCAGACATAGTCTTGTACGATACAATTTGAACTTCAAACAGCAAATGTGTGTGCCTGTGTGTGAGTGTGTGCAGATGTGCTTATCTAATATTACTAAATATAAATTTATTAGATCAATAGTCAATTGATATTATATCACGGGGCTTGTTTGATCTGACCAAGTATTAAAAGATCATATTCTACATTACATAGGGCAAAATTGTCACTATGTTCTGATCAGCTTCGTGTTCTGCTCGTCGAGCCAGTTTCATTCATTTCTTATCATCTCAGTAATTTTCTCACAAATACCTAGTCAAATTTCATAATAAGCCGCAACCTGAATATGAGCTCATAACAACGAAGACTCTTGATTTTTATGAAAATCCTTACACATGTTTTTTTTTTTTCTAAAAACAAAAATAAAATCAGACATTTTCACCCAAAACAACAGCAGAATCATTTTAAAGCAGAATTTTACCAATGATATCATCTCAATATATGTTCTCGGATCAAACCCCCTTGTACTTCATTTTAATTAATGGCGCCAAAACTGGAATATTTCTAAAGTAAATTAATTTTACTCTCATGCCCGCATTAAATATTTGTGAGAATTTGAAATAGTCCGGTTTTCAGTTACATTGCTCCAATCTGCCGTTTATACTGGAACATAAAAATGCATTCCTACCACAACACCGCCAGCCTCATGGGTAGAGCGCCTCGGATTTTGCAACCCAATCGTTCTCAATTCAAACCTCAGCCAGGTAAATATATTCCAACCAAATTAAAATAATTAAAAATGAAGCTATCATCGGATCACACCAGGATAAACAAATCAAATCACCTAGACAGTTGCGACGGGATCTGCCTGTGAGAGCCACCGGGCTTATCTGGAGCTTCGTTGGTCCATTTGGCTCTGAATCCCGGCTTTTTTTATAATAGATACCGCAAAAAGGTTCCGATCCGATGAGGGTTGTGTATGCTTCTTTTTTATCCAGTAAATTCGGCTTGTTATTTCCGTCAAATATCGAGTATCATGGCAGTCATATAAGTGTTAAGTGGTTCTTCAAGGTTTGTTAGTGCTTGAATAGATTCCCACATCGTCTTTACCTCAGGTGATGAGATGGCTTTCAATGCCGCTTGGCTATCTGTATATTCATAGTATTCATATTTTTGTTAGTATAAGAGTCGCTCAGGCTTTCGTATGCACACCTAGTAATGCCTTTTCGTTTTAAACGAAAGCAATACTCTCACTTCGCAGCGAATCGGGTAAAGTTTAGAAAAACGCGGAAACAATTTACTGTTTTGTGGAAATACTCACAATAACTTTTGCTTTCCTAAAAGTAAAAATTCTGACCTATAAATAGGCGCTAGAACTATCGCCACTAAGCGTGGTTTATTCATTATAAAACAGGCCATACACCATCAGTTTTGCCGTGGTTTTACAGTAAAACCACGGCAAAACTGATGGTGTATGGCGAACCCCACGTTTTGAGGTTCGGATATCTACTAAAACCAGAATTCAGGTCATGCCAGAAATATCTTTCTCAAAACGTGGGCAAGATGTGGGCAAGGCCATACATCATCAGTTTTGCCGTGGTTTTACTGTTTTGCTCGTTCATAATCAAAGTTAACTTAATAATAAGCTAAGAAGTAGGCGACATTTCTGAGTGTTTTGCTAAATGTAAAATAATGTACACGGCAAGAAAAGGAAGAAAGAAAGCAAAAAATAATAATAAAAAACAAATGGCAAATGTTTCACTTTTACTCTCATAAAATGTTCCCGCGCTTTTATAAAACCGGTTTTCATAAAATATTGACAATGTTTTGGTCACATGTTGTTGCTGTAAATGGCAACATGTTGTTGCTGTAATCCTATAATATTTGAACAGCACGTGTTTCTGTTTACATTCGTTTTGCTATGAAGAGATTAAGTGGGAGAACTCATGCTTAATTCTCTGATATTTTCGGGAAAAATGAGAAATTCATTTGTTCCTTCGTCCATACGCAAATAATTAAACCAATCGTCTGGCTCAAGTCTTAATTCTTCTAAGAGATTGGTATGCGAAAATTGTGAGCGCTTAAGAAGCCATCCTTTTTTTACCCATTTTCTTTTAAGCTTCAGTCGCTCTTTCTTCCCCAATACCAACAGCAACAGCAATCCTAATGCCATTAAAGCTTCTTCCTCCATTTAATTTGATTACTTATAGTATCTTTAAAAATTTTTAAATTTGCACTTGTTAGCACTGCCACCTAATTGTAATTCTTGGAAACTTGTACTTGCCTATACAAGATGGCGGCAAAACGTAGTCAAGACGGATGGCGTGTGGGGCTTTTTCTTGCCCACGTTTTAGGTTCTTATCTCGACTAAAACGTGGTTTTTAAAAACACGGCAAAACTGATGGTGTATGGCGCCCTTAAGTGCATGTTGTAATATCACAGGTACTAGGTGGTGAGTGGCGCGTCGTCAAAAAGCAAACAGTTTTCATAAAATTTGTGAAAGCGGGTCGTAATAATACGACCCGCCATATAAAACTTTTCCATATACGAGATGTGTATTCTTTCTGTTAGATGTTCTTTGGTGACACGTAGGTTTGCACTTAAGAAGTTATATCTCCTAAACGACAAAAAGCAGAAAGAGGGGCGAGGTTCCAATTTATGGAGAACCTTCTGCCCTTTAATTTAATATGTCAGTGTGCTACCATGAGTTACCAAAATTGAAACTTAAAGTTTGGTAAACCGTTTCTTCTAAACTACATACTGTAGACGAAGCATTGACACCTTAAGTCAAAGGGTAGGAGGTTCTCTATAAATTAGCACCCCGCCCGATTTTTTAATTTCTCGACATAGCCTATCACCGCCTTCATTATTATCCATCACTTATGAAACATCCGTATAAAAGGTAGACTCTCAGGTGTCAAAAATAGTCTATAAGTCCAATTGGGTTATATTTCTGAAAACTTCAAACAAAATTATCTCAAAACTAGAAAATTGTTTTTGCAGTAAGCTTACGATAGAAAGATCCCTAAAATCTGCTACCGGCTTTGAACTGTATTTAATCGGAGACTCTACATATTCCCGCAAATTGGGTAATTTTTTGTTTTATTCAGTATCCATCTTCAGCAGCCCAGACATTTTTTTGACTTTGTTTACATGCAGAAATGTATGCATTTCCTTAACTTCCCCTGATTTCTCGTCTCTTATCCTCAATTTCCATTCATCCTTTTCATTTGCAGCAAATACAAATGAGTGATTCTTGAATCGAGGTCATGGGTTATTGCACTGAGTGAGTGTACTACAATACTTTACGATTAGTTTAGCAAGGGAGGACGGGTTGCAAGTTCCAGAATGGTGGTAGGTGGGTTATTTTATAGTTCATTGGCCAGATGTGGTGCCAAAGAGAACAGAACATTTCTTTCATTAAGTTATCCTTGTATAACTGTGCCTGCCTAGTTCGTATACAATTTCTCTCGTGGTATGGCGTTGCGGATGTACACAGCTACGAATTCGCACAGTCATATGTATGCCATAATTTTATGCCACACACATATAAGATATTTAATTGAAACAAATAACAAGATGCACTGCAAGGTAAATTTCGAAGTAATCTTGAATATTCAGTAGGTATTAATTTTATTGCAAAAGTAGCCTAAGAAAATCCGATTAAATGATCATTGTATGCCTTTGGGCTACTCTGCGTCGACGTCTATTAAGGGTTAATGCCTCTGGGCTGCTCTAAAAATAAAGCAACAAGCGATAAAATAAGGCCGACTATACTGCTGTACTGGGTTATCTATCACAGGAGCTCTTCATGCAATTTTAAACTGTTACAGAAATCTTCTTGTTTTAAAGTAATATGAAACCTTTTTCGGTTAATTACTTGATTATTTATATCACTAACGTAAACTATTTTTATACTCTTGATGAAATCTATTGGGTATACAAAGTTTATCATTCCATTTGTAACGCACAGAAATAATGATGGTAGAGCAAAATGAATTGGACACCCACGCATAATATTAATGGCCATTTTCACAGTCTGAGTTTAAACCAAATATTTAGCTTAAACTCGACGAATGAGTTTCACAGTTTGATTTAAACCCCGGTTTAAACTAAACTAGAGTTTAAACCATGCCATCCCTCGGTTTAAACTCAAAATAAAAGTTTGAAAAGTTTGACATTTTATTTTGACAGTAGCATTGTTTGTTTGTGTCAGGAAAATAATTTTATCATAGATTTAGATTTAGACATTTCTGGCGATGAAGAAGATTTTTTTGAGTTAAATTTAGAGCTCTGTCGACGACTGAAAGTAATTAGAAATCGGCCAAATCCTTTTAATGAGTGGGACGACGTTGATTTTTATGCTAGGTTCCATTTAAGTAAAGAGCTTTTCCACTTTATCTTCGAATCTATTCTTGTCCGTTTTCTTGCGCTCTATTAGATATCTTTTTTTATGCACTAGGGAAAGCAATAGCTCAACTTCACTTATGCTAAAATTTGCATCCTTTTTGAATGTTGGCATATTTAAAATTAGCAAATATATCTACACATTTTTTATTTTTTGCTTTCTGGTCTGTTTACTTTTCAGATTGACAGATTGATTGATAGAAAAATTGCTTCACAATTGTTGCGATAACTAATTTAGTTCACAATTAAATCGGTACTACCAACATTACTAAAAGAATGCACTATGAAACTCGATTTGGTTTAAACTACGTTTAAACTTCGAGGATGGTTTAAACTAAATCTTGGTTTAAACTCGACTGTGAAACCGGCCATAAAAGTTATTTTGATTTTTGTATATCCGTCCGTCTGTCAGTCCGTGCGCACGATAACTCGAGAGCGCGTGTACTTAGAGAGCTGTAATTTTGTACGCGGACTATAAAACAAAAGGAAAATGAAGAATGTGGGGATGCCATACAAAAATTTCGTTTTCCTTTATATATTTGGACACTTCCTGAGAAAACATAGAATGCTGAAATTTGGTACATGGTGTTTTCATAGTAATTGCAAATCAAATTTCACAAATGGTTTAAGTCGGGCAACTCTTTCTTGGTGTTGACATATAAAAACTTAGGTTTTTATGGATACTGTGAAAACGATCAGTCCTAGTCATTTTTATTGTACTAAAAACTTCTTCAGAATATGAAATCCTATAAAATTGGTTATAATTATTTTTTAGTTTTTTCTGTCCAACGAACCGTTCTAGAAATATATGCGAAAAATCAAAATTGCTGAAATGGGTGACCATACGAAATTACATACTGGCATTCATCTAGGGTATCATAAAAATTGGTCTTAGACCGATTCTTGAATACCGATTGTTTGAATAATTTTTAATTCAAATGTCCCCGTCTGTTGAATTCCTTCGTTTACTAATAATGCCCTGTAAGATGTGGAGAGAGTGCTCAATATGCTTCGATTTAAAAATTCACGGAAGGTTCCCTTTTAAAGTAATGAAAAATGGATTTGTATTAATACTTATTAGCCTACTCTTGGGGAAATGCGCTCATGGCATATAATGGTGACGAAAAGAGAACATTACATTTATCGTTTCGCAAGGTCCTTCTTATCTTTAGCCCTTAGTTCGATTCGATGTAATCTCTTGTCCCCTTCTTGATGCTTGACTTTGGTCTTATTTGAAATTCTCTGTTTCGCTGTTGTCTTTTCCTTTACAGAAGATGCGCTATATCAGCAGCACTGTAGATGAGTCTAAGTTATTTATTCATATCACCCTAACAAAATACATATATACATATACCCCTGAATGGAGTCGAACACCTCCTTTAATCACATCCATGTAAATTGGACAATTTGGCATGCACAAGCCAGCCAAGTTTGCAGACTTGCATGAGTGTGTATATCAAAAGTCTGAGCTTGAGTTGAGTTTGAAGTTGGACATGAATGAAATAAATAGAAGCAAAGCAAAGCTGAAGACTTTGTTATAGAGTGTTTGCATATGGAGGCAAAAGTTAACATCCGATTTTGCCAAGTCGTACGATTTGCATGAACTGGTATAGCGGCCTTAAAATTAATTGAAACAATTTTTTGCAACTGCTAGTACGTTGCAAAGAACATATTTTTCGAAAGTTCTAATGGTAGTAGCTTGCTTCGAGAACACGAATTTATAGTTTTTAAACCTTAGATGGGTTGAGTTGAGCTAATTAATCCTTGTATACGTTTGCATCTTAGTCTGCTATATAACTGTACTATAATATAAGAACAGTGCTTGGTATTTTAGTTGTTTCCTTTATTGTCCCATCCCCAAGAATCATCATACAAAAATATGTCAAATTTCTGTAAGCATCATGGACCAAGAACATTTTTTCCATCTCAAAGCCTTATACTAAAATTACAATTTAGCTCAGGTTTTGGTTATTGCATACAGACAGACTTATGTAGATACCAAGAAGACTAATAAAATTTCAACAGAAAAATGAGATGAAACAGAAAAATTCCATTAAGAATCATATGAATGCGTAGTCGCCTATATTCGAGAGCTCGAGGAATTTTTAATATTCATTTTATTAAAAGGAAACATGTTCACATAGAAAAGCAAGAGTGCCGTAAGGGACAGTTTTTATTAAACAGTTCAAAAGAAAAGAGGCACATCAGCTAGAAGATTTTAATTCTCAGTGCTGGAGGTAAAAAACGAATACACAAAAGCATGCTCTCAGAGCAACAGGTGATTTATTTATTTTTTATTTTTATTTTTATTTTTTTTTTAATGTAAGGTTGTAAATATCTTTTGATTGAGTGAGTTAAGGTAAAAAAAAAAATGGTGCTGTGATTTAGTCCCTATGTTTACTTTTTTATTGTTATAGTTTTGTTCTATGACTATTAGGAACAAAAGTGACCCAATTTAGTGACCTTTTCTGACGGATTTTCTATTCTACAAGTCAGAGGTGAGCTCTTCTAATTATTGGTTTATTATTTTCCTTTTGCAAATACCACAGAAGTTAATATTTTTAAGATTATCCACATAAATCAATGGCTTAACTCACTTAAATTCTTCGTCAGACAAAAAGCTAGATAATGAAACTCAACTGTTAAAAATTCTATCGGTAATTATAAAATGTTCACTAAATATTTGTTGGTTGTCAGTACCGATGGGGCTAACATTTCGGCGGCATAATTTGGACTGGTACACGTAATAATTTATGTACATATTCTAATTCTTTATTAGTTGGATTGAATTTATATTTCTTTATAATAATATATAATTTATTTACAGGTAAAAATTTTATATTATATTTATCATCAATTGATCTTTCTTTGAAACTCTGTTTTCAGAATGGAACCGGTGCAGGGGAAGGTAGCGGCCGTGGAAATGGACATCCTGGGGATAATCCATTCTACAGTAACATCGACAGTATGCCGGATATACGACCGAGAAGAAAATCGATACCGCTTGTATCAGAACTTGTAAGTTAAAGTTTTCTTTTTATAATAATACAATATGATTACACGTAGGCTATATTGCTTGTCTCAACTCAGTATAGATCGATCAAATCTCGGAGATTTCCAGATTAGTTTAAGACTGATTTAATCAAATTTGTAAGACCACTTTTTATTTTTTTGATCAGTAGAAACTGATAAATCTTATAATTACTACTAACAGAGATTTTCCTTGGTTTTAATACGATTAAAATACAAATAATTATTATCAATAATCACATAAACTATAGGAAATAAATTTTATGAAAATGATCAAATCTAACATACAACGTACAATACAACTTGTGTGCCAATACGACTTCTATTTGCTTAACGAAATCTGAAGACATATTAACGGAAGACAGATTAATTGAAATCTATCTGAGTGGGCATAAGCAATATAGTCATTATATTCTATATTATACAATACTAACACCTATTACGTTACCATAATACGTAATATACATTTAGCCGTGTTAAGAAAGTATAAACCTCGTAAAAAATGTTTTTTAATTTTTATATAATTCGGCTGATATTTGTATCGATTTAAAATTAATTAATTTTATTTATTTACTTATTTATTTTTACTTTTCAACTTCTATATTTATTTTGTGTTTTGTTTTTATCAGTATATTGATACTGAATTGATTATTTTTACAGTGTCAGTATATTTTCTACTTAACATAAATGTCAGCTCTGTACTCAATCTTTCCTAAATGTCTTGATGTATGATATAAATAACAAAAAAAAAAGGAAAACAAAAACAGGAGATGCCGTATAAGATTATTAAATGCAATATTTCAAAACGCGTAGAATAAATATAAACCGACAATTTCCGTCACCATACCCTACATAATTGTTTAAAAAATATGATAATATTAAATTAACGTTTTCTTGCTTGAAAATATCGGTAATAATGGTGCATACAAAATCGTAACTTCCAAATATGATTTTAAAATAGTTGGAATATAAAGTAAATTCGAGTAAATGTGTCACGTCAACAATTTTTTTTTACTAGCTCTAACCTGTCCTGGTCGGAGCGGTAGCTCTCAATTGTGAAGCATTTTCCAAGCGGAGATTACTCTACCTCAATCATCCTTCAGCAAACTACAAACATGTGGAACCGCATGGATTTTATAACACAGTCTTAACCTATGAAGTGAATAAATTGAACGGGGGGACTCAAAATAGATCGCAGTGAAAGCCAGGCTAGCACCTGAACACCCCTCCATGAATCTTAATCTAAAATCTAATGCCCTGGTCTGACATATTTTCAATAGAATTTTTTAAGTATTCGCCTAACCTCTATGTAGCTTGTCATTGAGATGCTCTGTTGTGCAAACGGAAAACCTTTATTTATCGCTGCCAAGTAATTTTTTTTGACTTCAGTTTTACCTAAACTGAATTCAAGTTTGCCGATGCTATAGGATAAGATTTACGTTATGTCAAAATGTGGCAGACAAACAAATATAAGCTACGTTGATGCTTGGTAGCTTAAAAGAGCATATGATCCCCTTATCTCTGGAATAATTAGGCTGTTGAACAGCTTCAGCACAAAAATTCGAGATATTAGTCGCTACGACGTTTTTTCCTGCGAATTCTTGGTCCTTCCTTTTCTATTCAATACGACTTCGACCCAAAAGTTTTTTGTGTTATGCCTCTGCCCTGTTTTTGAGATAGTTATTTCATTATTATCATTATGGTCAGTTTTCGGAGTCTGACGGGGATATATGTCTTTAGTGGGTTGTATGTATGTTTCCATGGAAGGAGAGTGTCTTTAGGTTAAATTTCCTTCTCCTTGAAAATGTGACGATAGCGGTTTTGCTTGGATTGACGCTTAGACCCTCGCTTCCTGTCTAGCCAGATGCAAGGGGGCTCTTTGCACTGTCCGGGATCGTACCATCATGCTGCTTGCCTCTTATTATTATGACATCGTCATCAGCATACCCCACTCCTACGAAAGATTTTCTAGGAGCTCCAAAATTTGAGCATGGCTCTTATCTATGCGACTGTCGATGATTCGCAGCCTTCCCTCGATGGTGGTGCTCTTTTTATTGAGGCAAACAAACATTGTGTTGTCGAAACCTCTTTCGATGTTGATGAAAGCACAGAATCATATCTGTTTTTGCAAAATTGCCTTTCAATCTTGGTGATAAGATTGTGTAACGCATATGTAGTTGATTTTCCTGACTAATAGGACTACTGATGACGGTGAAGTTGCTTGCCGCTAAGGATGCAGCTTCTAATGTGCTCATCTGGTACTTTCTCCATAGTTTCCAGGAGAAGTAATGTGAGAGTGATCGGCCTATATGACTTTGGTTCCGTGCCGCTACGTTTATCAGATTTTGCAATGAAAATCACTTTGGCGTGTCTGCGTAATTGAGGAATATTTGCCATCTCATAGTTTGCCTAAGGCGCAAAACATGAGCTGGTACTAGTTCCTCTAACTTCTCTGATATAAAAGCTGGCTAGATGTCATCTTCCCTTGGGATCTTACATAGTTTGAAACTGCTTATTATCTTTTCAGCAGTAAAAATGTATCTGAGATAATTTTATTCTATCTTCCATGCATATAAGATTCCTATTAAGAGAATCAGATATTCTGGTTGCTTCTTAGTCTGCACGCGATTCTAGAAAGGGTATCTGCATAAGCACTGTTTCTTTAGAATTATTGGTGCATGATTCATCTTGCCGTTTTAGAAGTCCCATTCCATTTAAGTGATCCTTTGCTAAAGCTTTTTGGAGTCCAGCTGCTGTTAGAGAGTCCTGTATTCCATTACAGTGGCACCTCCAAGTCTTTTTTTACTTTTTTTACCTCCTTGTTGTAGAAGGTTAAGGCCTCTTTGTATTCATCTCAGCGGTTGATCCATTTTTTATTTATTTTTTTTTTATATGATTAAGCAGACCTCAGCGGATACCGTATGATGCAAAGCACAGCTTGACAAGAAGGAGATAGGGAAAGGACATGAGGAAAGTGACGGAGGTGCTGATGTATGTCATTCTTGAATCTTCGAAGATTGTAAAGCGTAAGACATCCAACATTGCAGCGATACAGATGTTGATGCCCTTCTTTGTTTGGTAGGACAGCTTTCTTGGGAATGGCCTTCCAAGTCTTTGGGCATTTTAATATTTTACTTCGATTGCATATGCTTAAACTGATAGCTAGCTGACTCTGTAATCCACGTTTTGCAACTTTTCGCTGAGGTAGGGTCAATTGACAGGGTCATTTGAGTTAAAGAGCCTTCTTATGCTCGCGTGTGGATCTTCCACTCTTTTGCTCTTTGTCCTTCGTTTTAGCCAGGAATCATTTCCAAAATCAGGGCACTATGATTTGCGAACGAGTAATGTCGCTCTCCTCAGTCACTTACTGGTTGACTTCTTCCCAGTGTTTAATTTCCGGTACCATTGATCTTAATCCCTGCGCTGTGATCTAGGAGTCGCATGTCAGTATGAGCCACCCTGGTTGGTATGTGGTATCCCCTTCACTCCATTCCAGTTTTTTTGGTCTATTGTCAGTAGCTCGACTGGCAATTTTCTGGCGAAAATCCTTAAATTGACGCTTGTCCGGAAAACTACTTACGTTGTGTGATCCAGATACCATCAGTGAGGTTTTCCAAATCTTTCCTTCTTTCCATTATTTCAATGGACTGCGCTTGGAGCTCATCCTGATCAACTCTTTCTGCATCTGTTTTAATCTCATAATAGACCATCAGGGCCATGATTTTAGCCAGGAATGAAAATCGGTTATGGGAGGGCCTACTTACAATGATAAGCGCCTTGTTGAAAATAAGGGTCGGCCAGTATCTGAAGTACAACGTTACCGACTGAGCTCCCCCTTAGTCATGCACCTTGGGTTAGGAGGCTCCTCTTGGTTACAGGTACGCCCTCTGCAAGCTTCTGCGGTTGGTCAGATCTCCGGAATAGCCTTAAGTAGCATTGGGTCTACTTAGAAATTTCCCCACGTCAAGATGGGGCCCTATAGAAGGGAAATACAATGGTCAATGACCTATATGGTTGTAGCAGACAATGAGTCAAAGAGAAAGTTAAGTGGTTACCGACATTATTCATCCCAACTCGCTTTCCGCTAATTTTTAAAATAGATGTCGTTGATAAGATTATCATGAGCGAATGTATGAAACAGGGTAGTACGTTTTTCGCTTTGACCTCCGTGAATTTCTGGACTATTGGTGGACGTCAGTGTGAACCTACCCTATTAAATCACTATGATGACTTTTTGCGTTGGCATGAAATATACATAAAATGTCTCTTCATATTGCTTTTCAGTTAAGTACAAATATTTAATTCGCCGATTAGAGGCTCCTCTCTCCGGTTCATTGAAGGATTTTTGAAAAGACTTTGACCTCCAAAAATATTATTATGCGGATATATTGCGAAATTTTATAATACGCGATCTTTCTGCATTTATTCGAAACATTATATAATATTTACGCATCCTGCTGTCCTTTCTAAAGCATTACGATATTTATATCATACTTCAAATGACACAAATTTAAGTGTACTTCAACATGCAACTTATCAAAAACATACACAAACTATTCTCTACAAATTTATTCGTGCAAACATAAAACTAATAAAATATTTTCATCGAAGTAACAATAATTAAAGAATTCAAAATTTCAAACTTTAGTAACAACACGCCTTAAATTTCATGAAAAAAAAAAAAAAACTTAACAAAAAGTACAACAACGAAATCAAAGCAATTAATTGTGTTTGTTTGTGTGTCTTTTTCCAATGGACCCAAAGGTGCTCAAGGTATATGTTCGGTTAAATTTTTATTTACTTTTTTCTTACTATCTTTTACCTTATATTGTATGCTTTTATAGTAGTGTGGCTACGTTGGGTGCATATATGTAGATGACTTTTTTGAATTTATTTTCTTGTTTTATAGAATTAATTATGTTTACAATTTATATTCTGTATCAAAATAAGACGCCATACAAAAACAGTTGAAAATTTTTTATCACTTTTTGAAGCAAATCTTTTGAATTTTGTGGAAGAACGAATTCGACGATGTTGATTACGTTTACATATAAAATTTTATATTCTGCATGTTGGCTTTAAATGCATGCTTAAATGCTTTTTCAAATTTGGCCAAAAATGCGATAATTTAAGTAGGAAACTACATGAATTATTGCTGTATCAGCCCTGCCACAATCTGTGGTGAAAATAGATATTTCCTTCTGCCGAAATTATAAGATCAAATTCCGCTTTCTTACTAAATCTCACAGCCAATCTCGTAGCCATAAGCATGGAATGGAGTCCGCGATACCTAACTGAGAAAAATTTCAGCTATTGTAACAAATATTCGCTGCGTTTGATAATATAGTCAGAAAATTAATTGTTAATCTTTTCTGATTAAAATATACGATAAAGCGTTCATTTCCGATGCTTTTCTCTGACCATGTGACCGGACATGCCGTTTGAAAAAAGTGTTTGATTTCGAGTAAAATCCATTGCAAACGCATTAATTTATTTCAAACGCCTTTGCGTTCAATATGACTGTCAAATATTCGACTGATAGAAACGTGCTGGTACTTGCTGAAATTTTTAGCGGAACTTCAGGAGAGTTAAGTCTAGTACCAAAGATTCTATAATACAAAAATATTGCAGGCACATTGTGTAGTATGGCTTTGGCCTCTGTGAAAAATAATGTGGAATCTCCGAGATTCCACCTCTGTTGAGAAATTATTAAAGCTTCGCATTGTACAAAGCCTCCACTAATCATGAGCACCACAGTGTGGACGTGATTTAGAGAAGCCCTCAATTTTTTGTTAAAAATTTACTGGAAAAATTTTCTTTAGAATTTGTATGCAGTATTGGAGACCGACAGCAATGCCTCGCTCCAATATAAATTCAACGATGTCTCGACCTGATGTAGAGAATACCTCAATTTTTTCCCAGAAATTTTTGGAAATTTTTCTTCAGAATTTGTATGCATTTGAATGACAACGACTGCTGGGGGGCGGCTAATAATTTTTATGAGCGTAGACGCTAGTTAAGCAATAAGTATTTATTTCTTCATGGAAATTTACAGAAAATGTTTCGGCAGAATTTTTTATTTAGTGGCCGAATGCAGTTATTTTCAGATACAACACTTTCATGTGTGCCGTTGTCGGTCGCCAAAAATGCATACAAGTTTTAATGAAAATATATTGAGCATTTTCCAGAAAGATTTGTTGGGTATGAAACACTGTAGAGTTTCAGATATTCAAATCTATTTAAGAAAAAAACATCTTTGTATTATAGAGTCTTTGCTAGTACTAAGGTCGCCCTAAAGTAAATTTTCATACAATACAAAATTTAGCGCGCTAAGGGCTATTGGCGAAAATTTATCCTGAATTTTTGCGAGACCAGTACTAAGGTAAGTTTCGAAACAATTTTGCTTGAATTTATCTGCCCGGGCTGTTCTTTAGCAAGCTAAAAATTCTTTTCAGAATTCAGACAAATAAGTAGGTATATTGTAAATAATGGAAATATCTTTTTTTTTATTATTTAGATAAGTATTTTATTGTGATTCCATTCTATTAGTACTATTATACGCCTCCGAAAATGAGCAGACAGTTCTTTGCCTGCCCGGTAAAATTAGTATTTTTACATACATATAGGAGCTCTTGCAGATCCAACAACGATATTGGAAAAGAGTGAGTAAAATAGTAAAATGCTCCTTCTTCTTCTTTCTTTTTATTATATTTCTTCTAAGTCTCCGCCGTCATATTTTAACTGCTAAAAAACGGCCCAATAATAAAGATTTGCTAAATTTAGTTTATCACGGACCTCAGTACTAGGCTTTACCGCGAAAAATTTTGAACTGAACAAATCATGATTTGTTTGCACAATTTCTTCATCATTTGAAGTGTCATTTTGTTTCCGCAATTTACATAGTGAAGAAGTTCGTGCTCAGTTTGACTTATTTTCTCGCTGCAGAGTCTATTTAGGTTTTCGCGGCCATTCCCTATTTGCCCGAGATTGTTTTTGAAATATTTACTGCACATCGAAGCCCACCAACATGTCGCCTGATTTAACTGAGATATCCCTAAATGATAAAAAATGTCGTTGGAGTTTTTTACATGTCGCCGTTTTTTCAGCTATTCCTCATTTACCCAGGGATTAAACGAGATAGTAAAGCTTGCGCATGCAAGCCTCCCTTCCAACGCGATTTTTAACTTGACAGCAGAAGGCAGTTCGGTTGATGTCTTACCATCTTGCATGCAAGTTCATTTAAAAAATGGCATTACGGCGTAAAGTCATGCGTATATTGGAAAATTATAGCAATAAAGGAAGTAGCAGAATGATAAAAACCTAAGAAAAAGTTAATAGGAATGTGATGGTAAATGATCTAATGCAAATGATCCCAAAAAAATCTCATTTTTCCAGAATAAATTTATCAAATTCTCTCAAGCATTTCTTTTCCGCCATTTTGAAAACAGCATAATGTCAAATTACTGTCACCTCACCTCAACTGCCATGGTTTTTCATCATGCAAGTTCGCTGAAAGCTAAGCTGGCAGCATGGCAGTAAAGGTTATACGTGCAAGAAGTATGGCAGTGCAGCTTGCATGCAAGTCCTCCGCTTTTGCAAAAAAGGTCTGTAAAGCAACTTTTACTGAAAATAAAAAAATAAATGTGAATGGCTTGTCTGTGGCCTACACAAAGCAGCTAAATTAACTGCGCAAACAGTTGATATGGAACATTCCAAATATTTCTGTTAAGCATTAAGACTATTTGCTCTGAATGCAAATAATTGTAAAAACGTATGAATAATGTTTAAATTAATGGGTACGGACATTTCTTTTGTCATAAAAGTCTTCAAATTTCGCATGTTTGAAATAACCATGCATAATAGTAATCTTCAACCATTTTACACGCGAAAATTGTTGTTTTGACTTACAATTTTGGTTAATTTGACTCACTCATTTTTTTCAGTATGTATAAACTAACATTAGCAAGACCGTCAGAGTTTGCCCATTGCACCCTCTTCTTTTCTTCTTTTCTTCTAAACTGGATGAAGGCACTCACATGCAACCTCCATGTTAGCTTCAACTCTTCGAGCATGTGTGAACACACTCGTAATTTACATGGCAAGATAGCAGCAGAGTAGTCTAAGAAGCCGTGGAAGAATAAAATGGCCAGGATTTTGACTCCTGAAAACAGAACTTAGCTCACTTCCTCAAAATAACCGTTATTTCAAATTTAGACAGCAGTTCTTGACATTCTTAAGATGTACCTATAAATTCACAAGCAATAGCAATCCTAGACTTGGTGATAAGCACAGAGCGAGCAGATCCTCTGCATCAATACTCTTGATAGAATAGTGACTACCTAACACTCAAGCTTTGTATCCTTCATTTTAAATAGTGGTCTAATCAGGGGTCCCCTCAATATTCAGGAATACCTCTTGAGGGAGCAACCCGGAACACTGTCTCAGAACGAGTGCAAATAGTTCAAAGGAAGAAGCCTTAAAACTGTCTTTACGTCTCAAGCTTTTCGCTTGTAGTTGCTTTTCAAAGTATTTAAATTCACTAGAGCTATAGTCTTATTTGTGTTATGGCCACAGCCACAAGAGGTCCGGAAAGATTTCACTTGAATCTAGGGGTTTTAAAAGTTGTGGTTGAAATTGACACTCTCGACATAACCATATTGGCAGCTGTAGACTATTCATCCTCTGTGCAGTGCAGAGCTCACATATTCAAATCAGAAAATAGTTGACAGTAAAACCCCGCGGATCTCTACTATTTACTCCGAGTATAAAATGTTGGTCTAAGGGCCGTTACTCACGTTCCATGCACAAGCCAAGTCTGCAGACTAGCATGAGCGTGTATAGCGAAAGTCGGAACTTAAGTTGAGACTGATGTTGGCCATGAATGAAATTGGCAAAAACTATTGAGTACAAGCAAATCTGATGATAATTCGATAGCAAAGAATTGAACTAAAGGCTGAAAGAATATCGAAATAATTTCGTTCAAGTGTGGACGAGGTATGTTGCACGACATCTTCTCCTGTATCTCAGGGAGTATTTAAAAATGTTGGATTTATCCATTGATTCTTCATATCATAAATAATGACTTTATTTAGAATCATTCAAGGTAACAATGAATAGTTATTGTTTGTTGAAATTATAATACACTTTTTAAACATTTCGCAATTTTTGGGAATTTGGGAATAAAATCAGGCGAAAAATGAGATTTGTAAATACGTGAATGATTAGTTCCACAATTACTTAAATTAATTCGATTGATTTAACCCTGCGTTTCGGATGTACAGATGTATTGATTAGTGTATGGGCTGAATTAATTATTACACAATTTTAATTAATGCGTTAAAAATATTGCACTGAATAAAATTCGCAAAACTAGTAATATTTTTCGTCGATTTATTGTAGGCATTCAATTTATTAATTTTGCTCTAATATTGCTATTTATTACATAAACTTTTCCATTTTAAAGTCATACATAATTGAAACATAATTATAGTTAGGAAAAAGTTTTGCTTGAATTTTCTTGTTTCTTAAATATTTTTCAGAAATTTTGCATGATTTTTTTGATTATTAGAAAAGCAACGATATTTTTGCTCTTATATAGAAAGTAAAACTACAATAATTTTGAATCTTTACTTTTACTTTATAAATTTAAAAAAGCAAAAAGGGAAATAGTTTTTTTAACTAGCCATAACTATTATTTAGACTATGGCAGCTACGAAGAGGAATGCCGGACTGACATCAGCTGTGCCAAGAGCAACTTTAAATGACGAAGAATTGGTTAATAATAAAACAGCTGTTTTGTTGAATTGTTTTTGTACGCTATGCTTTTTTTTGCAGAAAATGCACGTTTATAAGAAGTCGTTGCAAGCATTAATTTATCCGATTTCATCAACGACACCGCATAATTTTGTTTTATGGACAGCAACGTCACCAACTTATTGCTATGAGTGCGAAGGACTTTTGTGGGGCATTGCCCGACAAGGTGTTCGTTGCACAGAATGCGGAGTTAAATGTCACGAAAAATGCAAAGATTTATTGAATGCGGATTGTCTACAGCGTAAGTATTAAAAGTTTTTAATGCTCTTTTTGTCTGATAATCCTTCGCCTTTAAATTTACGCTTGTTAATTGTTCGTTTTTCAAAGGAAGTGTGTGTAGTCTCTGATAGTAATAGCCCGGGAGGTAGCATTGCAAATGAAGAAGTCATAGTATGCCAGCTGATTCTGATAATGATAGTTTATCTCGTAGAGCCCCAATCAGTGAACCGAGCATCAACTGCTGAAGTAGCGGTGGGTGTGGGTGTGGGAAGCTGCGAAAGTGGTAATTTTCTTCTTTTTTTTAAGTAATAATATGCCAGCTGAAATTTTTTTTTTATAAACATTTGACTCATTCAACTCACTATGATGTTGAAAAAACATCGCCAGACGCATTGTGGAGGTGGGGGATTATGCGTCAGTTTCTCGCATGTAGAGCTGAAATTTAGTACATGGTGTTTTCATAGCAATAGTAAATGAAACCTTGAAAATGGACTAAATCGATCATCTTGATGTTGCTATATAAAAATGTTAGTCTTTTACGTATATGTACTGTGAAAACTATCAGTCCTAGACGATTTCATTGTACCGAAAAGTTCTTCAGAATATGAAATCCTATGAAGTTTATAATAATCATTTTTGCAGTCCGACGAATCGTTATAGAAATATGAGCGAAAAACCACTTCAATAATCAAATATGCACAGATTGGTCACCATACCAAATTACATACGGGCATTCATCATGGTATCATAAGAATTGGTCTTAGACTAATTCTAGCTTTTTTATTGGTTCATATGATATTGTAATATTGACGAATCTTTGGGAATTCCCGGAACGAATGTGCATTGTAATTTTTAAATCATTCTGAAGAGCACTCATATTGCTGAACATTATGATACAATATCCGTGTCTGACCAATTCTTATGATACCCTAAATGAATGCCCTTATGAAATTTCGTATTGTCACCCATCTGTGCAAGTTTGATTTTTTAAGTGGTTTTTCGTTTATATTTCTAGAACAGTTCGTCGAACAGCAAAAATGATTATAGCAAGTATTATAGGATTTCATATTCTGAAGAGCTTTTCAGTACAATCAAAATGTCCAGGACTGATCGTTTTCACAGTATACGTAAAAAACCAAAATTTTTATATAGCAATATCAAGAGGGGTTACCCGATTTAGTCTATTTTCGAGATTTCATTTACTATTGCCATTAAAACACCATGCACTAAATTTCAGCTGTCTACGTTGACGAGTTATCAGGATATTACTATCACTTTATTTTACATGTTGTTTTTACTATAGTTCATGCGGGCAGCTGACACATAATTCCCCCTCCACGATGCAGCTGACGATGTTTTTTCAACTCATTATGATGTGAACTATTTATAAAAGAAAACTTTCAGCCGGCATACTATTATTTAAAAAAAAAATTGTTTACCACTTTCGCAGCCTCATGTACCCACACCCACCGTGGGTACCCTTACTAGTCATACCAGATCTATCGAAAAAGATAATAAAATCGATCGGCGCGAAAACATTACCTAAAATGCAACGCTACCTTCTGGACTAATAAGTCCTTTTCAATATATCGCAGGATCCAATTTGAGCAATTATCCTAAAACGAAAAAAGAATTACTTCAATAGCTGCTTCATTCAAAATTTATTTATAGTTTTATGTTGTGCGGAAAATGCGAAAATTTATGTCATTGGTGTAAGTTTTACGGCATCAAGGATAATACAACTAATTTGTATGAACGAATATTTTTTAAAGAATCCAACTTTAAGGTTCAATAACTCAAGGCTTTGACCCAAAATCGTAACATAATGGATAACTTTAACCCTTTATTACTACCAATAGTTTCAGCCCTGATTTTCCAACCCTGGGGCCGGATTCTGTAACTCGGAGAGTTTGGGAGTTTGCGAGATGAGAAATTTCGTTTTCCCTGATTAAAAGTCCCTAACTCTCCATTCGAAATTTTCTAACATACTTGGGGAGTTAAATAAAACTTGAGAAATGTGGAAATATTGAAGTACGGCTAACTCTGTGTGGGAGGGTCGTAGAACATTGGGGGTTTTTCCTACGGATTTAGGGTCTAGAGTACATAAATTTAGGATAACAATTTCAGGAGCAGGGTTGTCCACACGTCATGTTTGGTATCAAATTAAAGAGGGAAAAGCGGGTAATCGAGTGATATAGTTTTTTTTATCGTTTTAACTTCATAACTGACTTTTTACCGCCGAAAGACGGATTTTTTCACTTGGGTCATGTACACCCCAGTTCTTATATTTTGCATATATTTCTTCCGTCCTTTGTTTCACATCCATTAGTACTCTGTACTTCTTCATAATTATGAGTTGAAAGTATGTCCATTTTATATCAAAAACGGTCATTTTTTTCATCTTAAGAAGGACTCATTCAATTCTTTTGCAGTTATCTCCAAAACCATTTATTGGACTGTAAAACTAATTACTTATCTAATTAGGGGACCAAATGTAGATGTGATTTCATCCTACATACAAGCTTTAACGTGCATATTTAAATTTTTATAGCATTTATTCTGTACTGGAAGACGACCAAATTGACCATTTTCGCGTAATTTAAAATTTTTAGCGGGTACCTTGAGACACCAAAATCCTTATTTCTTTGTAACTATTGAAGGGATTTCCATAATTTGTTTTTTTAAACATATTCAGGATATGAAGTGATTCCATAATTTAATTTGAAAATCCTTGGTACCTAGGTACCTTCACAAAACGCAACAAAAGCAGCCAATACTGTCAGTTGAGAAATATTCTTCCTACTTCTCCACAACTAAAACAGCCGAGAGTTTTGTCAAGTGGAATAGAGTTTTTGGTAATTCTCAATACAAATTCCCCGAATTACAGAATTCCGAGTGGAGAGTTAAGTGTCAAAAGAACTCTCATCTGGGGTCGATAAAGACCCCACTGTAAAATTAGCCAATTTGACTAGGAAATTCAAAAGTATTTTTAAGTATGAAAGTTTTAGTAATGTAGAAATAGTATTATTGTACATATGTCATCTAATTATGCATTTTATTTTATTTATAAAGACAGTTAAAGCCAAATTTGTATAATGTATTGAGAAATCATATCGCTGGTAGCTGTCGCATTGCGACAGGAAGCGTACCTTCCTCTCTTTCCACGAGGAACTTCCAACTCTTCAATATGTTTTTGCTTTTCAATTATTCCGGCAGTCCTGTCCTTAAGCCAAGAAGGGAAAGTGCTGCATTCAACACGTTTCTTTAAATATGGTCTTAGAAGACATAACGCCAAATTTTTTAAAAAAGTGCGTCTTCTTTCACCAGATTCTATGTTCCTTGAGTTTGAAAGACGTAAAGGTATAAACGACGCCCCCCCCCCTCCCTCCCCCGGTACACGCGACGCGTTCTTACTTTAAGTCGAATATCGAGAAAGCGCCGCTCCAACGCTCCTTCCCCCACCCCGCGCGACGCGTTCTTACTTTACACACATCATTATCAATATTTTGTTTCATGGGCCTTATTTCATTTACTAATTTTGGATTTTATATCATTATGAAATAACGTTCTAAACCGATAATGGCCAGTTTCACAGTCTGAGTTTGAACCAAATATTTAGTTTAAACTCGACGAATGAGTTTCACTGTTTGGTTTAAACCCCGGTTTAAATTAGAGTTTAAACCATGCCATCCCTCGGTTTAAACTCAAAATAAAAGTATTTGAAAAGTGTGACATTTTATTTTAACAGTAGCATTGTTTGTTTGTATCAGGAAAATAATTTTATCGTAGATTTAGATTTAGACATTTCTAGCCATGAAGAAGATTTTTTTGAGTTAAATTTACAACTCTGTCGACCACTGAGAGTAATTAGAAATCGGCCAAATCCTTTTAATGAGTGGGACGACGTTGATGTTTATGCTAGGTTCCGTTTAAGTAAAGAACTTTTCCTTTTTATCTTCGAATCTATTCTTGTCCGTTTTCTTGCGCTCTATTATATATCTTTTTTTATGCACTAGGGAAAGCAATAGCTCAACATCACTTATGCTAAAAATTGCATCCTTTTTGAATGTTGGCATATTTAAAATTAGCAAATATAGCTACATATTTTTTATTTTTTACTTTCTGGTCTGTTTACTTTTCCGATTAACAGATTGATTGATAGAAAAATTGCTTCACAATTGTGGCGATAACTAATTTAGTTCACAATTTAATCAGTACTACCAACGTTACTAAAAGAATGGACTGCGGAAGCTGATTTGGTTTAATATACGTTTAAACTTGGAGGATGGTTTAAACTGGACTGTGAAATTGGTCATAAGTGAAATAAAACTCAAAAGTGTGAAACAACACCCAAAAATTTTGGACACATTATTTCACATTTGACACGTTGAAATTTATATGGAACTTTCGGGTCTTATTTCACTTATCACTTTCGGGCGTTATTTCCCGGAGCCACAGCTTATCTTTGTTTTATGCACATAAAAAATATTTGATAATTCGAAAACAAAATTACCAAATACCTTAGATTTGTTTTGCTGGCTTCTTTCGATCAATGCAAGTTCATATTCCCATGCTCAGATCACTATTGGGGCCAGACGAGATATCATTTACACGCAACAACTTAGGCAGGCCGTATTCTGGGACCGTTTTTATTTATTATTTTTATTATTGATTTTCCAATGGTTTTGACAAATTGTCATTACCACATGTATGCTGATGTCGGCCATGGCATTGTTGGAGGATTCTATATACCGATCAACGAAGATCTCGCAGATGTGCTTGATTGGACTGTTAATATTAGTTTGAGCTTAAAGCCTCTAAATCTAATGTTATCGGAATCTATAAAAGTAAATTGGACACTTCCTGCTTTCCGGAAATTATATTTCCTTATAGTAATACCACACTTTCTGTGATTACAGCCTTTACTTCTGTTGACAGGCGGATTATGTTAATTAGATCACTAATTGTTCTCATGACTTATGGTTGTGAAATTTTTCGTGATTTTGATTCAATTTCATTGCCATTAATTCTACCGTGCGGTACCTGTGTGTTTGGCTTGAGACGATACCACCATGTCTCGGAATATTTAGACTCAATCTTAGGATGCACATTTGAGACTTACTTCAAATATCGTACGACATTATTCCTTCGTAATTTGATGATTACTGAGCAACCTGACTACTTGTATACTAGATTGAATTTCTCTCAATCCTACAGAACTTTTTCTCTAAACACTCCTCGGTCTACCTGTCGTTCAAATGGTCGTCAGTTTTTTGTTCAATCCAAAAGATTTTTGGAACTCTCTTCCTTTTCACCTCAGAATGGGCAGGGACAATCACAGTTTTCGGAACAATGTAATTGAATATTTATTTAGTTGATTTGGTTTCCTAGTAGTAAAGCAATCTGTATTCGAGGCACATTATCATTATTATTATTCTTGTGTAGCGCCGAAAATAAAAATTATTTGAATTTGAACATTAATTTCGTAGATATTTGGGCTGATGTGCTGCCTTTTTAGCTCCCTACTGGTTTGGCTATTATTTGTCTGCTAGAGTAATACGACGCACCTTATTAACGGTAATATGCTTGCTGTCTTACTCAATCTAGTCTATACTATTTTCGATAAAAGTGCCATTCATTGACTTGGTCATTGATATGCTCAATACCAGTATGAAATTTCTTCTTAAAATTCAACGCTTTTAAGTTGTTGGTAACTTTGAAAAATGTTGAGAAATGTTGTGTAGTTCTCCGCTGCCAAAATCTACTCAAGGCCTGTTCGAATCTAGGTCTTCGTCTTGTTATAACAGTCAGAAGACGAAGCTAACGAACGAGAATTAAGTTTGAATTAGTTTGCTTACGTTTACTATTTCCTTTATTAAGCGGTGCCCAATCTTGTGTCCGTCATTGCCTTTATGTCCTGGCACCCAAATCATGGTAATTTTATTGGATCAGCTAGTTGACTTAAGGCAGTCTCACACTAACTTAGACTCACTTAATGATTTCAGTACCACTGGCCTGTTTGATATTATTATATATAATTTAACTCCACGCACAACTTTATTGTAGATTTTGCAAGTATACTGCTCTTTGGCGTGAATATCTCCTTCCAAAATAGTAAGTGAGGCTTCCAGTGCTTAGCGAGTCGAAAGTTTTGTCCATATATGCCCACGCCTACTCAGCCTTTCACGGATCATGCATATATTTTTATAATTTTTTTACCAGGTAAGGTTTATATTTGTTCAAGTAGGGCTTTTTGAGATTCTCCGATACTAACGAGATTCAAGAAAATGAAGGACATTTTTTTTATACTATCACACAATCACTTTATTTAGGGCGATAAAGTTTCAAATGTTGGTTCGACTCATCAACAGGTCCCGCAAACAAGAAATTAGAGTGACTCGAAGAACAAATGAAAATAGGAGAATGGAAAAATATAGATAAAATAAGAGGACTAGAAGACCATTTAATAGATACTTTTTTAAAGGGTGCATCCCCAGGATGCCACTGCTGACGATCCCCTAATATCACCTTGAATGGTACCTAAATGATGAAATATTTTAGCATAATAGTCGATATGCAATACAGCTAGGTACAGCAGAACTTGGTCGAATATAGCTTCTAGGGTTGCGTTCGGGAAAGTACGCATGAAATCATTTACTTCTAAACATGCAAATCGGCAGGGATTGCAACTACTTTCTCGAGACGATGGTGAAAAGCAATTTAAAATCCAAAATTCCATCCAGGGCAGAACTGAAATTACATTCTGTGCTCCAGCCATTGACAAATACTGTTATCTATACAGATGGCTCCAAATCTGAAGAAAACACCGGGGCAAGCGTTTTCTTTAAGGAGCCTCACATGGAAATTTTCATACACCTTGAGAGCCATGTCACGGTTTTCCAGGCGGAAGTCAAGGCAATCCTTGAAGCGGGAAGGTATCTCCTAAGCTCAGGCACTGAGAACAAGGAAAATGTCATCCGCTCAGTCAGCCAAGTAGCTGCCAGTGCTTATCTAAGCCCTTTACAACTTCCAAACTGGTATTGGAGTGCAAAACAACCCTGAATCCCCTCTCTCGGAATAATAGGGTATTCGTTCTGTAGGTGTGAGGGCACAGCAATATCAGCGGGAACGAAAAGGCGAACAAGCTTTCTCGTCTTGGTGCAGCCGCGGGGGAATCTTCCTGCATAATCGGGATTGCACCAAAACACTTTGTCTCAATTATTTCGGTTTGGGCTGATCACCAACACTGTCGCCTTTGATTAGATGACCCATTATGTAGAACTACAAAGGAACTGTGAGGTAAACCTAATCGAAACCAAACGGAATAAGCTCTTGGGACAGACCTAGCATTCCAATCATGAAAGCTCTAGTGTCAATTCTCACCGGGCACCCTTTTCTCAGGGGTCACCTTTACAGGATGAGACGTGTTGACGATCCTACATGCAGGGGCTGCGGAGAGGAACCCGAAACTTTCTCTGTCACTGTCCGGCTCTCTCAGGAAAGCTCTGCAGATTCTTTGGCAAACACCTTCTGCACGAACTGCATTATGCCGACAAGAAGGGTTGGGGCCAATACTCAGATTTGCAAGGGCGTCCGGCTGAGACCTATATGTGCAATTGCTCATAAGTCTGGAGTATGAACAATGGGCCTTGCTCTGGCCTATGTTCCAGGGACCCCTCGGGGCCCCCTCTCTCTCAATCCAATCCAAACATGCAAATTGTTGTAGTGTTTGCAGGGTAACTTGAGCAGTGTTTTGTTTTGTTTTTGGCCAGAGGGTAATTTTCGTTCTGAGTGCAGAAGTGCTGCCGCAAAGCCTGTGATACCCATATGGGTGTTGTAGCTTTCTTTGCAAATAAGAATTATATACGTTTTCCATTTTTGACATTATCATCCCTCAACACAAGAAGAATAGAGAGTTGGTTGAGCATTTCTTGGAATGCTTGGACGGTTAGCTATCCTGTCATATCGCAGTAGTAAAACTATAAATTCCCTGAGCTGATCCTAAAAATATAATAAAAAAAATGTTTTTAGAAATGACTTATTGCTAGGAGGTATACTTTGGACATTAATTCAATGGAAAAATTTTTATCAGCGCATACCAGTTCTTTTTAGCAAAAAAGTGTGTTCTTATTTCTGTTGACAGGAGCGGCCGAAAAGAGTTCGAAGCATGGAGCAGAAGACAAAGCTAATTCCATTATTACAGCAATGAAGGAGAGAATGAAACAGCGAGAACGTGAAAAACCTGAAATCTTTGAACTAATAAGGTATGTAATTTTAGTTCTTCATTCCAATTAGTTTTTTCTTATAATTTTTAATCAATATTTTCTGAAAGAAAAGTGTCCTTGTTTTCCTTATACATACACTTAAAAATATTTACCTGAAGGTCAGTGAGCGAAGTTTTATGTGGTAATGGAGTTTCTAGACGTATAGTTAAAAAAATAATTTGCTTTTTTTTTTTATTGATAACTTGTTTTCTTGCATCAAGACTTGAGCAAAGATGAATATTATCTTTCTAAAAAAAATTCTATTTCTTACACAACCTACAAGTAGAAATACAGCAAACCCTTAAACGACAAATGAATATATGCTTTTTTTCCTTATTTAATTTAAAAATTTAAATCAAAACAACAAAAAAGAAGGAAATATTTTTGTTATCAATGTCATGTTATTGTACGTGTAGAGCGGTATTCGGCGTTGAGGAAAAAAGTCATGCGGGTCATATGAAGGCAGTGAAACAAAGCGTTTTGGATGGAACTAGCAAGTGGTCAGCTAAAATAGCAATAACAGGTTTGCAAAAGAAACAAATAATATATAATATAAATAACATAAATGTTTAAAAAAAAACATAAACTCAAAATTATGAATAAAAAGAATAATATACAGAATACAGAAATAATGAGAAGAGCCTCCTCCACATTTACTATATTGTCTGTCAACAATTTACCAGGAGCTTTTGTGTTTTGCTAGCTTTTAATTCAATGACAAAAAACGTTTCGTGTTTACAGTAATTTTTGTTATGTGTCTTTCAGTTTCATACTTTTCCATACGTTTCATGTTTTATTCATACAAAATCCTCACTGTCAAATATGCGCGGGTATTTAAATTTTTTTTTTTTTAGGTTATTTATAATTGAATTATTTCTTTGATCAAATTTGTACACATCATTTTATGTACCTATTTTATTTATTTAAAAAAGCTGAGATATTCAGTGCAACAACAATAATAATAACTGTACAATAGTATGCGATCCAGATCACATTTATATTTCAATGTATTTGATTATTCAATACCTTTGCTAGATCCTTTTTTCCCTTAACATCCCGTAATACTTTTATTATACTTACTTTGTATAAGGATAGTTTTAGTGCATTCTGATAGCTTATACCGTCCAAGCTCTTCAAAACATACGCAAGAAGTTCCCAACCTACTTCTCTTTATTGAAGGACTTAAAAGATGATACAGGCAAAAAAAAATGAAAAGAAAAATTCTGGTTATTTTTGGTTATTTCGGACACGAAAAAGCATGATTGAAGCGACTATTACGGAATGGTTGAAGTGAGCTTTACGCTTGATTTTGGCAAATATCAGAGTTGAGCCAAGAACTGAGAACATTCGCTTACTGTTGTCTTTCAAAATGTTGCGAAGGGAAAATCAATACTCTCTCTGTCGGCACTTTATTCCATATTAACTATATAGTTGAACTCTTCTATTTATTTGAATATAGTTATTTCACTTGCTTTGTCTGTTTATTAAAGACTATAGTTTAGCTTAAGTTGCAGGGGTGCCGCTAATATGAGTCATATCGTTCTGCTTCACTTAGTCTACTGTCGCATCTATTGTGCCCCATAGGTAGGAATCTATATCCTTCTGAAGTCAACCCTAGATCCACCCAGCTTCCTTAAGGAATCTCTGCAGCCAAGATTTTCTTACACGTGTAAAAAGCTACACTGGGTTATTACAACTTTAATTTGTCAATTTAGAACGTGCATTCATGTCCGGTTTTTTTTTTTGTTATATAACAGTGTTAGATAGCTCTATATGTAAATACAACATGCAACATAACAAAAACCCGGCATATTTACACATGATGACATAAATTTTATATTGGTACAGTTTTTAGACCCGTAAACACCTACCAGAATAATCCATATTCTCGTGTAACGTACAAACACCAACCAAAATTACTCAAGACCCACCGGCGTAATATTTTATCCAAGATGTGCCGGAGATACAATTTGTATTCGAGGATTATTCCGAATAGTTGACGGATGAAATTTGAATTTAAGCATTGTACAAATAGCTAACAGGAAATTTCATATCAAGTGAATACAATGTACGTGACTAACCCGCTCTCTGATGTTCGGATCTCACTTAATAAGTGAGATTTTGACGTTTCTGAAAGTAAACATTTCAGAGTTCCGAGAGTTCAGCGACTTTTTCAAGTTTATTATTATTAATAAACTTTAGAAATTTGAAACAGCGTTATATATACTTCGTTATATATACTTCATATACTTTCATTCAATTTTAATGTTTTGTACAATTATTGTGCACTAATACATTTAAAATTCCTGTCAACGAGTGGTTTAAATTTTCACTCGATATGCTGCTTCCTTGTAAAGCCTAGTGTCGAGTTCGGGCAAAGTACAATTTTAAGTGGTCTCCAAATATTTCACATCGGAATCGCTGTTAAAATTTTGACGTCTGTCAATTTGGAGAAAACAAAGTAACAGATGTCAAAGAATTTTATTGTATAACATAACTCCATGCAGCTGCCATGGCATGACCGTTGTGATGTAGCTTATCTTCTCGCTTTCAAATTGCCAGTTTTTCACGTACAAAACCTGCAGGTTGTATTCTCTGACCTGTGGTAAATATCTTGCGTACATTTTCCTCCTTTATTGGAACCTCAACGTCAACCTCTTTCTCAATATTGGAGTTCTAACCTAAACTTCCTCTTCCAAAAATTCAACATCTGTTACGTCGTTGTCGTCGCCGCGAAAGTAATTAATTTTTATATATGTATTGTGAGAGATGGGCAACTTTATTTATTAAAGTCTTCTGATAAGCTTAAACAAACAACTTTTTACACTGCTACAAGCAGAAAAGGTCTTAAAATATTCAATGAATTGCCCTTAGACATAAAAAAAAGAAATGAATTTTAGTTTAAAAAACAGATTACGAGATCATGCCAAAAGAACAAGTTATGTCAAAAACTACTTTTAGGGCTAAATTAGTATTAGATATCTAGATAAGAAGTAAGCTTATAGATAAATAAAAAAAATGAATGAATAAAACAAATTTAATCCTTCAATCAATTAAAAAACAATCCGAAAAGTCTCATAGAAATTAAATCTTTCAGAAACACAATTTGAAAACTGTCATAAAAACAAGAAATGTCAAAATTTTACCGGGATTTTAATGTTCCGCGAATTAAAATGGTCAGTTAAATGAATAGAGACTTACAAATCGCCATCTATATGATAATAGCGAAAATATCATTTTTTACCAGTGAACTCCATACTGCACTAGTAAAAACGTCAGTAAAATTTTTCCTTGCAATTTTACCAGCGCTAAAATTTGTATGGAAATGTCACTTTTTACTCGAACTCAATACTAAGCTTTAGTTAGTTATTAAATTAATTTAAATGACAATGACAGCAGGCAACAAAAATAGGACTTTTCCGTGGCAATGATACTGCGGTTAGATGCATTGATTTTAAATTCATTCTCTACTTAAATAATTGTTTTAATATTATGTAACAAAAGAAAATTAAAAATTAAATTAATTTACTTCGTTATATTGCTTTTTCAATACTCTTTTCTTTTGACATACCGAAAATGTCCGAAAGTAATGACACATAAGCAAAAAACACATGGTTTTACACGATTTGGTGTTTACGTACAAAGCAAGCTGGGTTATTCTCGGATAGGAATAACCTTTACAAAGGAATTAGGATTATCCTCGTTGGTGTTTACGGCGTACTGATTATTATAATAAGAAAAAAAAACGAGAAGACAAACTGAGGAGGTCCAACCCAAAACGCTACATACCTATCCATTTTCCAAAAACATTTGTTATAGATCATGCCATAACCGCTAAAAAATCTAATTAAATGTCAACCTAAGTCACAATATATCGCAAGAAATCCTTATAGTTGGCTCTGGATAAAGTGATGGCAGATTTGCGCAGTGTCTGATGAAATGCGTACCCGCTCCCAAAGTGATTGACTTCTTAGAGGTTCCTCTTAAAAAGTTCGTCGTTCTAAACTGAATTAATTTGCAGTTATTCATAAGTTTTCCAGATACAGATGTGACTTGGATCGCTGCTCATTGAACTTTTTACATATTTATCTATTAGTTTTTTTTTTTTCATCTTTGTATTATTTTTGTCGTTTAAAGTTCCACAATTTATTTTACTCACGATCGGAGAAATTTAGTTTTAATAATAAAAAACAAAAAACATATAGATATCTTCCTAAATGTGTTTAACTGGTTGGATTTTTGTGTCTGTTGTATTTTCGGTGTTTTACATTGTCGTCCATAAAGCAGTTTTAGATTGCAATATTTCTTATTTGTTGTTTTTGTTTTATCTTTGCATCATTGTTTATTCTTATGATGTCAATCGATGTACTGGTGTGATTTTTCGTGTAGTAGTATTGTACCTAAAACTGCTTGCATCGATGTTTAGTTTTAAAGTTTTGCTCCTCCTGGACAATACGTGGCTGATATCCAAAATAAACCTTAGAGACAAATTTTTCTTTATACTTTTTAAATCTTTTAGTTTTCATTTCATTTTATTTTCGTACAAATTTTAGATGCATATACTATATATATACATACTTAAAGAAGTTATGAAACAAATTGGAAAATATGAAAGCTAAGTGCCATATTTTTTAAGTATAACTATCAAAACCAGAAAAAAGTATTAAATAGTTTAAATGAATTTCAACCTTCTTTTCTCCTCCTTACAGCCAAGAACTCTACACAGAGTAAGGAATATGTTCCCTTATCTTGTGCAAAATCCCCGTGTTAATTGTGGCTTGATTTCAGTATGAATCGTATTTGTTGGCAATAATAATGAAACAAAATATCGTCTACATAAAATATCTTCTTCTCGGAATGCTTATGTTTTCTGAAATTGTTCATAATTTGTTCGCATATTTCGGTCCCTATATCGCGAATAATTGTAATAATAATAATTATTCTTGATTTTCTCAATTATTTATTATTAGCGGCCAAGAAAAATTCACCTTTTCGGGATATAACGACTACTTTTGATTTACTCGAGGCCTTAACTCCTCATATTCGGTAGATTTGATTATTGGCATAGCCATTCTATGTAAAGTGAAACTTCCGAAGTTTTCCTCAAAATACGCCAACCTAGGACCCATTTGTTGTAAAATATTGACAAAGCGTTAAGATAATTGAATAAGAAAAACGTAGGTATTTAATATTTAACCGGCTAAAGTTGAGTGTATGATATTTAAACACTTCCACCTACATATAATATTCTTTTGCTGTACGTAACCCTAATTTTATCCTTGGAAGCGTAAATTTCCTTCAGCTTGAACGATGTGCCTAATTTTTGAATATAGCCAATGTATAGCCTGACCTGGTATTTATTTCAGTTGACGTCCCCAGGACGGTCCAAGGAAAATCTCAATGTAACTTTTTAGCCTTTTCAAAATTTTTCCATCAATTTTCCTACCAAAAAAGTGCCCTTTTGTACCGAACATTAGTTTTATTTATTTACATTTGACAGCATTATGCAGAACAGTTCCCAGGCATATACGTCTCTATGGCATTGATTTTTGCTTGGTAAATACATAGTTGCATAAAATACTAGCGATTTTGTATCATGTACAATGCAATATGAATGTGTTGAAAAATTGCGGTCCAACAATTACTCTGTCCTGCCTTCGGTTATCTTCTCCTGATTTTTTAAATTGACTTATTACATTCTGACAGTAGTTCAAAAGAGAAAATATACAAAATGTGGTAGGCCCAGTTTCAGTACTTAATCCGAAAATGGTAAAATCAGGCATAAGGTTGTCGTTAAAAAGTTCTGATTTTTACACTAGTTCTCAGGAGTAAAGAAGTTTTATTCTACAAAACAACCGATAGTTTGGTCTTAATAAAAAATCAAATTATTCCTGTGAAATTTTAAAGGCCCATAGAATAGTTGCATTGCAAGGGATCATGTCGAATAGCATTAGATATGCCAAGACTGTTGAGAGTATTAATATTAAAATCAGCATTATCAAGAAATAATTGATAGCTTGCATATTGTTTAAGTTTACATACATATTTGTGAATACGTAAAAGCGAGCGGTTAATACAAACATTTGCACAGACCCTTAGAAAAGGACTCACAACAAGAGTCGAAATGTCGGGCCAAGCTTAAATAAAAATAAAAATAAAGTAATACTTTAAGCTCAACAAGTTGTTTTACCATCGATCGCAGATTCCCAAAATGTTATATCGTTTTTCAAACAGTTTAGCCTCATTCACAAAATATTGATATTGATTTTTTTAACCAATTTTACTGCCGCAAGCACATTCATGACGCATTTTCTGCTACTAATCTAAAGAGCAGAACGTCCCGACTTCAAGCCCCGGACGAGGCGGTTGTTCTTTCCTCTCGTATTTACAATTTGATTTAGAATCGTTAAAATTAAAAGTTCTTAAAATTCTTCTATTCCCCCTCTTTGACCGATTCTAACAGGTATGAGTTCGATTCCCGTCCGGGAAAAATAAACTTCATATAGGACATTCGACAGGCATGTCCTAGAAAGAAGCAGTTAAAGTTTTTTCATGAGCTTCCCCCTAGCTTCCTTGGAAGGAACGACGATGCATGTCTCTTCATTGAATACTTAATTGGACATTGGTATAGGCATGCTCTTGAGAGGAAGTAATATTCCTCCTATCCTAACTTCCTTGGAACGAAAATAGAAACAAAATGAATTAGACACGCACGTATATTTAAAACAAGTTCCATTTTAGCATATATGAATTATTTAGAAAACTCTTCTTACATTTTATTTTTTGTGTAATGTTGCACTTTAGTAAAAATCACAACAATTTCACATATAAATTTACGTTGTGCAACCAAAGACACAACTTGGGTTTCACAAACCAAACAGAAACTAGCTTGAAAATGTTGCATGCGATTGCACCTTCCGATAAGCTTCTTCCGAAACCAATATGAACGGATCAAAAATTGTTCAGCTTTTTCATCTTTTAGCAGTAAGTTTTATTGCTTCCATAAGCTTTCACGTGGAAGGCCTGACCAGATTTCCATTAGTACCCATTGGATAAATGAATTTAACCGAAACGTAAATATATTTGAACCATTCTCAAATAAATGTATAACCCAAACGCAAATCCATTTATCTCTTTCGAAAATAGATTTAATGCAAATGAAAATGTATTCACCCCATTTACAAATGGGTTTACCCATTGCCGTCTTTATGCTCCATGCCGTGACATCAAACCCTTTGAACGTATTAGAGAAGTACGATTTCGTACTAGCATTTGTTAAGAAAATACAAAACCTTCTATTTAAAGAAAAAAACAACATCTTATTTCATAATTCTTTTAATATTAAAAGTCAAGTGCGCTTGCGCCATTTTCCTCTTACGGTTGTAGTAGTTTCTCTCGATGTTTTCTTCATTTCGTGTGGTTCTCTTTTCACGTTGGCCCTCATCTTTAGCCCTCACTCAATTCGAATTTATAGGTCTGTTCGCGTACTAGCTTGAAAGTACATACTCGAAAAAGTTTTTGCAAGTTTTTACTCGAAGGCGTTCGCGTACCCCAAAATTGAGAGAGAAATCGTTTACGTCACTTTTCCCCTCCGTGCAATTTATTACTTGATTTAGCTCGAGAAAAATCGTCGAGTAAAAACTTTGAAAGTGTCAGTTTTGACAGATCGTC
Source organism: Dioctria rufipes (assembly GCA_963924295.1). NCBI lineage: Eukaryota > Metazoa > Arthropoda > Insecta > Diptera > Asilidae > Dioctria > Dioctria rufipes. The sequence continues at coordinate 19,086,857 of OZ002741.1, forward strand.
GCTGGTTTTCAGTTATTTTTTAAGTTTTTAGTTTTAAAAAAATGGAAAAACCCTTTACTCCTCCTCCAGTAGAAGTAGAATGTTCTCCAACAACATTTCAACGTAATCAAAGTTGTAAATTAAATTTGTTTATTGTACTATGTGCTCACGTCGTTATTACAGATCCCAAATATTTGCAAGTTTTTACTCGAAGCCGTTCGCGTACTTTGTGAGTGTCACTATCAATTTCTCTCTTTATGATACATTTTGACGTTTTTCATGTTTTTACTTGAAAAAGTACGCGAACAGACCTTATGTCTTCTCTTGTCCTCTTGTTGACAGTTGATTCCTGTTGGCTCGTCTATGGAGTCCCGTGCGAGCTCTACGAATTTTCCTTTCAAGCTTGCTGAATCTTTTCATATAGGTGGGAGAAATTGGGTGCCGCCACATAGAGAAGCAGTAAGTTCTGATGACAGGTCTTATGAGTTTTTTGTACAACAAAAGATTGGTCTGAGTTGAGAGTCCGTCTCTGAAGTGTATTATTGAACTGAGCAAGCTAAACTGTATGCGAAATTGGCTTTGCTAATGGTCACTTTAGCGTGATCATTGAATCTTAGAAGTTCATGGAATGGGATATCCAAGTATTTCGCCCTTTAGTGGGCTTTATTTTTCCCTTGTTGTAGATGGCCTCAAAGGTCTTGGATTTTGCAGCTTGGCGGTTTCGCCCAGTGCAAGGCTTCCGAATGCAGATAAACTCATATTTCTGGTCATTCATTTTGATTCCCCATTTTCTGTGGTAGGAGTCTAACTTTCTAAAGTGAAGGTTCACTTTATTTGTAGCCCAATTTAGGAAGCGAGATTGGACGTACGTGCGTGTATAAGCGTATAAGCGTGTGGTACCATTTTCGTTTAGAGGTTGATCTGAAGTATAAAGATTGAAGAGAATTGGACCTAGAATGGAGCCTTGGGGACACCAGCTTCTATTGTCTTGAGTAGTGATTTGTGCTCTTCAAGTTCCAAATAGAGTTTCTTTGCTGGCCACTGAGGCGAATGCTTTTTCCACATCAAAGAAGCAGCCTACGAGGCATTTGTTCCTATTTAGGGCTTTGGTTGCATCTGTATGAAACTTTAGCAGTGGATGAAAAGTAGAGTGTTGTGGTTTGAAACCAAATTTTCAATCTTGGTGGACATTTTTTTCTTCACAGGTTTTTATAACCTGTCGCTTAAAATATTAAATATAAACTTTTAACGACATCATTTTATGCGAACGATTAGTGCAGAGACTGTCCTCCCGCTGACTTCGGAATGAGTAAAACCATATCCATTACAAAATTAGCTTATTTTAAACTTATTTGATGTTGGTTGAAATAAATGAGCAAATGCTAAATGGATTCGAGAATATCTAAAGAAAATGTTATTTATCCTTCATATTGGATTATTGTGATTATATTTTTTTTACATATTTTTTTACTTTATTCTATTGGAATCTCTTTGATATAGTCTCCACGAATCGGGCAAAAAACGATCAATTAGGGCAGAGTTCCGTACAAAGCAAGGTACGCCGACGTCCACCGTTTGGTTGCACATGACCGATACTCAAGTTGTCAAGTTAAGTCAAGTGTGTTTGCGCCTTTCAAATTCTTTACTGTCTTACTTCTTTGGATATAATTGATGATTTTTCGCATCCTTTGGGGCTAATCTTTGGTCCTCAGTTCGATTCCATGTCTTCTCTTTTCTTCTTGCAGATGCTTGGTTAGGGGGTTGTTCACTTCACGTTATGTTGTTGGCTGTTCTTGCAAGAGTATGTTATTTAGGATATTCAAGTTGAAGTTTGGTTTTTATTTTTTTTTTACAGCCCTAAGCCGATCCGTCCTACGAACGTACTTAAGCTGACATTGGCTGTTATACGTTAGTAACATACGTACCTGTAGTGATAACATTATAGTGCTAGAATTTTTACAAAAGAAAAATATGTAAATTAGTCAATGGCTTGATCGACAAGGTGCTCGTTTCACAAGCATATCGTCTCTTCTTTGAATGCTGACGGTGCGGCAAGGAATTTTTCAAGACTTATATGCAAAAATCAGCTATACACATAACGAAATTGCCTAATCTCTATAATATCTGGGCCTATATGAGGTGGATCACGAATGTGTATTATTTCAAAAGCACCTATATCCTTCTCATCGGTGATGTAATGAATGACCCCATTGGCGACTGATTCGTGTACAGATGATTTTGAGCTCCACCGTACGTCACCATTAGCTGAAATATTATGCTGACAATACAGAATGTAGAATGTTTACTATATACTTACTAAAAATCCATTAGAATATAAGCGATTTTTCAAGTTAGTTTGGATCTCATCAAAAATGCCGGGTCAATTAGGTAATTTGTCCAGAAAGATGAATATTACTATCGTGCTCTTACGGAGGACTTAAAGGAGCTTCTTGATTGATATGAAGATCTATTCTTTCAGAGCTGGGCAATACTTAAGTAAAAAAAGACCTAAGTACTACTTAAAGTACATTTTCGTTACTTAAGACTTATTTACTCAATACTTTTGAAATGCCCTACTTAGTACTTGAGCATAAGTACTTGGTCTATTTACTTGTACTTAAGATCTAGTTTTGTACTTAAGTACCAAGATTTTTACTTAAGTATTTTTGATTCTATTAAATACCTACAAATATCTAACTCTTCGTAAAAAAGCAAACACAATCTCTAGCGCAACTCTTTTTTTGTTGAGTTTTAAAGCATGCAAAGGACAGTCAAAGCATGTGCCGCACTCACGCGTCAAGGCAGAACCTTAGACAAACTATGTAATAGCAAACAAACAAAACTGGGCAAGTAAAACAAAAACCAGTAACATCTCGCTCGAATATAAAATCGACGATGCCTTAACTTAATGACATAACCACTGACATACATAATATTGACTGACTACGTTCATAGAAATACACTGCAGAAAGTTGGCCCACTTCTATATTACTGACTCTTTCGGTCTAAGCACCAAGTACCAACTTAGAGAGAACTAAAAAACACAAATAAATTAGTGGATTCGTCGAAATACAAGATTTTAAATTAATCATTTAGGGTTATTAGTGATAAAAACTGTTTTACCAAAGACAATATACTCATTCGATACGCAGAAGAAATTCTAAATGTTTTATTAAAATCACTTTCCGAGCTGTGTGCTCACTTTTTCAAATTCCCGCTAATGATTTTTTTAATTTCGCACCGACGTACGAACTCTTTTTGACACAAGCAATTGTGCCCACACGTAAAATAGAAAAGTAAGCAGTCCATATTATATACGTCAGTGGACATAACCAAGGGTAAGCAAGTAATGCCTCGCTCCAATATAAAATCAACGATGCCTCGACGAGATGTAGGGAAGGCCTCAATTTTTTCTTAGAAATTTACTGGAAATTTTTTCCTAAGAATTGTTATTCATTATTGGAGGCGATAATGGGTACTTGGGCGGACCTCTAATAGTTTTTATTAGTGTAGCATTGAGAGGTTTAAGTTTTACTCTACCTGCAGCGCCGAAAACTATAAAAAACTATAAATAGTAGCCACTGGTTACTATGCATATTATAGTTTTCAAAAGGTATTTATTTATTAATATCTATTAACTGAACTCGATAAACTTCATTATATTCCTTTATATTCCTGCCAACGTACATAGATTCTAAAAATGTACTTTAAAAAGTACTTCATAAAGTACTCAGTACTTTTTATAGACTTAGTACTTAGTTGTACTTTTCATACATGCGGTACTTGTACTTACGCTGAAGTACTCAGGCCTTCGGTACTTGTACTTGTACTTAAGTACTTTTTCTTTGGTACTTTCCCAACTCTGTATTCTTTAGAATCACGGAATCGTTTCTATTATAAATAAATAAACAAAGTTAATTGGATTTTTAAAGAATATTATACCGCGCAGAGGCTCTTTTAATCTAGCTCTAGTCACAAGAAACTCTACGTAATAGCATTGCTGTGGATTTCAATAGATATCCAATACTCGTTAGTAAATGAAAATGAATGAAATGCTGAGGTTGAAATTTATTTAAGCGCCGTAAGATATTTTTTCATTTAATCTAGAATAAAAACGTAATATCCAGTTGAAACAGTTCTACCGTGCTAGAGAGAGAGAGGTACATAAACTAAATAAAACAAAAATCTACGAGCTAAAATTAAGCAGAGAAAACTAACATAACGTTTTACCCACATATTTCATTATTTTCATTTAAATATAAAATTAATAACAAACATTAAAATCTGGCGAACGTTCCGAGACGATAATCCACATTATGTATTTTACAATATTATTATATGAAAGCATAGTGAGCACGGCGTTTTATATAAAAACACTGCTAATTGTAGTTTAAACACGAAATTAGTGGAAATGTCTTTTAGGGGCTGAATTTGGTTGCAATTTTCCTTTCATAGAATTGCATAAAATAATTTCTAGATAAAAATGCTTTACTTGCTTTAATTTTTATGATTTGATTTTTTTTTTAATTAATATGCAAAATATCTTGTATATATGAAGGTATAAGAAGGAAAAACAGAATATAATTTAGGATATTCAAACCGACAACCATAAAATATAAGCCGATTTTGATGGTTGTCATTCTTTATTTAAATTGTAACTATAATACATATATCTCTCTCGGTTTAAATATTTCAAATGCGCAGCTGTTATTGTGTTCATCTCACAATAAATTCGTCTCTAAATTTATTTTTATAATTAAAATAAAAAATACAAATTTTCATCAACTTCAAAACTGATAAATATCGTTCTTAAGGCCATAACGGAAATAATTGCAAATAATTTTTGGAACATTTTGCAGGTTCCATCAATAAAATTCTGCTTTTGTTAATGTTTTTTTATTTATTTATTTTTTAATAAGGACTACGACACTGATATCTTTCGGATTGACGATATCAAAAATTATATAATCAATCAATTTAATCCTTCAAAACACATAAGTAGGTTATTATTTGTATTCTTTTAGAATTAAGAAAAACCTCGTATTATTTTATTATAAAAATATATGGACGTATTTTATGCCAGTTTTTACAACATTACTCCGATTTAAAATCTTTTAGGTAAATGACCGTCGATTAATTATTATTTATCATCATCTGATGATTGCAATACACATTATTTTTATTTAAGTGATAAACTGTAACAAAAAATGCGTACCATGGATAGTACTCAAAAATATTATCTGCTTTTCAAATTGGAATTATATTAATTTCAAGCAATTTAGTTGAATTATTTTAAATAAAATCAAATTATTATCATGGGTAAATCATCTGAAAGAACACTTTCAAGAGTTATATAGGTGATTTCGAAGACTTATTTGTTTAGGTTTCAATGATTTTTATTGTGATATATTTAATTGATATGTATGTAATTCTTATGTATGTAATTCTTACAATGTAGTTTTTCTCCTCATCATTCTCATCACTTCCTATCCATGTAAAAATTTACATAGCTAGTTTCCACCACTGCTCGATCGTTTATGGTTTCAGGTAAAGGTATATATTAGCAACCCAAACTCTCCAAAAGCCCTTTTTTCTCCGATACACATATTATCCAATTTTCGAATTTAGGCTATTCGTGTTCCTGATAACTTTGAAATTTCCACAGAATATTACTTATCCCTAAATGGCTCTAAGCCTATGTATTTTCTGAAACTTAAATCTTGATACGTTTCTTAACCAACTTAGTCTTTAATCTTGGCAGCCAAATGCACATGTTCACATATATTCCGCATAGTGCGACCCGCAGCACACTTGTATACCGTAAGGCATAAGTTGGAGTGCCGCGGAAAAATGGGAAGTTTTGTTAGAATGATAAAAAATATAAAAGTAAATTATGTAGCTGATAGCATTGCGAGCAAGGCGCTTTGTTGCCTGAGGAACAGGACAGCCATAAGCACCTCGCGCCGCATCGCCGCATTGTCTTACTAACATCGCGCTACGCTCTGCGCTTAGCTCAATCATCATCGCACGCTTTTATAAACAAAGTTAAATCGCTATTCGCCAGTAACTAGCCGCTAGTTTGTGATTGTATTGTCGCGAACGTAATAACGAATTTTTTCATTACAAATAAACAGACCATATTACGTGCATGTAATGGATAAATTCGTTAAACGTATCGCAAGTTTGTCAACTGAAACTAATGATTCCCACGAAGAAGCGGAGTCGACGAAGAAAAAATCTAGGCTTGTTAATCGAAGTTTGGCTTTATATAATGCGGAGACGAATAAAGTCAAGCCCAATCCCATACTGTCTTGTTGGTGGAGAAACTTTATAGTAATAATTCGATGGTGCCCAGTAAACTTTTACGACATTTAACTGCTAAACACCCATCGGTAGCTCAAAAAGACAAAGCCATTTGAAAAACCACTAAGAAACAGGTAACTCTCATGAGTTCGTCTTTCAAAACATCAGACAAAGCGCAAAAAGCAAGCTACATGATCGCTAATATATTAGTTAAATCCAAGAAAACTAATCGGACAAGATCGAAAGTTTTCACGTTAAGTTGGTGTTATGAATCAACCACGCTACCAATGGTAGTAATGAAATGTTCGCAAATGTCATGGCCACCAATCCAAAAAAAAAATGCATGCTTTGATAGTGAAACACTTGGAACTATTAGCAGAAAAAATGATAAATTCTTATTTTCCTAAGTGTGACCTACAACCTATGGCCTGGGTACGAAATCTATTCTCAGATTGCATTTCCCTTGGGCACTTACTAATAAACGAGCAGGAAAAAGTCATAAAGCTAAAAATTGATCGGAAATTAAAACTAAAATTTTCTGAAATAGAGCTAACACATTTTTGGCTACATATAAAATATGAGGATCCACTGCTTTCAAAACGTGCCATTGCAATTCTCTTACCAATTGCCGCGACCTACTTATGCGAATTGAGGTTTTCAACTCTCACTACGGTTAAATCAAAAAAAAAAAAAAAAGAGAACACCTGAGGACAATCGACGAAGAGATGAGAGCAGCCTTATCAAGGATTGCTCCAAATTTCGATCTCCTATGCTCAGTTATGATTTTAATAATAAATAAATATTATTCTATGCTGTATCTGTAAAATTTCTTGATTCGATAGCTGTACCTTGAATATAAAAGGTTTACGGAGCACTGCTTTAGAATAGAGTTAACGATCTATTGCTTAATACTATTCCTGAAATACGATAAAACCTAATAAAATAATTTGAAGCACAATCCTATAGTTTCGGCGGTAGAGACAATTCAGTCGTAGGAAATATTTTGTTAAAGATTCTTACAGAACTGACAGCCCGACAAAAAATATAACTAGGAATTTTTTTATTCAATTATTGCTGCATACAGGGTGTCCCGTGAGCGGTCTGTCACTCGAAGGCTATGGATAGGCCATACTTAGACAAGCAAAAAATTTATATGGATGGTGGAGGAGAAATCTTAACCGTTTCCGAGATAACAGGGCTTAAAAATATTTGGGTATGGTTTTATCGATCACCCTGTATCTTTTGAACGTTAAACGACTTTTGCCCACAATCCTCTCTATTTTGAAGTAATGGCTCAATAAATTTAAAATTTTGGAATTTTAATTAATTTTTCTTTTTATTTAACTACTATTTTTATCAAAAAAACACGTCATCAACACTAATTTTTCATATTGGATTTAAGAAACCCAAAAGCTTGACTTTAACATCATCCATTATACTTTGTACCCAAAACATACATCTTTCTGCATTTTTGGAACCATTTCGTAAGGAAATCCAGCGAAAAAGTTTAATTAGTGCCAGAAAGCAGGCAATTATTTTTTGCGGACAAGCTTTTCATAAGCCATTTTCATTGGATATGTTCAAGAAAAAGTGTAAAAAACGCAGAAAGAGTTACGTTTTGGGTACGAAGTGTAAGAGGCCGCCATTTTATAGCCAAGCTTTTGGGCTTCTTAAATCCAATATAAAAAATTAGTGTTGATGACGTGTTTTTTGATAAGAATAGTAGTTAAAAAAAAAGAACGACTTACAATTCCGAAATTTTAATTTTGTTGAACTATAACTTCACATTTGAGTAGAGGCGGAAAAAAGTTTATAGACCATTCTAAAGGTACAATGATTATCTATTGTAAATCATCATCATTGGGTGTGAGGTTCACTAGTTACAGGGTGATTTATAAAATCATACCCAAATATCTTAAAGTCTCGTTATCTCAGAATCCCGTAATTTCCGAAACAGTTAGGATTTGCCTTCCCCCCCCCCCTCTACACATAAAACTTCTTCTCGATTGCCAGACCGCTGACGGAATACCCTGTATATTATATCAAATGTGACCGCACACGCAGTTTTGTCAGGCTGGAGATAAATTTAACCTAACAAAAAATTTGCAAAATTTATCTCGATGCTGGATGTGGAAGTTAATCTTCGAGAAAAATATACAGAGTCGAAATCAATATTTTTGAGGTTCCTTAGCAATATTTCCAAAGATCTCACCACTTGAAAATAACTCAATGCTGATTTTTCATCGTAACACCATTCAATCTTCAATATCTGAAGTAATCATCTATAAGCTGGTCGCGTTAACCACCCTGCTAAGCTGCCGGTGATATTCATTGTAGGCCAGACGTCTGACAGACTCCCGGTTAAGTTTTACCGAAACTTGGTATTTTCGACAATGAGCTCTTTGGTTCTGAATATCAGGGTATTTCGTAAGGATCGGCGTCAGGATAATTTGTCGGCACGTGCTGTTAGGAGATGTATATCTTGCGACTCTGTAAATGTTCTTGATTCAAACTGTTTAGAGATTCTCTACATTAAGCTGACCTTGGCATCCAATCCAAATCATTCTTTTGGTTTGTTGTCTATATATATCCCCAAATAACAGCTCTGAGACTTACAAGAGATATGAAACATGGATCGAGGGGTTGGTTATCGATATTCCTTGATCTGACAAATTGTTTATTATTGGAGATGTTAATCTTCTTCATATCTCTTAGAGACTTAATGATGAAGGAGTTTGTATCTCCTTCCTTATGATTTTATTTCATCATCAGAAACTTGTGTGACGGATTTCTTAGCATCGTTTAGGTCTACATCAGATTAATGGATTTCAACTGCAGGCTGATTAGGAGTTTTACTCCTCTGAGGGACGAAGATCTACATCCTCCAGCGCTAACATTGCTATAATCTAATTATTTTATGCCATCTGACAAGTATGATTTCAAAAGTAATTTTAATTTTCATAATACTAACTTTGACTTGATGATTATCCTTTCAATTTTGATTGCAATAATATTTCTTTGGCTCTGAATCAATTATATGCAGGACTTTTTAATGATTTTATCTTATCAGTTCCGTACGGTGTGCGTAGAGACTAAAAAACCAATTTTCCTGATTGGTATGATAATGTTATTCGGCACATAAAAGACTTGAAATGTAAAGCCTTCTAGCGACTATATACCTTTTCTAATTTACGAAGGATATTTAATCAACAGTGAGTGTACTACTTATAATGCTTATTTAGTACGCTTACAAGAGTCCTTTTGTGTTGAACCTAAATCATTTTGACGAAGCTCAAAAAGAAAAACTGATGGTTATCCGAATACTTTGAAGTACGAGCATATTTCTTGTCATGATCCTGTAGTTATTTGTGAATTATTTCATATGGAAGATATTGCGATTGTCACTGATTATTTTAATTGCTTGACAAAGTATCCTTGTACTACTATTGCTTCAATTTAGCTTATAATTAGTACTACCGATTCTGTAATATGTTCTAATTTAAAACTTGACGATGGCTGTTCATCTGGACCCGTTGGTGTCCCACTAATTCTTCTTAGTTTTTTATTTATCTAACGGGCTCTGTATTTCCCAGCGCCTGGAAAAGTTCTTTTTTGATACCTCTTCATAAAAAAGGGTGTCGTGTTTATATGCCCAATTATCGTAATATTAGCAGAGTACTCCTAAGTTATTTGAGGCTTTGGTATGTGACATATTGCGCTTTTATTGCATGGGTTCGTTGAGGGCAAATCGACGGTCACTACTTGATGCAATTTACTTATTTTTGTGTACAACTTTGAAAAGGAGGAAACAATCGGACTGTATATAAATTAACAAAAACTTTTTTCTTTGTAAGTCAAACTTGTTGATAATAAATAAATAAATAAGTACAATTGAAGCGGATTATGGGAAACAATTTCATAATAATCATATTATGAAGAAGTGAAAGAACATATTAGCACGGAAACGACGATTTCTACTATATTTAATTTTATTCTACGGTCGAAATGAAGTAATGCGTTAGCTAAATGACATATAGGTGTCATACAGAATTTGAGCTCCTTGCGCCTGCGATAGACTGCGAATACTCTCTTTCCAGACCCAAGGCTCCTGCACGAGTACTAGTTTTTGCTGTGTTGCAGTTTAATCTGAGTGAAGAGAGGTCCAGCCATGTGGATTACTTCCTTACGTCGCTCCACTCCTTGAGCAAGGAGAATTTAACCTTACCCAGGTGAAGATGCGCCCACATCAAGAGCCTCAGCAACCTTCTTGTCTATCTCCATGATCAAGGTCCCTTTTCCCCTTTCGGTACGAACTCATATTATATGGGAATTATATTCCATTTTATATCTGGTAACTATGTAATTTTTAGATAAACGCCATATTCGATCGAGAGTGAACTATTTTTTTACACTTCCGATTTTTGCAATGGACATTATGTGATCAGTATAGCTTAGTTCACTAGATATTTCAATGCCAGAAATTTTGAGGTATGAGGAATCAGGAATCGATAGTCCACCAATCAAGAAGTGACTTAATTCAAAGGGATATTGAACATGACTCGATTCACCCTGCCAAGAGCGAATATTTTGATAATGACTTTTTTTAATAGGTCAATCATAGGTATAGAAGGCTTTAAATTTGGTCAAAGAAGCTGTATACCACACTCTATCCTAAGACAACTTACATCTACATAGATGTGCAAAACCTCACAAAAACGCGGTCCAACTAAAACGAGCTAATGGCCCTCTAATAGAAAGCTCTACACATTCTATCTCTCTCTTGCTGTATTATGTCACATAAATTCTTCGCAATGATAGCTTTCTTTGTTTGAATGAAAAGTTAAAGAGCTTTCAAAAAGTGCTCCGGGTTTATATGGAGTTTTCCACATCTAGTTGTAAGTTGTCTCAGCTTTATCTAAGGCAACTCTAGTTTGTTTGTTTTTGTTTAACCTTTTCTGCATATATTAAGGCAGATGAAATAATTTAAACATGAGTTTAGCTAAGCAGAATGCACAGAATTCAAAGTTATACTGGCCTGCTCTAAAAAAGATTATATAAATGGCGTTGTTTTGACCTTAATCTTTGATAAATAAATTCAAATGATATACTATAGCGAATTAAGCGAGTGGAGCAAATAATCGAATGCGCTTATATAACGATTAAGTGGAAATAACGTAATGCAAATAGCGAATAAACCTTTGATGAATAAACGTATAATGAATAATACGAAAAACGGATGCAATGGTAAATTTATTTATCCAAACAATGATCTTCCATTTTCTCGGTTGGAAATAACCTCTATATGATATAAGTTTTAGCGGTCATACATTCTATAGGAGCTCAAATACGCTCAACGACCTAATAATAGGTAATCATCTTTGCTAGGCAATCACACACATCATATTGTTATACCAGGTAATTTCGTTTCGGGCGATTTAAAGTTCCATAATTTCTGCTCCAAATTGAATGTCCGACTCGATAACAGGTTTTGATTGGTAGACACTAAGTATCTTAAGTGATTTTTAGTTACTTTTATTTAAAAAATAATGTTCAGACCTTAATTTAAATAAATTGATGTCAGTGTAAAATCAGAAATTTCCTTTGTAATTTATACTTATAAAAATCCCTCGAATTCAGTTAAACTTATTATTATATCGAGAATAAAGTTCGGAAAAGAAAAAACTATATTATAAAAAATAAAATTGTTTTAAAAATGGATAAATTTACGTGAACTTGAGAGAAAATATCAACAAGCAAAACATTTTTAATTTATATTTATTTTTGCTGGGTAGAGAGAGTGCTATTTGTCTGCAGAATTTATGTATGTTTTTGTGTTTAAAAAAATTATTTTCTGGTCTGAATTGTTGGGGAAATGATGAAAACTATATCCAAAATATTGGACAAAACAAGAATCCAATATATTAGATAAAATTAGAGTTTGCTTTTATTCTTATCAGAATAATGTCTAATTACTTAAATTACGAAATTATTTCTAAATTAATGATCCATGTGAATAGGAGCCATTGATTTAGATAAATAAATAGATAATTTTAAAACATAATATATTGAGCTCGGGCAATAAGTTTGGGTACTTAAAACATTTACTAAGGAATTCATATATTAGATACAACAATGGTTTATAACGACAAATATTATGTAAATGTTAGTAAATATAAACGAAACAAAACCGGCTATCGTCTTTTACATAGTTGCTGAAGTGCATTTTATATGATATGTGCAAAAACAAAACACAAAAAAAAACCTTTACTTTCACTGTTTATAATTCATATAATTTAAGAAATTCGAAAGATAATATATAATATTCAAGGGATACACTATACTTGTCCATTCTTCTTTTTTTTTTTTTTTTGTTATCGAAAACTCTCTTATTTAAACCTTATAATATTTGGTTAGGTTTGTTGTGTCAAACTCTTTAATAAAAAAACTACGAAATTGAATGATAAATGAAAATACCTAGAATCGAAACTTTCAGAAAATAGATAGCTATTTTCTTGGACCGTTTTAATTTACTGAAAATATTTCTATCCTTCATTATTGTAACATCTCTGAAATTCTTTAATAATTTTTAAAAATTGAAATTATATGAAAATGGATTTTATTCACATAATCAATAGCAGAGATTATCTAAACAAAGCAAACTTCATGTGTCGCGTAACCCTAACAATTCTAATATGACCAGAAAAAAACAAACACACCACTGATTGTAATTATTTTTCTTAACAAAGTTAAGAAGTAACCTACAGTTAAAAAATATATAGAAAAAAGACACACAGAAAAAAAAAATATGATTAAATTGAAAAACTTTTAAAGGATGACATTCGGTGTGGATCCAGATACACACATAGATTCATTAGAGCAAGCCGAGCAAGCTACCGTTGAGGGAACATCTAAATGGTCAGCCAAATTAACTATTACAGGTACACATCAGAAGAAATTGATTTTTTTTTTGTTTTATATAAAGAAATATTATATTTATATTAATTTTGTCACACGTAAAATGGATACAAATTTCTGAATAAATATGATCCGAAAAGGCACCAAATACACAATTCAGCAAATTTTTATTCATAAGTCATTGCACGACTATCATTTTTTTTTATTCAGAAATCAACGTACCATCAGTTTTTTGGCTTTTATTTATTTTTTCTTAATTTTATTTATTTTATATATCATACCATTACCATAAAAATTGTTAAAAAATTCATAACTAAAATATATTTTCTATTATAAAAATTCACGCCTCCATAATTCGTTTGTAATCAAGTCATAAATACATACATACATAAATAGTCAATTTACATTCTGTTTCTTGGGTGTATTTATTTTTTTGAATAAAATTGTTGGACAAACATCAATTAAGACTACAACCATATTTTGATTTTCACTTTATTTTACTTTATTTTTTACCATTGGAGCTTAGATAAAGATGATTCTTGATGGTCTGATTTAAGCCTTATTTCCTGAGTTCACCTAGCTTTCTGAGACATGCATTATACCATCCATACCCAGGGTAAAAATTGAGGAAAGCAAAAACCATGGGCCTGGGGTTTTGTTGTCATTATTTACCATAGTTAGAAATAAATGAAGTTTGCCCTTATTTTCCATCAAGTGCCTACAAGACAGGAAAAGTGCAAAAGAATGACTTTAATTTTATTTAACCCCCCTATACTTTTGACTTACCATTCACAAATAATGGTGTAGATGTCTGCAGCAGGCAATATTGTACTCTTCTAACAGCTGCGTAAGCTTTCTTCTGCAGCCTTATTGAAATTAGAATTTCAAAGATTTTTTCTTATATAAGGTTCCTCAGTTCCTATTTCTGTAATGTAAAAAAAGAGAAAAGAAACAAATAGGATTATGCGTCTAGTTCCTTGAGAGGGTAACAATGTCCTAAAAACCAAACTCGATAAATTATCGGCCGCATACTGTTCCCTGGATAGAGTAGGCTGAATTTATCTTACAACGCGTGTATAGTAAAATCATCATCCATGCAATCACTAACGATCTTTTAGTAGCTATTAACTTCAATTCAAACTGTTATAATAAGTCAAGCTCCTTTTTTAATGATATTGTATATATTATAACCAGACGAAGTCGTGGAATGAAATAAGCCCAAAAATAGATTTTTGGACCTTCTTAAAATCTTAACGACTCTCTGCGAGGAAAGAAACTGCACATGCTATGTCCTAATTCTCCCTCTTTTTATGTATGTATAACAAGTCAGAAATATTTGTATCAATTCTTACCGATGATGGCATAACAGTCGTATTATGATAACAGCTAAGCTATTATCTTAACTGATAAACTAGGCAATGTTTAACTTGTCATCATAGAATGGACAGGATACAGACCACAAAGAATTCAGACATCTATTGACAAGGATAAACTTCTTGATCCTAAATTTAGATCAGACTAGATGTAAATGTTATTTTCTGAGACATTTTTCACTTGGTTCGCTCTCTGTTTGTACTCTGGTAACAAAACTTCTTCGGGACAAATTATTGGAAATGAAACCAGGGAAAATCATTATGGAACTTGTAAAAATCAATTTAGATATGAGACACAGATGACTAATTTCAAGTGATTTTTACTGAAATTATCCTTTGATTTCAAAAGATTAAATCAGTTAATTTTTTGTAATTTCCTTTTAAAACTCAATGCCCTTGGTTGAAACACTCAGGAGGCTTTAGATAATTTTTAGTTATAATCAAAAATACGTCTACATATATGGATGCAGATTGGTCTTGTAATTTTATGGCTATTTTAAATGTAATATCCCAGCTAACATTACGATTAGAAATTGAATCGGAAGCGTCTCGTTCAAATGAAGCTTGACTTCGATCTCGAAGTTGTTCTCGACTCGATCCCGAGCCGAAAACGAAGGAAAAGGAACGCTAATTCAAATTGAAATGACGACTTTTATTTTCTCAGCACTCACTTATAATTGAAAAAGAATGCCACTTGCGTTGTCATGTACAATCTGAATAAATCTTCTACCGATAATTCTCGAATTGTCACTCTTCGAAAACTACTCGTAAATACGAAAACCCGAAAAAGTTTGCAGGGATCTAGGTAACCCGCTCAGGAGATTTTGATATTTTCACATTGGTTTCTTTTATATTCTTGCGTTAATTTAATTTATTAGAGGATCGAAGAGGTGATCGGGAACATCCAGCAAATATTATTTGAATTCCTTGTCCCGAAGATGCAGAGAAAACTCTTCCTCGAACTATAGTAATAGAAGTTTTGAGCATTAGCATAAATCATTTTATTAGATTTATAAAGAGCTGTCCTTAGCTCAAACTTCTCCCATCTTACCACTATTACATAAACCATCTGAATTTGTGTACAATCGGCCATTTAATTAAAACAGGATGGTCGTTAGACTAATATTAGCCACACTAACCTAACCTTAACCCCTTAACTATACTTTTCTTTAGGGAATATGTGTTCAGTTTTGATCTGTTCCAAATCCTGCACTGTAGTTTGATTACAGTTTTTCTGAATTTCTTCTCTTGTTGTAGATTGTTCATAAATTTTGTTTGTTTCGGCTTCAATTTACCATAAATGGATGCTTTTATAATTTCAAATCGTATGCGATTAAAGCTTTATAACCGCTGCTTTCTATCTTCCTTTATGTTTTGCGCAGTGGCGTTAGGTTATGCATTTTTTAAACATAGAAAATATTTCGACGTAATCAGGTAAAAAGTTTTAAATTTTCATGACACCAAGATCCAACTACTATGTTTTTGAAAGTTTTTATATTAAGCTCTCGCATTTTGCATGGCAAATATCGGGATGCGCATTTACATCAATTTGGTGAATATAGTGACAACTTAAGATGGGTGGTTAATAAGTTCGCGGAATGAGTGGGGTTGAGGGAGTAGTAAATTAGACAAATCATTTTTTTTTTTATTATACACTCATCAGAGCTCTTAATGAATAATGATTTCAAAGCTTCTTTAAAATAATCTTTATATTTTTCATCAAGAGGAATGGCTTGAAATCGCTGTCTTCATAAAATAATCATACTATGTAGGTTACGTTAGACTGGCAGCTATCAAAATATATAAATACCTACGATGTGCCACACTTAAGCTGAAGCTGATTTCTCAATTTAGGAGGAGTGTGTTAAAGCCAGCATCAAGAGTTATTGAACCTTACTATAGGTCCCCTAACTCTTTTTCTCCTATTTCCTTCCCCTAAATGTAGCTGCCAAACGAATTCCCATTTTGTTACGCAAGCCCAGAGTATTCAAGCAGCATGGGATCAATGCTCTCAACCTCAACATATTTGTCAAAGATGTAGTGTCCTGTGATAACTTTGGCAATGATGTCCGGAGTCATCATTACGGTTCCTCCTTGGCTTAGGCTCTGTCTTCCTATAATATATCTTGATCCATTGCTGTCTTTTATTCGTACATGTGGTCATGGTCTCCCCAGCTGCGATTAGCCAGATTATAGGCCCATAAATCCAAGCATATATTCATAGCTGAACCCTTTCTGGCCAAAGCATCAGCTCGTTCATTCTCCGATAAATCACTGTGGTGGTTGCACCAAATCCCCCGAACTCAATGCTACAATGCTGGACTAAGCACGATCTGTAGTCTCCGAATCCAGAGCTTTGATTGCAGCTTGGCTGTAAATGCAAATCCTGATGTTTCGATCACTAAATACGTTGTTAGTTATTTCTAGTATCCTGATTGCTTATAGCTAGAACCAAGACGCCACAGTAGTCTGGTAGGCGATATGATTCTTGTATTTGAAGGGCTACTGAGTATACCTCGGCCCCCACTCCCACTTGAACCATCTGTAAAGTCACATATCAGCGTCATTTGTCACGCGATTATCTTCCCACTCCTATTTAGAATGCTAGTTAAGGAACCTTTCTTAAAGTATTCTCCTGTGACCAAGGTCTGCGGTTGTCCAACAGCCTGATTCTCTTAGTCTCACAGCACTCTTTGCAGCTATATTCGCCATGAATGGAAAACGATGTAATATCGAGACTATGGTGGGAAGCTTAGCTTCTAGCAGCATGAAATTATAGGTCTTCATGTTTTCTCACTATTGTGAGCTTGAACGATGTCGTGTAAAAGTAGGACATTTTTCCGAGTTTTCCATTTCGCTCTTTTTCTAGCTTCTATTCGCGACATATGAGCACATATGTTATGTTGGGCAATCAGTAGAATACTCTCAGTATTCCAAAAGATCATCGCCCTGATGTATTTTTCTTGTGCAACTGTAGAGCCTGTAGACTCCTAATTATGATTCCAATTTTCACCACCAGTAACAAGTCAGATCTTGGATTATCCACACAGTGCGCTTAATGCCCTAGCTATAAGGTTATTGTTGATAAATCTGATGGGAAGTCAGTTACTTGCAAGGAAATATGAATTTCTTGAGAACTACTCCCCATTGCATTTCTTTAAAATGAAGAGCGTGTCCTCTTCCGAGAGCGCGATTTGCACTCTAAGCTGTGATGGAATCTCAACTTATAAATTCAGCCCTTCTGAAATTGCAAATTGCATTGAAAAATAAAGCGTTGTAGAGCTTATGCTTTAACAAATCTCACATAAAAAGCAAAAAGTCATTTTAGGCATTTCGGTATATATGTATGACCTTTGCGCACACAATCACAATTGATACGCGCAATATATGTACATTACCTACAAATCAAATTCGGCCTTTGTCTAATTACAACAAATGTTTAATTATTGATTTACTGAAGGGACATAAGCATCCCCTTTGTGTCAATATTTCTTAGGTATTTTCGCTATTAAAATCTGCAAATTTCATGAAAATAACTCGCTAAAGCTGTAACCGCCGCGCCGCCCCGGGGGGAAATAACTATCAGATATTTTATAAGATGAAAGCATTCTGTACGTCATTGGTTTAGGATTGGAAAGCACTTCGTTATTCGCATACTCAAAACTCAGAGGTATTTTGAACTTCAATGTTAAAATGAATGTGAGATGAGTTCCAAAATATTTTCTTCGACTTTCTCGGGGAGGCTGTAGGAGTACATATTATGTACGTTCACAAAGGATACATGCCTCCAAACACACAACAATTTGAAATTACATAAACTTACCCACATCTTATGGCTGGTTTTGATCTTTCCATCAGCTCGAAGAGAATATTGGGCAAATTGGAAAATGCTTAAAATTGTTGTGTGGAAAATTTCTGGAACCATTTTGAGGAAAAAGCGTCTCAACTATTACTTCGATTAGAAATTATAATGATATGAACCCGACTTTTTTGTGACGTTGTTGAATGATTATTTTTCTATGGGAATACTAAAAAAAATACTGTTGATACCTCTGTTATGCTAACACGGACTATCAATATTTTTCCACTACTTTTGTACTATATTTCTTAAGTCAGCCAAACAAGCTCAGTTAAAACTCAACTGAGTTTAAATTTGTAAATTGAATGACTTAAGGCCAGAAAAATTACTCGTTCAAGAAAAACACGTTTGTGGATGGCACATCAGGTAGGCTTGCTGTGATACTTAAAACGTTATAAATTCATACAGAAAATATGTGTATTTCTTAGATTTCTTTTCCTTATATTTTTACTTATATACTATCATCATCATCATCATCATCATACTCATATTGCTGTTTTGTTTTTATTCATCAAATAAATAATACAGTTTTTTACACTTAACACCAAAAATTCCAAGAAAATTTTTATGGAGAAACAAAAATATAATGCTAAGCATCATAGTTTGTCAATAATTATTACTAAAATAAACTCACTCGGAAATTAGAATGAATGTACATAAATACATGTTAATTTCATAACTTTGACTGAGAAAATTTAGATTTTTCCCTCCACCTTTCTCTATCTCTCTCTATCTTTATCTCTCTTACACACAAACTGTATTCATTTTGTTGTCTCTTTTGCGCTTTTATTTTTCACCTAATATATTATATTGAAGAATAAAAACCTCCTTTTTACTACTGTGGATAATTTTAGTGAGTTCTCTTCTATTGTATTTTTATTGTTTTTAATATTTTTTACTTTTCTTTTTACATTAGGCCGCTTTCCCATAGGAATTATGTAAACTTTTTTGGAGTAAAAATTTCAAAAATTTTTGATTTTAAATAGTAAAATAAAATTTATTAAAAGTAGGTATTAATAATATTAGATCATAAAATAACTTGGGATTCTTCCATTGGGTCTTAGCCGTACGCATACATATACATATTTAGAAGACTTTTTGGTTTTTTTTTTATTTATTTTGTAATAAAGTTAGTAGGTAATTAAAAACATTTGTTTCTGTATTTACGGTGTAGCACCATTTTAATCTGACCAGCTGAAGCAATACGCAAAACTATTAAATATCACAAGAAAATTGCATATATGTAGATATTCAGATTCTAATGGGAATTTGAATGTACGCACGAACAGCGCAAAATATTCGGTTATTAGCCCTTTGCACTCCGTTGTCACCGCTGTGCCGACAATGTAAGTAAATTAGGTAGGTACTAGATTTTTGCACGTCAAATCACCTCTAAATCTGTAGGGTTAAGTCCGATTGGAAAATAGATTCCACTGTTCATCTCAACTTCGTGCCAGCTACAATTCATAGAAGATTTTTTTACAGGGGGTACTTTAAGGGTGCGAGTTAGGTACCCCCGGAGGGGGGTCCTTCCAATTTGGCATATCACATACCAAATGAAAGGTCTCACTGAGTACTATCGAGTGGGTTTATTTGTTTTCCGGTTAAAAAAAGCTTCATTGAGATGTTTTTTCCACCGAAGAACCCGTTTTCATACAGCTGGATCCCCTTCCCCCCAGTTCCTACATTTCGTATATATTTCATCAGTTCTTTCTCTTAACGGCATTAGTGTACTGCTGTGAACATTTTTTTCATGGAAGGTTATTTTTCCCGACGCATATCAATTCTTCTCAATCACGAATGGGAAAAAACTCAATTTTTCATTCAGAAACGGCCATTTTTCTCCGTCAAAAGGACGCATTTTTTTCTTTTTCGATTATCTCAAAAACTATTTATCGCACCAAAAACTAAGTATATACACATGTTGAGCCCAGTAAACTTTACAGGAAAAGCATCAGGCCGAGGCATAGTTGATTTTATATTGGATCGAGGCATTGCTGTCTGCCTTGAATATACATAAAATTTATAAAATTTTTCACTCGAAGAAATAATCAAAACGAATTTTGGACATCGGAGTATATTTAACTGAATTATAGGATGGAGATGAATTTATACACTTATTCACATTTGGAAAATGTCTTTCAACGAAGTTTACCGAATCCGTAACCGGGACCTTTTATTTGATATGCAACATGCTGTATAAGAAGTACCCTCCCACCGGGAGAACCTACTCCGCATCCTTAAGTACCCCCAGGAAAAAACGTTACTTTATAGTTGTAGCTACTAATTAGCTGAAGCCAATAGTGTAATCCGTTTCCTGGTCGGACGTAAACCGGCCGAGTTATGTCCGAAAAACTATATCCCCACTCGACCTCCTAGGAAGGTGTAACGGTAGCTCAAAACGGTATACACCAGTGAATAACTCTGAATCTCCTACCCGAAATAATCCTTTAAATCTTAAAAAAAACAAATCGGTCATTTTCGAAAGGGAAAAATCTACCGTTGAACTTGTAATAGACGGATGATGACGGATATGATTGTTTCGCATAATGCTCCTCAACTATATGAGATAATGACTTGCGGTTTTTGCAGATGAAAGGCAGTAGAGTTGAGATAATTTTCTTTGTAATAAAGATTTGAGTAGAGTGTTGTTTGCGGCGAGGTAAAATGTGTGTATAAGCTCGTTAACATTAAGTGAATCGGGAAAAAGAACTATACCATCCGATAGTACTCAGTGAGAGCTTTAATTTGATATGCGACAAAATCAAAAATTGAAGTACTAAAAAGGTAAGTATGGCGATCGATGGAGGAGTGCGAATAGAGTTCTTTGGCGCCTGATAAAAATTCCAGATGTTTACTGGGCGGGGAGGGACGGGGGACTAAATTTTATTCTAGTACAATATGACTAATCTAGGCTATTTTCAAATAAAATTTTATTTAATGCAGTTTGAGTACCCACATGCCTATGTGGCGAGGTGAAATAGCTTAGTTAAAGCGGCCAGAGTAAAAATGGCCGTTATCCCCCCCCCCCCATCGAAAAACTTAATACATAATCGACGAAGGATGTAAAAGTAGGAGAACCGTTTTCAGACAAATTAAATCGGTTGCTTTTTGTAGGAGCTTCAGGGTTTTCCGTTTTTGCATATGTATAGTGGAAAAAATCCCGATTCCGACTCCACCGTAGATTCTGCCCCCTTCCCACCGCGGAACTTGATATTCATATCATGAACTATAAGCATTTGAAGTTGAAACTTTGCTTACGCCACCCAATGGATAGGGGGAAAAAAGCGCGCAAATGGGAACTATGTAAATACCAAGTTTGGTAAAAAAGTGTTCTTTCGAAATTACCCCCTCCATTTTTTTAGTATTAGCAATATTTATTTTCGTTCAGTACTGCTATATTTTTTTATAAAAAATATAAAGAATTATGCTTCATTCGGCATTTGTGTCAGAAAAATCGATTGCTCCGTTCTCGAGATATAGCTTTTTGAAAATGACGTTTCATTGTAAAATCACATAATTTCTAACCTCTCTAGCGGGGCGATGGGGCATGGTAGGGCGAAACAAAAAAAACGCGTGAGCTATTTTGGTATCCTATACAAACTGTAAAAGTTTCATCCAAATCTGGCGAGATTAAAATAGATGCAGAAAGACAGAATCGATCGTATGAAGTTGATAACGAAATTAGAAAGTACTGACTCCCATATTACAGCTTAAAAGTTTTCTACATCCTCCCCCGCCGAAAATTATAGGATATCGACGATATACTTCCGGCAGCTCAATCTCGCAGGAACGTATTTTAGCATCGCGTCCTTGAAACACCGTCGAAATCATTTCCAACTGCCACAACAGCCTGGATTTGTCGTTTGCGATAATCACATTACCTCCTCGTTTTAAAATTGATCGATGGACAATGTAATATGCAGACCGCAGCTGGTGAAGATATTCAGCTATAAACCGAACCTATTAACAAACTGTTGATGTTTCCTCCAAAGGAGGAACTGTTGATGTTGCTTCCAAAGGAGGTTAAGCGTCCCTCTATTCAAACTCGTTGTTGACTGTAAATTTGGCAACAAGGTTGAAGTCGAACCTAGCAATAAACTTGAAGTTGTTAAGTAATGTAAATCCTGAAGCCCAACCGATAAATATACGTTAAAGGGCGAGAGCTTACAATAGCTTCTACCTGCACAACCACTGTCTCAAGTTGTTCAAATGTCAAATTAGCTCGACCAATTGTAGCCTTTAAAGCATTTTTCACAGTTCTTACTACACACTCCCACCAGCCATCCGGGGCCCTAACAACTATGTATTTCCATCTTATACCGTAGTGTGCGACAATGACGTTATTTTTTCGCGTTTATCTGCTTGTAATTCTTCTATTTCGTATTCGACGCGCTTGAATTTTCGGACTTTATCCGAATATACAACTCTTCGAACTCCTCGTCGTCCTCAAATAAAACGGCGTATAGCCGAAAGGCATGACTCTGTTGTTAGAGTAGTTACGAGTTCTAAATATAAAGTTCGTATAGAAGCACATGTACAAATCGTGGAATAAACCTTCATCGAGTTTTTATTTGATGTAAAGTGGGCCTGTAAAGTCTACTCCTTTAACATCAAAGGGTCTGACCAAAGTTAATCTATCACGTGGTAACGGCGCGAAGCGCTACGAAACAGGTTTTCCAAACAACCGTCTACAAGTATAGCATCCTTTGCAATTACTCTACATTGAGCTTGCCGGGCAAGTAGAGAGCTCAGATACGAGCTTTTCGGTAATATTATCGAATGTGCAGCATTCAACTTACGGCCATTAATTTCCTGAAGTCGACCTTGAAGTCTGAATATAGCATTTTCATCTAGAAAGGGATATAGTTTTAGAGTTTTACAGTGACGATCAACTGATTTTTCCCATTTAAGCATAGCAATTTCGTTGGGAAAGTATCGGTATTGTTAGATGTGACATGTGAATCCAATAAATCTGATCTGCACTAAATTCACCTTGAAGCTTCCCATTCCAACTTTTAGCCTTGTGAATAAATCGGAAAATATATGCTGTAATACGCAGGAATCGGTATAAGCTTCTAAATTTTTCGATGGAGAGTGTTGTTGTTTCATATGTTAGTTCGATCGTTGAAACAACCCCAACCACAACCAAAACAACACAATAGATGATTCTCATGATGTCTGCAGGGGCCAACAGTGTGGAGATTCAGACAACCAAGATGGTCCATATTTCCAAAGCTCTGAATACGATGATAAAATCTTCGAAGCAATCGTTCGTCTACAGTTGACTGCTCTCGAGTTGGTGGCTGGAGTTCTTTAATAGTTTTCAACACTAAGCTCAAATAAGTGATTTCGTCACAGATTGTTTATCTCATGAAATAGTTCAGTTCGTCATGTTTACTAGAAAAACGCTTAGACTTAACGTCTCTGGTTTGGCATCTATTTAGTTACCAACGACTAGGGAAATCATAAACAATTTCCAATGTCAACTAGCTGATTCGTTAATAGACTAGCGATATGCTCCCACTGATTTTATTTTATCTTTATTTTTATCAAATGGCATTTGGAGAATTTATTTATAGAACGGTTCCTTGGGCAGACATACAAACGAACACGCAAAAGTCAACATAACTTTTAATATTATGCGTGAGTGTCCAATCCATTTTACTCTACCATCATTATTTCTATACGTTACAAACGGAATGGAGAAGAGCTTAACGTACGGTTACACATTTCAACTTTTACTGCAGCGCAGCTCGAGGGTTGCAATGAGTAAATACCTCTGAAACCCAAGAAATTGCGCCTGCAGCTCGATTGCTTACAACTTTATCGTGCTGCCATAGTCTAGAAAGTTGCAATGTGCAAACATCTAAAGATAAAGTTGCAGGCGCAGTATAAAAATATGAGTTTGGTTGATACTTTTGCTGGGGCTGCGCGCGCAGTTTTTTAAGATTTTGCTTAAGTTTGTGTGGTAAGTAACCAACTTTTAATTCCAAATTCTTCAAAAATCATATTGCTTTTTTATTATTATTTTACTTGTAAAATAATAATTTATGTAAATAACTCCATAAATATTTCCTTATAAAATTTACCTGTTGCTAAAATTCTCTAAGTTATAGCTAACCGTTCAGTGGGACGGAGATATTGCTTTCCTCATAAATATCTTTTCTCTTTATAAGAGGAGTTACTTGCCTTAGAATTCCTTCAAAACCATCAGGTGATAAGCGTAAGCAATTTTTTTGAAAAAATGTTTCATCTCCAATACGTAATTCTTTCATTCAATTATGTACGACTCCAGAGCACTCTTTATTAGCTATCAATTTTTTCACCCAACACCTCTTGATTTTCAGATTCTTATTGCGCTTTTTTATCAAATTAATGCCAAACATGCGGCAGTTGCACTTCTGGATCATCGAAATACTTCAGAGTTTACTTGGAGAGTACTGACAAAAAAGCTGCGCGCAGCAAAACTTGCTGCATGTTTAAACACTTTAGAAACTTTTTCTGAAAAGTTGCAGATTCTGAGCTGCAACCAGCAAGAATTGCAGGCTGCGCGCAACTTTATTCCACTACATGTAAACACCACTGCAACCTTAAAAGCAGCGCAGAAAAAGTTGCAATGTGTAACCGTATACCTTTAGTATACCCTATGCCTATGAGCACAGACAAGAAATACTCAGGTATCGACG
This sequence comes from Dioctria rufipes, assembly GCA_963924295.1. Lineage (NCBI taxonomy): Eukaryota > Metazoa > Arthropoda > Insecta > Diptera > Asilidae > Dioctria > Dioctria rufipes. The sequence goes on from OZ002741.1 coordinate 19,111,975, forward strand.
GCTGTACTAACAAAGTGATGTATAAGAAGAGTTCGTAGCAAATCTCAACAACTCACTGATCTCTGCTAAATATATCATAGGTACGAACCAAAATTTTTTGTAAAGATTTTTTCAATGTAGGCAGAAATTAATTTTTTTCTTAGAACATTAATCGACCATATTTCTTCAGAGTTCATGCGCATAAGAGATTCGAAAAAGCTATATCTGGGCAGTAAGCATTCCTTTTTTCTTAGAAATTTACTTAACCTTTTTAGTTCAGAATTTCAAACACTATAGATACCCTATATTGATTTTAGACTGTACTGTAATAGATCTCCAAAATATTTTCTGTATTACATTACAATAGACAAAAACTTAATAATATACAGACTGTGCAAATTGAACAAAAATCTTTAACGTCTCGCTCGAATATAAAATCGACGATGCCTCGACGATACCTCATTTGCTGACGAAACCAAAGAGTAAGACAGCAATGCCTCGCTCCAATATAACCTTAATAGTTTCAGTTAGGTTGGAGGAATTTATGCTGCATAAGTGACCTATGCTGCATAAGATTTTTGGTTTATACTCATGCAGAATTTGAAAGCGGTCTGAACACCTTTCAAATGCTATCTCAATTTATAACCTCAATTAGTTAAACGATTAGATTTTTCCTCTAAAAATTTTTAATAAATTTAAATTAGATTTAGATTTCTATTTAAATAAATGCGTAATAAGTATCATACTATAATTTTTTTGGGAAATACAGAACCTGTTAGGTGACAAGTTTTTTTAACTGTTCACAAAATTACCACGGAAATTATGCTGTCAAATTTTTCTACGAGTGCAGCACAAGTTTGGTACTACAAGCTCATTCTCGGTATAAGCTCCATTCACATGGTAAACCGAACTGATGCAGAACTAAACTGAAACATCGACCTAAACGTAATTAATGATGTCTCAACCAGATGCAGGGAACACCTCAATTTTTTCTTAGAAATTTACTGGAAATTTGTTCCTTAGAATTTTTATGCATTATTGGAGGCCGACAACGGCACACATGAAAGTAATGTATCTGAAAATGACTCCAGTTCCAGTCTGCCACCAAATGTTGTTAGCGGCCCAAGCATCCGTTGTCGGCCTCCTATAATACATAATAATTTTAAGGTACAAATTTCCAGCAAATTTAAAAAAAAAATTTTAAGCCTTCCCTACATCAGGTCGGTGTTTAGAATATAGAGAGTAACGGAAATGTGATAAGCCTAATTTATCGTAGTCAAATTCTGGTTGTTTTAGAATCTGTTGCCGCTGTAGTGAGGATTTCAACGAGATTGAGGTTTACTTATGAAAAATTGAAAACATTAAATGTGAATATAATAACCCTTATGGAATGTGATATGAAAATGTGATAAAAATGACAATTTTTCGTAATTAAACCTCAGTCTCGTTGAAATCCGTAACGTCTTTACGGCTATAGGCTGAACTACAATAGAAATAGACGTAAGTACATTTACTTACGTAAAGCGAAAGCGCCCTTTAATTTAATATGCGTACGCAAATTAACTTTAAATCGTGTGAGGGGAACTTTCGTTAAGTTTAAATATCCAATTTTCCGTAAGTATAGTGCGCTAAGAATCGCTCATTCCAATTAAATTAATACTAAATGATTAAAAGTGCAATGTAAAAATTAAAATGGTACTGCGAATTAATAGAAAGTACAAATCTTCAATTAAATCAACTTCCATTTGTTAATTTTGTCACTTTTACCACTTTTTAAAATTGAAAACATTAAATATCAAGATAATAATTCTTACGGAATGTGATATCTATTTAGGCTAACACTATTAATTTTCCGTAAGTAAACCTCAGTCTCGTTCAATTTCGTAAAGTTTTTTACTTCTATTGTAGTTCAGCCTTATTATAGTTGAGCCTTTAAGCTTGCTTCCCACGGCGCGTGGTTTCACGAGCTAAGCCATTTAGTGCGGACGAGCCATCGCTGGGGCGCGCTGCACCTACACGTAAGTTATTAAGATTTGCTACGAGTTCTTCTCCTACATCACTTTGCTAGTACCGCCGTCGATATTTCTTGTCTGTGTTTGAGATTTCATCTAGGGTATAAAAAGGGTAAGATATGGCACACAGATTATACCTTATTTAGAATTTGTCTATGGGGAATAAAGAGGGATCATAAATTTATGAATTAATATAGTATGAACTCACATTGGTTTGCTGTACATTGATTTCTCCAACTTGAAAATGAATTAAATCGAAAATTAAAATTAATTAAATTAATTAACTACGTATAATCCCAGGGCATATCCTAGATATATCACAGCCAGTAAAATTCTAAAAATGTATTATGGAACCCGCCGAGTGGGGAAAAAGCCTCGTAGCTCGTTCTCACAACTTATTTAATGCTTAATAAAAAAAATACAGTCGTATTAAGGAGCGTTTACAATGGCAGAGTAGAGTGGAGTCACCAGATTGCATTTTCTCTCATCATCTCACCAACGTGAGATTAGGAATTTTTCAAATCTGACGCTACTCTGTGATATCATAGATGGCATAAGAACTAGATGTCGCATAGCATACCGTAGAAAAGTATACATATTTTAAATGCCTGGTCTATTCCGGAATAGACCACAACATGTTTCTGAGGCACCGAGAACAAATGTTGCTTTAACAGCAGTTTTGTATAGATTTGGTCGACTGCCTCAACATGGTAGATGCGGGAAAATATGAATCACTCGACGTAACTCTCATCATTTTTCTTTTCATGTCGCTGTACTGATTAAAGGCTTAAAATTTCGCTGCGAAACAGGCATTCGAAAAATTGGGAACACAATTGCAACGACAGGCGATGAACGACGATTGTGAAAGAAGAAGATATTGAAAATTCTTTTGTTAAATGTTTTGAGCGTTTTAAAAGGAGATTTTTATCAAGAATATTTTATATTATATTAAAAGAAATGCAATGAACCAAAGTGTGGAAAAAAAAAACTGAAAATGCAGATATTAACTAAATTAAACGCTTTAAAATATCCATCCAACCCACGTCTTTTTTGTCCACTTGTCTTCCCTATCTTGTAAACTATAAATTATTTTATGGATTTCGCATTTCCTCGATCAATTTTTCCTCAAAGATCATTATTTTAAAATTACCGCCTCGTGCTACCACCTAAAAAAGACAAAAGTGAATGCCACAACCATTTCATTCGATTAATTTTGTTGGTATGACTGCAGCGACGACGGCAAAATTAGAAACTGATCAATCCCGGCGATAATGTCGTCGGTCGTCGCAATTTGGTGCATTCGCATAAGATGTTGTGTTTTTAGAAGTTTGACAGCGATATATCGTCGTTGTTTGTCGTCTGTCGTCGGAATTGTGTTTAAGCCTTAAAGTACGGAATGATGCACAGCACAAAATATTCGGTGCGGTGGGAGGGACCAGGGACGTAAATGTTACTTCTTTCTTGTCTCGTTTTTGGAAATACTTTTTATTTTGCTGTATTTATTAGGATTTGATTTAATTTAAAAGAAACAACAAGTTTATTAAAATCATTTGCCCCTGACAGTAATTTTGTATAATGGTATTGCATGACGGTTTTGCACCAACTAAATATTCTCCTATCAAACTTAACAATTTTCCTAGAAATTTACAATTCGCCCTGCCTTTGACAAACTATTAACATACAAAATCTAGACACGTAGAACAAAAATATGCAACGCTTTTCGTGCACAAAGGGTAAGGCAGCAATGCCTCACTCCATACAAAATCACCATTACCACGACCCGATGAAGGTAGGACCACAATTTTTTCTTCGAAATTTACTGGAAATTTCTTCCTTTGAATTTTCATGCATTGGCCGAGAGCTCTAATATAAAATCAATGATGCCTCGAGCTGATGGAAGGAAGACCGCAATTTTTTCTTAGAAATTTAATGGAAAATTCTTCTCTAGAATTTATACGCACCTTTGGAAGGCGATAAAAATTGCTTTGAGCGTAGTTGCGTAGCCAAGCAATAAGCAAAAAATATTCTAGTAAATTTGTAAGAAAAAATTGCGGCCTTCCCTACATCAGGTCTCGGGGCATTGTTAATTTTATATTGGAGCGAGGCACTACTCTGCATATTATTAGTTTGTGGCCCTGTCCTTTGCCGACGTCTTGTATACATTTGCAACACAATTAAAATGCTTCATTCTCGTACACAAACTTAGCGATACCTTTCCTTTACTTCTTTATTCGTAGATTACGCTCGTCTCAATCACCTCAGGATGATGAGGATCGCTGTTAGTGCGTTTACGCCCTACCCACCGCACCGAATATGTTGTGCTGTGCAACATTCCTTTAGTTTGATCAGTACAGTAACATGAAAAGAGAAATGATGATAGATACGTCGAGTGATTCATATTTTCCCGCATCTATCACGTTGAGGGAGTCGACCAAATGTATACAAAACTGATGTTAAAGGAACATTTGTTCTCAGCACCTCTGAAACATGTTGTGGCCTATTCCGGAATGGACCAGCGGTTTAAAATCTGTATACTTTTTTCTGGTACTGTATGCGACATCTAGTTCTTATGCCATCTATGGTGATATCCACTCTGGTGGAAAGCGCGAAGAACTTATATTAGAGTGCAAGCTTGAGACAAGGAGAGACAATGCAATCTGATGACTCTACTTTACTCTGCCATTGTAAACGCTCCTTTAAACTTAAAGGAACGACTTATTGAAAATGTACTCACAATAATTAAGGGTAACTCAAGCGGTAGAATCAAAACACCTGTGCGTTATATTTAGCCATTCAATCTAGCGTGTTGATTCAGAACTGCAATGCCGACGATTTGTATTAGGTACCAATGAAATAAAAATCATATATACATTATTGAAATACGCAGTTGAAATTTTATCAAGGTGATCAAGATTGTATAAATGACCGACTTCACAGAATATTCGATTCATATAGACTTTAGGCCGACCTCTGACATACCTACTTGCAACATGTAAAGAGCATAAATATTGATCAATATCAAGCGATATACTGAAAACTTATTATTCATCAATTTACAGGTTAGTTTATTATAGATAATTTTATAATATTTGTGAATTTTGGACTAATATTCTAAAGAATATCGTTGACAAACAATCGATAACGCCTTTAGAACCGCCAAAAACAAGTTTTATCATACGGCTTTCTTTGAATGCAACATTTCTGTAGTCCATTTGGTCTCAGATTTTAATAATTCCTGAACGAAACAGCTGGTCATATTAAAATTAGTCAACCTGTGTACCTATGTATGTACACATCATTACTCTGAATGTACAATAAGAAGAATCCCAAGTAACATACAATCACCACGTCATGTATTTATATTTCCTTTTACAAAAGTTGAAACACCGAACGAAAAACCTATTCTTTACCATTTTTAAGCACTCCGAACTTTATACTCTGTCTTTTCCTTTTTACTGTATTTGCCTCTGCATCTAATTCTTCACCTTCTTGATTGAGAATAAGAAGAAAACTAAATCTTTCTTTTATATTAATCTTTTAGGCACAGCTACTACCTATCAGCAGCAATTTTCTATTGAATTGTCTTAATATAGAATTTTGCAATTTCCCCATACATAGTAATTCCTGGAGTATTTTCGTTTGTGTTTTTCTATAAAAGTCCATTTTTAAGTTATTCTTTTTGAAAATATATTAACATACATATATATATATTTTATTGTTCATAGAACTATATACTTATTATGTTACAAACAAGAAAAAATATTTGTTTACGTTTAATGAGGTACGGAGTTTGTACTTTTATTGTAGAGAAAAATTGAAGAAAAATACAAAAAGAAAATAATAAGATAAAAATTATGGAAAATATAAAAAAACTTTACAAATGTTCTTATTACATATTATTGGAGTGTTTTCACCGTCAATTATGCATGTGTTCTATAATCGATCTACATCGTTCGCAACCTGCTGAACCTAACAGAATAAAATTTAAAAAATCAAAGCAAACAGCTTTGAGAAAATAAACGAGTATAATTACAAAATTAAAATTGAGAATACGCTTTTTAAAAAATACCACCTCTTTCGCCATATTGTTTTCGTCTCTATAGGATATTAAATTATATCTCTCAAAATATCAATCAATAATGTTGGAATATTGCATTGCCATTTGAAATACATAAATACGAAAAGTTTCAAAGCACTGTCTAGTCGGAAAGTTTGTGAAAAATCGATTACAGAATTTTAAAGACAAAAAGACAAACACCAAAATTCATTTATTAGCAACATGAGCTGTAATTCGCCATTGCTATTTGAATGATTAAATGGCTCGAACATTGTTTGGTTAGTATAATATACTAACTTCCATCCTCTCACTGGCGAAATTCCCCAAATTAAACAGTACCCATATATTTAATAATTTCTAGTCTTCCTGTTTCATATACCAATTTATATACATATATTTTTAAAAATACGAGCACCTGATCTAGCAAGAATTACCATATCAAAACATCGATTTATAATCCAATTGATCAAATTTTTGGCTAGCTTTTTATAGATTTATAAACTTGTTCTTTTCGCAGTGAAAACACTCCTTTAGAACATGGAAAAAATTTGAAAAAAAATCAAATATTGGCAAAAAATGACAAAAATAATAATATCTATAACAAAATTGATTTGAATATCTCTCGTATCTATACATAAGTATTAAAAAGAGAAAAAAAAATCGATTCGAAGTAATTTTCAAACAACAAATAGTGGACGAAATAAAAAATTTTAAGAAAATACGAAAAACGAAGTTACGTATAAATTTATAAATGCAAGAACATATTTGCTTTATCAAAGCTACAATTGAAATTAAAAAAAAAAAAAAGCACTAAGTCTTATGCCCCAATTGTAGTCAGTCAAATCGAAGGATTTTGATGAAATTTGGTAAATTATTAAAAACGCAAATGTTCATATTTATCTGTAGCATACAGGCTTGCATGCATGTTTTTATTTATACCGAAGCTTTACATCCTGTACATGTTGTTTAATGCCTCATTGTTGACTTAATATTTAATTTACATGTTTATTATCAATAATAATATTCTTGCAGTGAAATTGCAATTTGTAGATTCCACAATAAATTACCAAGAGTTACGTGTAACTGAATGAAAAATTATGATTTACAATAAGTATTTTCCAACATCTAATTTACGATGATTTTTTATTATATAAGGAAATTAATCAACTCAACGAACACACAACACAAAACAAGTTTCTTCAAAATAAAAATAAATAAAAAATCCTATGTAATTCAAAATTATTAAAAAAAAAATTAAGCTAACTTACTGCAAATTATCTTACTTCAGCTTAGCTTGGCTAAGCATTAAAGGTACTTTCTTGTTTTTTTTTTAATATTTATAGAAACATCTATTTGATCATACTGCATTTTAATATTTATTTTTCTTGTGAATTTTGCATAGCATTCACATGAGGTTTTCACAGATACCATCCATTTTTGATAATTTCATGAAAATACAAACCACCTTATATCAACAAGTATAGTGCTTCAAAATAAATCGAAACCTTTGGTGTTTCAAGTATTATGCGATTATACGAATCTTAGAGTAAAATTTTCGAGTTTGTCGAATCCTTATATATTTAGACCAATGAAACTACATTAATTATGCTGCAATATTATCATTGGTATTATTATATACATATATCTATGTACTTATGTGCAATGTAATTAAAATACCTATTTATATTTCTAATAGATTTTCTATTCGCAAGGGTCAGAAATGATTTCTTTAAACCTTTAAGCCTCAAATTGTATCATTCGTATTAAAATTCCTATAAAAATAAGAACCATTAAGGAATGGTTTAGTTAAGATAATTGTTCATTTGTGTGTAATACTTTACAACCGGGAATCGTAAATGAGATTATGCAAGAACAACTCAAGACTTTTTTAATTAGTATAATTATTAAATTAACATATGTATTAACATGAGGCATTACACTTAAAAGTACGCTTCTACGCTGTGTTTCTCTCTATGTGAGTGCAAATTATTATACACACGTAAATAATATAATGCTCTCCTATGCACTAATTTTATTTATGAATTTTATAAATTTACTCGTAATATATATGTAAAGGCTTTTAGATTAGATTTTTGTTTTTTATTATTATTAATTAAGTGAGTTTACATCGCTGCATCAAATGATAAAATTGATCTTAATGGCGTATTCGATTATAGTGCTTTTTTGATGAAGTAAAGAAAGTGACAAGTATTATTATAATGTGTAGTATAAACACTAAATGCATATAGTGTCAACTTTATTGTTTAAAGCAGCAGTGTAAGCCTCAATTGTATGGACAGCATGATTAATTAAATATTCTCTATCTTTAAATTCTAATCAGGAAAATTTACATTTCTAAAACATTTTGCGTATACAAGCGCTGCTACTGCACACTATATTTAATCACACTCAAATATTATATAAACAAGCATCATATACATAATTTAATTATAAAACGCACACTCTCACACGCACACATACACATATATGAATATATAAATATGTTTTAGGAAACAAAATAAAAACGCAAATATTTTCAGACCATAAATACTATAAATATGCATAGTTTGCTTGAAAGACTACATTTTTTTGATTTTATAATAACAAAATCTAGGGATTCTTTTACATATGTTTCATAAAACAAAATTTTAATTATTATTTATAAGTCCAAGTGTTATTAAAATGTAGTCCTTCTAAATTTGATAAATATATATAATACATAATATAGAAACCGGCTTTCCAGAGAGCGTTATTCTTATATTGTACAACCTAGAAATTAATTGTAATATTCCATCAATGTTTCTCAAAATTTGTAAAAATTAAAAAGTTCTTATACATATATTTGAATAGTTATAAAGAAAAAAAAACTAAAAACTAAAAACAATATAACAAAACGCTGCTCTGCTTGATGTGCAAAAAAATATATTGATGTTAATTTTTACTCTGTGTATCATATTAATGAACGCATTTCTCTCTCTCTCTTTTTTTTTCGTTTCATCGTCATTTATTTGATTATCATCATCTCATAAAAAGTTATATGCGCCCAAGGTCTTATAGCGAAAGATAAAAGCGGTACTAGTGATCCTTATGTAACAGTTCAAGTGAGCAAAGTGAAAAAGCGGACGAGAACAATGCCACAGGAACTGAATCCCGTCTGGAACGAAAAATTTCATTTGTAAGTTATGGATTTGCACTTTTACTAATTTTTATATGGTAAGTGTTTACAGCGGGTAACTTAGATTTTAATATTATAAACTCATTATAAGTATGTGCCGTATTAAATAATTATATGTATATTTTGAGTAAACCAATCATGAATATGAATATTAAATATTAAATTCGTTATCTATTTATTTACGAACTGAAAATTATGTGCTTCGATCTTAACTAGCTCGAACTTCCAGGAAAACATTTTTTTCCTATTGCTGACGCGCTAGCATCTAACGTACAGTTTACTCCTCAGTAGCGTTTCTGTTTAAATCCATAGTTCAATAACTACATTTCCGTAAATGGAGTATTTATATAAATAACTAAATAAATTTCGTATTATTGAATATTTCAAAACTGTCACTGCTCCTGCCTTTGAATTATGGAGACTTATTAAGTGATTTGTATATATATCAATATAGGTTTTTTTTTTTTTTTTTCAAATACATATTTTTGTAAAAAATTTCCACTTGACGTATGTGCCAAGTACAAGAAAGGGTAATAAAAGTAACCGTTTTACTATTTCGATCCCGTTTGTTCAGCATACCACTCTCTTAAACAGAAAAGAAAAAAACTTCCGTATCCATTCCGGGAAGGTTTTTTTACTTGGACTTTAGATAGGAAATGGAATTCCATCTTTTTAGAGTGCTGGCCACTAAATGTATATAAATGGACTGCTCGTTGAACCAAAAATGCATGAAAGCAACCAAAACAGCCTTGTTAAAAACACTTCCTTTGACTCATAATTAAAATTAATTTAAAATCAGAAATACTCCCAAATACTTTTGTGGTAAATTCAGTAAATCCTATTTACATGTATATAAATAAATCCTTAAATAATTTAAATATGGCGCCAGTTTACGACACATATATTCTTCCCCGTTTATATGCCGCGATACATTGACAGTGAGAGTCAGTCCATATATAAACATGTTAGTGGTATTAGCATTTAGTTACATTTGCGAATTAAGAAAGATATTAGATTGACAGTTCCACATATCACCTTTGTATGTAACGCTATCTACCGGATCACCGTCGAATTATTTAACTCTCCTCATAATTTCACTGATAAATTAAAGCTCAAGACTTCTAGTGTGAGAGCACAGTGCAGGTATAAAGTGGCAGCTGAATTCCAAAAGGAATATTCAGGTTATTCTTATAAGAGTGACAATTTGTTGACATTTGCATACTACACACTGCCATTCATTCATCCATCACTCAAGCTTCCAGTTGTTTTTTTTAGCATCTCATTTACTCGGCATTTTCCGTCCTTTGTTATCACTTACCCATTCAAGATGTTATTAAGGGTTTTCGGCTTCACTCATATATACAAATTTTGTACGATACCCGCATTCCTGTTTGTTATGTGCTCTACGGTCCCGATCCCACACAGCTAGGCCGTTCCAAGTATGACATTCTATCGTTAAAACTTTTCGATTGATGCTGTGGGAGGTCCTTCCATCCCAGTTGAGCTCTAGATTTTTTGTAACCAAAAACCAAAAATAACAATATATTAGACTTATTCAGTAAAACAACCGCTGTGAACATCTCCAGAATAATAATTTAATGTAATGAGCTGTAATGAAAACTAAGTTAACTAACATATATCCTTTATATATTCTCTATATCTCTATATCTATCTCACCCTAACTACAGCGAATGCCATAATTCATCAGATCGAATAAAAGTTCGCGTATGGGATGAAGACAATGACCTAAAATCGAAATTGCGACAAAAGCTGACACGTGAATCAGATGATTTTCTCGGCCAAACCATAATCGAAGTTCGAACTTTATCCGGTGAAATGGACGTTTGGTATAATCTCGAAAAAAGAACAGACAAATCAGCTGTTTCAGGTGCGATTCGACTTCATATTTCCGTTGAAATTAAGGGCGAAGAAAAGGTAGCACCGTATCATGTTCAATACACATGCCTTCATGAAAATTTATTTCATTACCTATGCGAAGAAAATACTGGAATGGTAAGATTTAAAATAAAAAAAAGTGGTTAGGTCTGTTTAATGTTTGGAACCAAAAAAATGTACACTTTTATGCTTAATAAAATTTCTATTAATTTCTATGAGAATTCAATACAAGATTTCTCTTGTATGTATGTGTAAAATTTTGGATGACTTCAGTTCTAAAGTGTTTTAGTTTTTCTTTAACAATTCTCTTTGTTCCTCAAAATAAAACTTTCTTTCTACTCTTATTATATTGAGGAACTGTATGAAACCTGTTAGGAATTTTACATATAGGGTGTCTCGATTCAAATAACAAATATTTATTTAAGAAATTTCACCACAGGTACAAAGAGGTGAAAATAATACTTAGGGATTCTTAAAATAAGTACGACTGATATCTCATAGAAGGACGATGCAAATTGATAGCGGATGAAACAAGGATAATAAATTTTAGCAAAACTTATTATAATGGTTAAAGGGTTTACTTGAACGGTCCATACTTGACTCTGTTATCTTTCACACAGAGATGTTGCTGAAGAGTGTGATCGAACACCCGGAAAATACTTCAAACGCCTGTAACGCTGCAGTGAATGGGATAAATGATTGATACTTGGATCAGGACACCCCAATATATAAGTTTATTTTTTATATATATTTTGGTCAAATTCGAAACGATATCCAAAATACATGTATATTGACAAAGATCTAGTTAATAGCTCTCTTTGTTTCACTTAGGTAGCTTTCCCAGTCATTAAGCAGACCAATTCTGTGTTGTTTTACTGAACTTTTGATTTGTTTGTTGTTAATTTTTTACTTTTTGATAATATACAGGTAAAGCTACCACAACAGAGGGGCGATGATGCTTGGAAAATTTATTTTGATGAGATTCCGGAAGAAATTGTTGATGAGTTTGCAATGCGTTATGGCATTGAAAACATTTATCAAGCAATGACACATTTTCATTGTTTATCAACAAAATATCTATGTCCAGGCGTGCCTGCTGTTATGAGTACACTTTTAGCAAATATTAATGCCTATTATGCTCATACGACGGCATCTAGTGCTGTATCTGCTAGCGATCGTTTTGCTGCCAGCAATTTTGGGGTAAGTACTGTATGTGTAATTATTACTATTTTTTTTTCGACATATTTAATATAAAAATTATAGGAATTGTTTCAATGCATAGGGCCAATACATTTTGTAATCATTATTAATTTTGTTTAGAATAATTGCCTTAATGAAAATGGCTTATTATCCAATTTTTGTAATTTTAATTTGTAATGTAATAAATTTCATTAAGTGTAAAGCTAAGTTTAAGTAAAACTTAAGTCGAGTTTGTTTCAACTTCAGGTTTGCCCCACACAAGCCAACTTTTGTTCTGTCAAAGTGTTCATTTGAAGCAAATATGCCATCACAGAACCAGAGAATTAGCAATCTCTCTGTGAATACTTTCTTGGGCTCAATATGGAATTATCTAAAAACTTAAAAATCATTTCTCATTAATAATAATTTTTAAGTAGTATAGTAGGAATAGTAATCAAAGCAAATGTGAATGCGGAGCACATCTAACTTTCAAACAAATTTATTATAACATTTCATTCATTCGGCATAGCTGATCTAATATCAAATAAGTAAATTTTAGAGCAGCAATAGTCCATTTATACAGTTTTATATGTAAATTAACTATTAACTCTTTTATTTATTTTTCCCGCGGACGGGAATCGAACCTACACTTGTTAGAATCGGTCAATGATGGAGAAAGAAGAACTTTAAGAACTTTTATTTTTTTAATGACTCTAAATTAAATTTATAAATGCAAGAAGAAAACCGCCACGTCCGGGGTTTGAAACCGGGACCTTCCGCTTGCCGGGCGACTGCTCTTACCATTGAGCTAAATTGAATTTACAATTTATTTGTGCGCTTTCATCGTTACTTGTTAATGCCAGCTGAAAGCAAAATGTGGCTTAGTAGGCTAGTGACAAAAGTAACGAATTGATAAATGCAAGAGGGAAAATCATCTGTCTCGTTAGCTCAGTGGTAAGAGCAGTCGCTCGGCAAGCGGAAGGTCCCGGTTTCAAATCCCGGACGTGGCGGTTTTCTTCTTGCATTTATAAATTTGATTTAGAATCATTAAAAAAATAAAAGTTCTTAAAGTTCTTCTTTTTCCATTATTAACTCTTCACCCGGATCCTCAAGCCTTTTAGAGACTTGGTTAAAACAAAACGGATGAAATTCAGTGGGATCATTGCATGTATGCTGTGGACACTCACTATAAAGTTTCTACTTACCAGATCAGTGAGGAGAATTAATACTATATCCAAAGATATTGTTAAATGTTGCCCCATGCGTAGGATTTCACGGGAGTCCCATCAAACCTAGTGGGATAAGAGTCTAACTAGTCTTAGACAGATTGTGCTGAGACTATTCAAAAAAGGATCATATAGTTACCACTTTCTTGAAAGGAAAGCATACTTCATGGACAGAAACTAGTGATGAAACTCTACAACTGCTTAGGGTTGCCACTGCCTGGGAAATTCGATGGCTCTTCCCAGCAGTTCCAGGTTTTGATGGAATCATGCCTGTAATGCTTAAGAAAATATTCCATTACCACTCTTAAGGCAGAAACACATCCAAACAAGCCTCAGACCTGGCCTCTCCCAGGCTTCCACGCAGCTCGCCTCAAGGCTTGCCTCAGAGAAATGAAAACAAAATTATACCACCGGGCTCGATGCTGTCTTTGTAATTTTGTTAGTACATCTGTTGACAGAACATTGAACAAAGCGCACTTTGAGGCTAGCTGCTGGTTTAGTTTTGTGTTGCATCATTTAAAAACCCGTGTTGGAAATTTTGACAGCACCTCGAGGAAGCCTCGAGGCCTGGATGTGTTTCTGCCATTACATCCAGAATCAGATTGGGGCGACGGCCAATCGCGCACTAGCCAGTGGTCGTAGGGGCAGATAGTCACACGTATTTACCATGTACTTAGGTTAAACGCTGCGGCTTCGTTGTGAGGAGGGCTATAAGCTAAAAATATACTCAGAAGTCTCCCACAACCTGTAAACACTAACAGGACGCATAGCCAAGGGAACTTGTGAATGTTGCTATAGCATTATAAATGGTCTTCCAATAAAAGGTGTTATTTTAATTAGCCCGCTATTTCGGTAGATGTCACTTTAGGAGCTGTCATTTTTTGACATTTGACAAGTAGAAACTACGCCATTAATAAAAATGGAACGATGCACGATTCAACAATGCATTGAAATTATTAAAATTCACTAAAAATGGTGAAAATGTGGCAGAGACGGTTCGTAAAACTCGAACATTTTTGGGTCGTCGTGAAGCACCTTGTCGGACCGCAATACAGAAATTGGTAGAAAAATTCGAGCTGTCGGGACAAGTTAGTGATGTGAAGAATAAAACCCGTGCACGTCGCTCAAGAACAGCCGAGAATATTGCTGCTGTAGCCGAAAGTGTTTAAGAAAACCCAGGTTTGTCCATTCCTCGTCGTTCTTTGAAATTAGGCATTCCACAAACGTCATTACATCGTATTTTGCATAATGGTTTGGGTCTTAAGGCTTATAAAGTTCAGTTAACACAAGAACTTAAGCCGGCCGATCATCAACAACGTCGAGTCTTTGCTGATTGGGTCCTTGAAATGCATGAAAATAATCCGGAATTCCATCGAAAACTCATCTTGAGTGATGAGGCCCATTTCCACAAGCAAAATTGTCGCATCTGGGGCTCGGAAACCCCAAGAGTTATTATTGAAAAGCCTCTCTATCCTCAACGTGTGACTGTTTGGTGCGGTTTATGGTCCCGCGGGGTCATTGGACCTTACTTTTTCGAAAATGAGGCTGGAGCAACAGTTACGGTGAATGGATTGCGCTATCGACAGATGATTAATGATTTTTTATGGCCGGAATTGGATGGTATTTATCTGGACAACGTTTACTTTCAACAAGACGGCGCTACGTGCCATACAAGCAACGAAACCATTGATCTTTTACGGGAAAAGTTTCCGGACCGTGTTATCTCTCGAAGAGGTGATCACAATTGGCCACCGAGATCTTGTGACTTAACACCTTGCGACTTCTTCCTTTGGGGCCACGTTAAAGAGAAGGTCTACGCTACAGCCTAGCGTCGATTCAAGACCTCAAAGATGGAATTCATGAGGCTATCGAGGACATAGGGCAGCCACTTTGCGATTTGGTTATGGAAAATTTCATGAAAAGGATATGGTCCTGTAGGCGTGGTCGTGGTGGTCATTTGGCTGATGTCATTTTAACTTTCTCTTTATAATGAAATAAAGATCCGATCATTTATCTCAAAAAATGGCATTTTTCTTTGAATATCAAAATAACACCTCTTATTGGAAAACCCTATATAGCAAATCATCCATTCTCGCCGCTTTAAAGGTATTAAAATATGCACTAATCAGTGCTTTGCACGACCGTAATTTATTTTGTCCGTTTAAAACAAATCCGAAATTGAAAAACAAGTATACAAAAGCTGTTTTTGAATTTTATTTTTATTTTCTAATATTTAAAAAATCAAGTAATTTTTTTGCCATGGAAGTCAATTGTGAAGCCAGTGAGCAGAATTATTACAATAGCTTCTTATGACCAATTTCCAGTGTTACTAATACAATTCGATATTATTGTCAGTACTGACTGCCAGAAGTCAAAATACTTTTGATTTCCTCATTAAAATTGGCACCCTTGTCCGTCAGTAACCGTTAACAACAAATTTACGAAAACTGAAAGTGCCGAAATATTAAAAAAAGTCTGAATTTTTCTAAATTTGATGAAGCAGTGGCATTGTTTTTGTTACTATATTGGGCCATGTAAATGAAAGGACGATTGAATTTCTAAGCGGTTACAAAAAAAAAAAGTAGAAAGCAATGAGTTAACAGTTCACTTCTTTTCTCAGTTTCTTACAACTAAAATTGTCGGGCTCTTGGACACTATTTTCATAGAGAACCTGTTTTAGTTTTATGGGTGAAAGGACACACACGTTTCTGCTCGATTCAGTAGGAAATCAGCCTAGGGGTTGCTAGTCTTAAAAAAAAGAATGTTTTTAAGGACGGAAAGGGGTTTTGGTTTTGGGATAATTTACGCGGAACCGTTCGAAGACGTAGTCCGGTCCTGCTTACATCCCTCACGTGTGTTAGCAGATCGAAGTGATCTTTATTCCCAATGCTTTCAGAACTGGGTATGTAACTCCTAAGTAATTTCGGTCTATCAGCCTTATATTGTTTTCATAGAAAATGCTTGAAAGGTTTTTAGAGACCTTGTTTTTAAAGATTTTCTTAAGGGAAGGATGATTTCTAGACCACACACGTATACACAAAAAGCAAATCAGTTGAAACTTCGTTACGCGACATAACAGGAATATATAAATCAAAAATAAAGGCAAGTGCTATTTTTGAAATCAAACGGAATTCAAAAAAGCCGAAATATGCTCCATTTATAATGTTCTGAAAAATCTACAAGCTAAATCCTGAATATGTTCATGTTGTTGGAAAACCGTGTGCAGAAAATTCCTGCAAGGAGAAATGCTTTCACATCGGATTTAGTTATTAGAAATAAATATAATACTCATATTACTGTAAAGATAATCAGTATTTTTCACGAAAAAATGTATTCCAACTTGTGAACTCCTAAAACTGAGTTGGATGCCCAATTTTCCGTGGAAATTCGTATAACCTCACTTTAAAAAAGCAGATATTTCTAGAACAAATTTGAAAATTTTACCTTTAAGATTGTCCATTAATATTTATTTTTTATAGCCTCCTTAATTTTTAATGACCTCAATTAGTGGTTTTGGCAATGACTCTACCAAGTTTTGCAGGGTCTTCGTCGGTATAGTTTCACATACAAATTTTATGGTAGTTTTCAACTCCATTACTAAGTTAAACTGCCTGCCATTTGCGTAAACTTACTTCTTTCCCAGACGTTCTCTTCTCAATCGGGTTAAAATCAAGAATTCCTGCAACTCAATCAAGAACCTTGATTTCTCTGTCTGCTATTATCTTGTAGAAAGATAAAATCTTTCAAGCACAATTCCTCTGCTTTTAATTATGCTATGTAAACGCTGGAGTCCATTCTTCGGGAAACTTATTCAATATGCGTCCTCCCGACTGCCGAAAAACCATCCGAAATATAACGCCGCCACCACAAGAGGCTTATGTCAGGCTGGCATCCTCTTGAAGTCTTTTGTTGTGCCAATAGTACTGGAAACTATAAGGATCGTTTGGTTTAAACCTCTTTTCGTCCCAAAAAAGGACGACACCTAATCTTTACGCCAGTGGATATGTTTTTCAGTTTGTCCCAGGTATTGGCGGTTTTTTATAGTTATTTTCTTGAATTTTAGGTTTTATTTTTCGACAGGATCTATGGAGCATGTCAGCTAGTGACTGGAAGATCTAGTTTAGCCACAATTTGGCTATAGAGAAGAGATGATTCCTGCTTGCTTTGATGATAATCATTAGTTATGCCTTGGGGAAATTTCTTTATTATAGTTTTATTTTCCCATTTTTTCCATAGGAATTCCCTAATTTAAGAAAATGACATTTCAGAAATTTTCCGAATGGACCACCATGCATCTCGACAGCCTTCTATTTCATTTATTTCTTCGCAAGAAGAGAATTTTCCTCTTGAAATTATTAATTCTAAAACACGTGAAAATGCAAAAACTTTTGTCCATTCTAACAATTAACTATATTTTAACTTAAAATATGAAAATTAAATGTTATGTTTATTGAGTCTGTGATTAGTCCTATTCGTAGGAAAATCAATTACCCATCGAAAGAATAAGAAATAAAAATAATAATTGTAAATTTCAGTCCAGGGAGTTTATAGAAATTTCTACCACGTACATACCTACATATCTGTAAATTATTTATTAGATATCCTTTAGAAGATTTTTGAAAATTTTGGAAACTGATTCTTGTGGTATTAGTTCAATTATATTTTGAATATCACTTAATCCGCTTTTATTTATATTTACGTTGTACTAATTTAAACATATATTTTGATTATTATGTTGCAATTACAGAAAGAGAAATTCGTGAAACTATTGGACCAATTACACAACTCTCTGCGAATTGATCTTTCTATGTATCGTAACAATTTCCCAGCATCCAGCCAAGAAAAACTGATGGACCTTAAATCTACTGTAGATCTCTTAACCAGTATTACTTTTTTCAGGATGAAAGTATGTTTATTTATTCATTTTAATTATTTATAATAATTACTGATCTATTTATTTTCTTGTTCAGGTTCAGGAACTCTCAAGCCCTCCGCGGGCTAGTACAGTCGTTAAGGATTGCGTGAAGGCCTGTCTTAGATCCACCTATCAATTCCTGTTCGAAAATTGCTACGAATTGTACAATAGGGAATTCCAGGTATAATGTTTAAATTTTTATTTTTATTTTATTTATTTATTATTTATTTACATGAAACATTTGCATTTTTTTCTTTTTTTTTTTTGTAAATGTGAAATTAAGAACTAAATTCATAGTCTACAATAGATAATAAACAAATAAAATAGAGGTAGGCACAAAGGGTGTGGCATATATGCCCTAAACACAAAATCCCTAAAAACAAAATCCTTAAAACATTAAAATCTAATGCAAAAAATCCCGAATTCAACATTGTTGAAAAACAATTTGAATTTAAGCCGCGCACTCTATTTTTTACCAGAAGTATTATTAGAACTTTCCTAAAAAACAAATTAATTTGCTGTAATGGAAATGTTTGGATTTTTTTTTAATTTCCCATTATTAAGTTTTTTTCATGGAATGAGTCTTAAACCCATATAATTTAATGTCTCATTTAAGTGAGTCGGTTAGGGATTATTTATATAAGGATATTGTTTTTCAGGGATTTTGTTTTCAAGGATTGTGGCGTACCTAATCCCAGGCACAAATAATAAAAGGAAAAACCTTTAATCAGTTTTTCCAAGTATTTCTGTGCACGGGGAACAAAACATGGAACTGTTTTTCGTTATAACAGAAATAGCATATAGCCATTCCTCGTAGCACATCAGCTGACTGATTTTTATCGTTATATTACACCTACCTCACCGTCCAATTGTGCCAACAACTTCATGCCAGTAATGTTCGTATAATGTGTTTGTGTTCGGACCTTATATATAGTAGCCGCCACTGGGAACCGGAGCACTCCAAAAGCTATAAGATAGCGACCCTATGGAAGCATTGAGCACTCCCTTTTCGTTCCTCTTTGCATATCTTTTTTAACATTGGATGTCCGCAGAGGTCAGCAACAGCACTCCATTTAAGCTCCCATAGAAGTGCTACTAAAAAAATCTTAGGGAGATAATTCGAAACATAAGTGAACTTTTTCAGAATATCTACAGACCATCAAATACTCAGTGCACAACTCAACTAGAAGATTTGAAATGATCAGCAATTTTTGAATTGCCAAATAAGTAGAAAAATACCTAAATTTTTTAGTTAAGATTACGAGAGAGTTGAATATATGAATCACTCATTTTCATGCCAAAACTCCTTTAATCATACACTTCCGCAATTTTAGAGCATTTAATGCTTCGCATATATATTTCCTTAAAGAGCTACTGGTACGCTCCCTTGGCGCTAATTTGAAGTGATCCAAAACGCCTTCCTTTGGAACGCTCCACACTTCTCCCGGTGGAAAATTACACAAACTCAACTTTAATGTTACAGCTCAAAGGACAATTCTGAGAAAGTAATGATATCCCATACATACATAAATGCATTCATAAATATTTCATCTTAAAATTTTTGAATTTCATTGATCACACACACTTTTTTTTTTATTTAGGTGGATCCAAACGAGGCTAAGCGTGATCCAGACGATCATGGACCAAAACTGGACAACGTTGACTTCTGGCATAAGCTAATAGCACTAATTGTATCCGTAATTGAAGAGGATAAAAATAGCTATGGAACGGTTCTGAACCAATTTCCTCAGGAATTGAATATTGGCCAAGTAAAAACCGACTACAATATTACTAGAATCCTAGAAAATTTACATGAAATTTTGTGCAATTTTAACGAAATTCCTTACAGCTATCTGCTGCCACCATGTGGGGATTATTTGCTGTGGACATGAAATATGCTCTAGAGGAGCATGAACAGCATCGTCTTTGTAAATCTTCAGCGTACATGAATCTGCACTTCAGAGTTAAATGGCTATACACAAACTATGTGAAAGAGGTTCCACCATATAAAGGAGCCGTTCCTGAATATCCTGCATGGTTTGAACCTTTCGTGATGCAGTGGCTGAATGAAAATGATGACGTATCCCTAGAATATCTTCATGGGGCATTTAATCGTGATAAGAAAGATGGAGTAAGTGAAATTTAAAATAATAAATATGCAAAATTATCGCATCTACAATATGAATTTTAATTTTTTTCCTTTATTTCAATAGTTCCAGAAAAGTAGTGAACACGCACTTTTTTCGAACTCTGTGGTAGACGTTTTTACTCAATTAACACAGTGCTTCGATGTTGTTAGCAAACTCGAGTGTCCTGATCCAGAAATATGGAAACGATACATGAGACGTTTCGCTAAAACAATAGTTAAAGTGCTAATAGCTTATGCCGATATAGTCAAGAAGGAGTTTCCAGAGCATATGAAAGATGAAAGGATTGTTAGTATAATAATCTGCTGATTTTGTTTTGTTGTTTCTCCACCTACTAAGATCAATAGAAATGATGTTCCACTTTATTTTATTATTAATATAGGCCTGTATCCTGATGAATAACATCCAACAGTTGCGCGTACAACTTGAAAAAATGTTCGAATCTATGGGCGGTGATAAACTTGAAGAAGATGCTGCAAACATCCTAAAGGAGCTTCAACAGAATCTCAACTCAGCCTTGGATGATCTTGCATCGCTATTTGCCATTAGGTTTGCTTATAAATTATATTCAACAGCTAATTCCTTAAATATTATAAAATTGATATTATTTGACATTTTTTTCTTTCTTTTTCTTTTCTTATTTTTTTTAACATTAAAAACAATTTAATTGTTCACTTTTCACATTAGTGAACTTCTCTTTCAAACTTTTTTAACTAAACTTTTGAGACCTCTGTCGACTTAACTTCCGTTTTTATGACTTAAATCTTAATCGAATGGACTTGTGATGCAACTGATACAAACAATACTAAAAGTGTACTTTTGGAAAATATATTCAATATAGAGTTGAGTGATTTGCAGAATTCAAAATTTTGTGTGGACTGGTGTTTTGAAAATGTCCCGAAATAAATCAGACATATATAATTGTGCACATGGAAAGAAAATACCTTTCCCGTTAAAATTTTCTTTAGATTCAACAAGAATCTTAAGTTCTGTATTATATTTGTTTTTACATAAGTCGTTTAATATGCTTTGGTTAAGTTGTATGTAATATTTAAACTTTATTTTTAGCGTTGTGTTTAAAATTCACAGCAACAGTTTGGATTTTTCCTTGTGTTAATGTGACTTATATTTGTAATTTTAAGTTAATTTCTGATGAAACTGTTAAAAGTTTATATCGAAAATAAGACGTGATTACAAGGCGTATTCAGCATAAATTTTGATCGGGCACATTACAGTTTCCTTAGAGTTTTTATGTAACAGGCAAAATCAAACTGGGCTTTCAAAGAGGATATTAACAAGCAAAACAGCTAGAATTGGGCTAAGACCAGTTCTTATGATACCCTAGACTAGATGAATGCTCGTTTGTAATTTCGTATGGTCAGCGCAAGTTTGATTTTTTAATATATCTTCAGAACGGTTCATCGAAGAGCAAAAAATAGAAAAAACGATTATAAAGAATTTTATAGGATTTCATATTCTGAAGAACGTTTCAGTACATTAAAACCGTCCAGGACTAATCGTTTTCACAGGATACGTAAAAACCTAAAAGGGGTTGCCCGATTTAGTCCATTTTTGAAACTATAATTACTGTTTTTATGAAAAGACTATGTACAAAATTTTAACGCTCTAGGTTGTCGTGTTCTCAGGCAGTGTCCAAA
This sequence comes from Dioctria rufipes, assembly GCA_963924295.1. Lineage (NCBI taxonomy): Eukaryota > Metazoa > Arthropoda > Insecta > Diptera > Asilidae > Dioctria > Dioctria rufipes. The sequence continues at coordinate 19,134,219 of OZ002741.1, forward strand.
TATGTAGTGAAAAATTAAATTTTTGTATAGCAACCCTACCCCTACGAAGGAGTTTCCCGATTTGTCCCATTTTCGAACTTAATTTTACTTTTATTTTTTTCAAAGCCATTAATTATACGAGTCCTGAGAGCAATTTTGTACACGGTTTTTTTTTTATATTACAATGATTATGATGTTCGAGATCGACCGAAATCTGACAGCTTTCAATAGATCTAAACTCGAAAATGGACAAGATCGTACAATTCCAACGTAGGATACAAAAATCTCAAATTGGAACGCATATTTGGCTGCAGTTTGATTTTGTTTCTAGGGATTTCTTGTTTTTTTGTTTTTTTTTATGGGTTATGTACCAGACCCTATGACCTATGAGTACTTTTACCAGAAGTATAAACAGTGTAAAATTGACTGTTCCTTACAGAATGTCCTGAATCTAAGAAAAGTCACATTAACACAATTATAGATAAAGATTATAATAAAGCTTTTAGAACCCCTAGTTAGAGCTGATTGGGTTTAGATTTGGAAAGGATATTCCGACAGTTTAAAAAACTTTACATTTTTCTTAATATTTTAATTGCTGGCCTTTTATAACGCTACAATATAACAATGCAATTGCATATTGAAATTTATAAATGGCTTCTTTTATAGACAATTAATTGATCCGTAGAATTTTATTTTCCAAAAATAACCAAAAGTTAATAAAAAAAAACTCAAGATTTTATAATACTGCCTAGTGTTAGTTTCGCCTAATTTCTTCTGTTATTTTAGTTATTATTTTTGTTTGTTATTTTGCTTTTCCGCTTGAATTCCAAAATAATAATTGAGTTTCTCAATATTTTTAATATCTTCTAATAACTTTAACGTGCCTCTATATATTATAATAAAATTTTTAAACACAATTTATATCATTAAAGCTTAAAAAAAAAATTTTTTTTTTTTTCAAACTTTGTTCGTATAACGAACTTAATGAAAAAAACCAAAAATTTCCGGTATAGCCTTGAACCTCGCATAACGCAAAGTGTTCGTGAACTTGGAGACCTACTTCTTGCTATAAAAGGCGGAGGGAACCTTTCCAATGTTAATCAGGCCGCTCAAAGGAATGCTGTCGCCGTTGAAGCTGATGAAGTACTAAGGCCTCTAATGGATTTGCTTGATGGTTCATTAACATTGTACGCACAATCATGTGAAAAAACAGTGCTCAAACGTTTGCTCAAAGAACTCTGGAAGATTGTGATGAGGATACTCGAGAAAACGATTGTCCTACCTCCAATGACTGATAGAACTGTAAGTCTTAAAAAAAAAAATATTCAAATATTCTGTTTGTATTTATTTATTGTTGTTTTTCTTTTTTATTGTATTTTATTATACTCAGATGATGTTCAAAAATTTAACTGATAATGCTAAAAACCTTGCCGCAAATGCTAAAATTGAGGATATGTCACGACTGTTTAAAAATCATATGGCGGGTAAACAAGATGTTAAAAATGCTCTTAGCGGTGTTATGGATATTTCAAAAGAAGTTGAAAAGAATCTTTCGCCAAAGCAATGTGCAGTTCTGGATGTTGCTCTAGATACAATAAAGCAGTACTTCCATGCTGGCGGAAATGGTCTTAAAAAAACATTCTTAGAAAAATCAGCTGAATTACAAAGCCTTAGATATGCATTGAGCTTATACACACAAACAACAGATACGTTGATTAAAACCTTTATTACAAGTCAAGTTCATGAGGGTAAGTAAATTTTTCTATATCTGATTTTTGTTTTACACTTATACATAAGAGGGGGGAATGTGGGAATAATAATTATGGATATGCAACAACACTACTTGGTGTCTTTGACGTATAAAACGTTTCACCTCTCTCTAGATTCAATAAATTATATCTAAATAAAACGCTTAAGTGTTGAATTATGTATACCTGTTTTTCAAAATTTCTAAATTTCGCATGCCAATAGTGACAGTTATAAAATTCCGATAATGAAAATCAATGTTTTCCTTGATTACTGGTAAGAGAGCTCTACGAAGATAGTATTGTATGGTAATCCCACAATCACATCATGCTCACAAGCAAAACCTTCAAAAACTTGTTATGAATTCGAATAGAAGATCTAAGCCTTATAAGCCTTTAGAGTTGACTACGTTGAATACGTACAACCAACTACAACTGACTTCTGTTCAAGTCGAAGCACCAATTTAATTTTCATTACATAGGAACTACAATGGTAGTCGGTCGTCGCCGTTCGGTCTATTTGCCGAAACTGTGTTAAATGTTTCTCTCTCTGCTCGGAAACGTTACTGTGCTTGCTCTCTTGTGAACAACATTATAACACCCTCCATATATGAGAAACTTTGTTGCTGTTGACATATATTTTTATTTTTCACTTTTCCCTTACTTTGATTTCATCACTTAATAATGATGAAAATTATTAATTAAAAATTCTACCAGTTTTCCTTCCATTTTGTTGTCCTATATTTGTTTATTTCTCAAAATCTAACCTAATCTGACAGGTCTGAAACACATGAGGTCTGTCTGTTTACTTTTGAGTAAAAATCTTTGTGTAAAAATCAAGTAAAAACTTTTATGTGGTAGAGGGGATAAATCAAGAAAAGTTACCAGACACTTTTCGAGTAAATTTTGTTTAGCTTGTCATGTGTCAAAAATTTGGCTGCTACCTTTCAGTCTAAAACAGAAAACAATTAATTAATTTGAAATACGTTTTAAAAAACCCACCCTCTTTAATATTTTTTTTTTAATTTCGACTCCTTAGATTATCATTTTACATTCTTTCGATAACCCAACAAACGGCTTAACCTCAAATTTAATACTTTTGACAGTCAGCTGATTGCATATCAAAGTTACACATCCTCTTGATCATGAGTAAAAATGTGCAACTTTGTGCAAGAGGGGAAACGTATAAATTTACTCGATTTTTACTAGTTAAAAGTAAACAGACGGTTTGTGAGTAAAAATGCGTAAAAGTTTTTACACCGAGTAAAAACTTTCGAGTAAACAGACAGACCTATGCTCTCTCCTATTTATTTCTTAAGCAATTCCATTTCATACGAATATGCAAATCTTGCACAAAGCAATTCATCATCATCTTTCTACATCCCATTCATATAGAACTCATCATCATCATCACTGATATGATAATACAGCTCAGAAGAGTCTTAACTACATGCTCCTTATCATTTCCTTATCAATTATAATTTTTGGCTTGTTGTCCTCGCCTTTCAGTAACACTCAAAATGCATATTTTTGGAGTAGTTATCACAGATTTCAAGATATTTGAAACGATTTCAATCACTGATGGTACTATTTTCTCATATGTGTCTACCTTTATAACTATCCTATCATTTGTATATTCATTAGAGAAAACCTCCCCATGCATATTATGAATTTTTCTAGTAGTACGAACTCCTATAGAATTAATTCTTTCGTTGGGAGTGCTGCTGAATTCATGGTACTCTTAAGAATCCTGTTAAAATACTCCTATCACCTGTCTAGAATGTCAATAAACTCATCATCCCAATTTCTCACCATGTTGCACCTATTTTGCGTATTATCCTAATTTCTTGGTATGTGGTGCTATTCCTGGTTCATGTAAGATAATTTAATGCTTCATTTATTTATATATATTTTCACTCAGGATTCCATTAGTATTCTGTCGAAAACAGGTCAAATTGACACTCTTTGTAAATCATGAAACCGAATTAAAGTTGGCTTCCCACATTCATTCATTTCATTTATTTGCTATCCTATATTCATATCTACCTATTCCGAATATCTAAAAATTAAAGGACCCCAGACAGACATAAATGGGGGCATTGGTGTGACAAACCGTACTTTGACAATTCAATTCATTTGACAGATTTTTAAACGTAAACAATTTGAAAATGGAAGTAGCCAATATATTAGCTTTAATGCAGGCTAAATGGCAACAATTGTAAATATACGACAAATTCAAGATTTGAAGCGCAAAAATAAAAAAAAAATGCGATTTCTCCATGCTTCGATAATAAGCGTAGTTTCCGCGGAGTTTCAAATTTTCCTTTTTTTCATTATTTTTCCCAGGAAGTGAACATTCTGCTCGTTTCGATTCCATGTCGGCAAAACTATTATAACTGAAAAATATTCAAAAAGACGGTCCCAAGAGCAGTTTTATAAGGACTGGTCTTATTAGTAAGAGTTGTCTTATAAGTTAACACAAAAATAATTTTTTCCAGCAACTATTAGGCCGCATTCACAATGCAGAGTGAAGCAAATTGAGCTTTGAGTTCCCAATCGAAAGTCGATCTTCAAAATTATCATAACAAATCGCCATAACAACGCCAAATCAACAAACAAGCAAATAACTATCGTTTTCAAAACAATAAACTCGAAAAAGCGTAAACCTATTGTCACCATCAGATTGCTTCGAAAGTAGCTAAAAATTAACGTACATTTTTTTTTTATTTATAAATCATCAATCTTGCAAAAAATACTTCTTGTTTTTTATTAGCATTTATAAAAAATTAAAACATGTTAGTTATGATAAAAAGCAGTATGGAGCTTTTTTCACGCCATCTACATTCTAGTAGTTCGAAATTGCAGCTTTCGGAAATTTCAGTGTGAAAAAAGAATAGAACCTGTTTACATACAGCTCCACTCTTCGCTACTCTGAGCCAAACAGAGATGAAAAAAACAAGGTTTCCAGTTGCTGCTTCATGCTACTCTACTCCACTCTGCATTGTGAATGCGGCATTAAACTGACAAGAAAAGCCCTGTTATCTATGACTCAGAATAACGATTACATCCAAATTGTTGCCTTAGAAACCCAAAATATCGTGGAAGGGGGACTTTTTCGCACATTTTCAAATATTTCACCAAAAAGAATGATTTTTTGAATCCTTGAAAGTATCATTTTCAAACAATAAAAAAATATTAATTATTTTTTTGACGGGTGCAACCAACCCTAATTAAAGATAAAAAAAAAATATTTTATAATCTCTGAATGTCGAAATATGTGTGCGCCACAAATACAATATAACATTCTGCCAAATTTCAATTCTTATGTCACGTCGTTTTCGAGAAAAACAGATAGAAGGGAACGCTCGAGCGATCTTATAAGGGTTCCATTTTTTTTTTCCTTTTGGAGTACGGAACCTAAAAACAAACAAAAACAATAATTTATGTAAGATTTAAAAAATCGGAGTTTTGTGACTGTATCACATATGCATACATATTATGTTCCCTAATATTTTTAACGAATTGAAAAAAAAAAAACTACAAAACCTGTATGATGAGACGCAATAATGTGATCGATGTTTTTGCATGCCATCAGTGTTGTCCGCAATTTATATAAATATAAATTTTTTTATTTTTCAAAATTCTCTTCTTATTTTTGTTTATTCTATAATATTTATTTTTATTTCATTTATCTCATTTTTATTCAATTTCTCCCCTTTACAAACACCACAACAAAATATTTACTTATATATATATATCCAAACACTTACTAATATCAGCGAAGAGACGTAGTCTTACTGCAGATGAAGTCGAAGGATTGAGCCTTGATCCCAACTTGGAGGAACCGCTTAAAGCCAAACTCAAGAAAGAATCACGACAAGGTTTTAGTTATAAAAAGGAATCACAATATTTTGTTGATATTAATTTTTTTTGTTTACTAAAAGGAAACAGTTTTCGTTCTTTGCATTTTAACATACACAATTACAAAGATATTCTAGATTTTTAGTGTTTGTTAGTTTTTATTTCTTAAATTATTTTTTTTTTATTTTTTTTTTATATTTAACAGAGCTGACGAGGACTTAGTGTTCCATGTATAATTTTATATTTTAGTTCCTGTATTTTGAAGCTTGCGTATGGCTGATGTGTATTTTTCCTAGTATTGCTGCCAGATTATAAACGCTTTCTAGTTTTTACAGTTTCCTTTCGTATTCATACAATAATGGAAGTATCTCCATCTATTAGATTATTATTTTGTTTTTGTTATAATTAAGTAATTCATCGTTTATGAAATGGATTTGAACCAAAACTGTCTAAAATTTTACTGCGAATCTCTTATTATTTGTAACTGTAATTAAGTAAGTTACGGCTTGCTTCTGTCACAATCATGAAATTTTTTCCGTACGTTATCCACGCGATAAATTTCGAACCAGAATTCTAGGCAAACTAAACTATTCCTCGATATGTACTTAATAGCGTTTCATTACTGTTCACATGTAAGTAAAGAGAGTATTTTTTATGAATAGGGGAATAGGGGAAATGAGCTTGTGGAATCTCTTAATTCCAATCTAACATAATTATATATTACTTATATAATTTACATGCTATATACACATACATAGTTCATAATTGAAAAAAAAGTGCTATTAGTACAACAAATATGTAAAAATGTCAAAAGGTCATTAAAAGGTCATCAAAAGCTGATTAACAGAACTTTCTTTTATTAATACTGTAAACTGTGGACTCTCCTCTTTAATTTGGCGTATTACACCTATGCACCAACTGTAGCCGTTAAAGAGTGAATAGCTCATTACCTAATCAGGTCATATCGAAATTAGATGATATTTTTTAAAGTAACAATGTTTGCAGTCACTACGGGAACAAATTATCTTGGAGAATAGCTTTGACGTGTAATAGGTCAAATAAAAGAGGAGAGTCCACAGTTTACAGTTTTTATAAAAAAAAATATGTTACCCACCTTTTTGTAAATGGGGGAAAAAAGGTAAGAAAATCTGAAATTTTTAGTTTAACTCCTGAGAGGAGAAAAGTACGGCCTTCTGCGAAATTTCTACTAACTAAGTGATCGCGCTCTCGAGTTATCTTTAACAATTTTTGATGACACCAAAAAAGTTTTTTGAAAGAAGAATTAAAGCACATCATCAGATAATGATGAGGACGAAGGTTTCTATGTCAGAATTGAATCATTTCCGTTCTATTCGGGGTTCTCACATGAAACCAAATTCACTCCACTACCGGATTAAAGCTATTCCATTTCAGTTGGTGTCCATAACCCGGTCCAGTTCAGTACGTATGAACAATACAAGAACAGAAATATTTCGAAATATGCAATAATATTTATGCTCAAAATAATCAACACTTAGAGAATATTTAAGAAAGATGGGTGATGAATAATAAAAGAAATTTTGAGTAATACCTTTTTAAATTTGGCTATTTAGATACCCTGCAAAAATAACTAAAACCCTTCTGAGGATGGTTCAAAAGACATACTCGCTTTTTTAGAGTATGTGAAGTAATTTTTGATTCATTTCGACTTTTTTATTACAATAATATTGTTTTGTTTTGAATACTTTTTGTGATAATAATAATAATAATTATAATGCCAATAATCATATACAATATGATAGATATAGTTCAGCATTATATCGTTCCATTTTTATGATTAAGTAACGATTTAAATTTTTAAAATGCATACATTTTGTTGCTAATATTATTATTAGTCGCAGTAAAAAAGGTCGCATGCTGATTAATGAATAGTAACGCAGCATTTGTTACATTCTAATTAGTTTTGTATTTTATAGATATTTTAAATTCACACATGTTTTAATCGAATTTAAATTAATTTATGATTTTTTCTTGTCTCTTCGTCAATTAGACTCCAGTAATACTGAAGAAAGTGTGGGTGAAGTTTCTGTGCAAATCGATTTATTTACACATCCAGGAACTGGAGAGCATAAAGTTACTGTAAAAGGTTAGTGTTAATATAAAAACAATAAAGAGTGAATACATATTTAGTAACTGGAATTTACTAATGATGATATTGTTTTGTGTACAGTTGTTGCAGCAAATGATTTAAAATGGACAATTCAATCAGGAATGTTCCGACCTTTTGTTGAAATCAATTTAATTGGACCACACCTACAGGATAAGAAGAGAAAACACGCAACAAAATCAAAATCAAATAACTGGTCACCTAAATACAATGAAACATTCCATTTGTAAGTACAAAAATTAATATTTATTATTGAAATTATTTTTTTTGTTCCATTAACTTTTACAAATATAAGAAAAAAATTTCCTGTAATCATTGTGAGTTGATTCCTAGACAATCTCAAGAGATCCAAGCTCTTCTATGTACCCATCTTTAGGTCTAATACCCATTGTTCAAAGACGTGGCCTTGACCAGAGTCTTTCAATAAAACATTTTTGGATTGTATTTTAATGTAATGACACGAATCTTTTGGCTTATCTGGAGCCTATCACTGAATTCCATCTTTGGTCCATTTGGTTTTGAATCCAGTTTTGAATGGTAAGTTTTACGGTGTTATAAGAGATACCATCCTATGAGGGGCCAGTACGTTTGCGTTTTTATTCCCATTAATTCCTGATCATCCTGGCACCCTGGTGGCTTTTTGTGCCAAGGTTTGTTAGTGCTTGAATACATGCCCACTTTAACTTCGTTTTGACCTCAAGTGATGAGATGGCTTTTAATACCACTTGGCTATCTGTATGGATATAAATTTTTCTGTTGGTGTAAGATCAGCTGAGGTTTTTAAAATCATATGCCAGTTGAGGTTTTTTTAATCTTTCTCCAACTCTAATAATTCCATTGGTATCTGCATGGGCTGAGTGTAACTCTTCACTACCTTTCTTAAATTAAAACGCTCAATACTGCCATGTAATGTTTAACAATGTATAACAATATTATTTATAGTAGCTATTATTATGCTACGATTTTAAACAACATAAAAATAAAATGTTTTCTTCTTTCATAGCATGATTGGTAATGAAGAGCAGTTGGATTTCTTTGAATTGCACATCTGTGTTAAAGACTATTGTTTCGCTCGGGATGATCGACTTGTTGGTGTAGCCGTTCTTCAGCTAAAGGATATTGTTGAAAGGGTTAAGTCTTGCCATTAAATATAAACTAAACCAATGAAATGAAATTAATTTTCCTTATTTTCTTCATCAGGGCTCTTGTGCTTGTTGGCTCCCGCTTGCAAAACGTATTCAAATGGACGAAACTGGCTGGACTATTTTGCGTATACTTTCACAACGAAATAATGATGAAGTTGCAAAAGAATTTGTGAAATTAAAATCTGAGATTCGCCAGGAACCATTGATGGGAACGCAATAAAGTCAATTTTAACACTAACAAATTATTATCAAAAGATAAGGTGAACATTTTTATTATTATTTTCATTTTTATTATTGAAAAGTTCTGAAAAGCCAAAGACACGTAACAAAAAAATCACGAAAATAAGAAAATGTTAAAGAAAAATAATAAAAATCAACTAACAAAAGAACGTAAAAATTGAAACAAAACAGTGCAACTATAACTTGGTGATGTACGAGATGCTAAGATAATACAAAAGACAATCTTGTTAATCATCTATAAATTAACAAGATTTATAACGTACGTCATGTAGCTTAAAAGTAAGTTTTTTTTTTTATTATTATTATTATTTCCAAACCAATTTTTGTAATATGAACGCTACTGCAAATGATTACAACATAAAAAACAAATGGATAAACAAAGACTTAAGTAAAATTTCTAAATATTGAAAAAAGGACACACAAACGTAAACAATCATTAAGCATTACAAAAAAAAAACAACATATAGTTAAGTATTATTAAATTAATATTAACAATAAAACAATTATATAGTACCAAAGCACTCTTATAATGAGGTCAAAATAATATATAAATTTAACGAGATAATGCGCAGTTAGAAAACTCCCAGATTAATAAATATTTCTTTTCCTTTAAGAATAATATATATGTACCACAGAAGTAAAAAAAAATTAATTAAATAAAAAAAAATTAATAAAAAGAGGGACAAGAACAAAAAATCCTATAAAAACTTTATTTATATTTTTTAATATAAAAAACAATTTTTTATGAGATTTAAATTTAATTTTCACTATAATAATATAGTGAAGTAAACGATTTTCCTATTAATTAAAATAAATTTAATAAGAGTATACATATATAATAACTGCATAACTCCACTTAAAGCTTTTAATATCTAATATTAACAACTAAATAGAATAAATTGAATTTATTATATAAAGCAAACTAGAATTTATCAAAGACGATTAAATAGAAATGTTCAAAGTATATTAACGAATAGAGTAACAAACATATATATATATGTACACATATAAATATATATTATTGCATATATAATATTTATATATATATATATACATACATATATATATACACATAATAAATCTATTAAATACTAAATTAGCTTATTGAATAAAAACAATAAATATTTAAATATAACATTTAAATAATTAGCTAGAAAATAAATTTATTAAATGAATTAATTTTTCACTAATCAATATATACATAAATTAAAATATTTATTAAAAAATAATAACTAACTTAATGATTCAAGAAACGGGACAGACCAGAATGATAAAACAGACACAAATGAATACACATAAGCACCCTAAGCTACACAAGCTTTATTAAGTGAATTAAAGAGAAAACATTTTTTTTATGAAAAGAAAAAATAATTAGAATTCGTAAACTATATTATTAGATTTTATTTTATTTCTTTTGAAATACAAGAAAGACAACAGAAGACAACAAAAAAATTATTATTATTATTATAAAAAGAATTTATTTATGTAAAAATATAATAAAAAGAAATGTGCAAACGTTTTGCTTCAAACATGACATGAAAACACTTTTGAAAACTCCAACTTCGAACAACGTAGATGGACTGCTATTTTTTGGAACTGTGTAAACGCATTTTTAGTTAAATACACCGCCGAATATTGCACTTTTCAGATTAAAATGAGAGTTGCAGAAAATTGTTTAAATTTTCTCGCGGCCTGCGAGAATGACATTCATACATTCCAACATTCAATTTAATTCAGTTTTGAATTGTGTACAAAATTTGATAGCTGTTTTTCAATAGCGCTTGTAAGGATATTTGGCAAAATGTATGGGGCTTTGGTCAAAAATGAGTTTGATACAGTAATGAAACATACCTACCACCTGATCTCATATTAAAGAGCTAATTGAGTAGTAATTATTGTTACAGTAAGACTCAGAAATATGGAGGAAAAATAAAATATTTACATTCATTATTGTAATCATTGTAATGTAATATTTTTGAGCGTATTTAGTTATTGGGCCTTACTATACCTACATAAGAGGTTTTTTCCTCGTAACTATTATTATCCCCAATTTGCTCTGCCATTTGAAATGTATTTCATTATTGTACCAAACCAAAATTTCCAACGTATGTATAATATAAATTGTAAAAACGTTTCAATATCATAAATGATTTTGTAGATTTATCACACAATAGCTGCCTTTTTTTATACTGAGCTTGTTCATTGGAAATTATTTCATATTGATTTGGTCCTGCAACGTGTATAGGTAGCCATGATGTAGTTTTCGAATTAAAAAAAGATCGATTGCTTTTTTCTTGCAAATATTTATTTAAACTTATTAATTTTTTTATAAGCTAATATAAAAGATGGTATCCATTAAATGACCGTTTTGGGCAATAATGCAAATTTGAGCTCTTTCTATGACATTCTCTATCATAGTATTTAATATTTGTGACTGTAAATTTTAACGTTTATACTTAATATTGTTTTTTCAAGTCTTTTAGAATTTATAGCATACACCAATGACTTCAAGTAACTCTAAAGAAAGAAATCTGGAACGGTCAAATCGGCTAGCCTGAGCGACCAATCGATGCCAAATAGTAGATTAACCCGGGAAGCCTAATTCGTTCAATTTCGGTATAAAAAACTGGTTACCATAGCGATCTCCATCGACACACACCTTGTTATCATAATTTTAGACAATAGATTATGAAAGTACCCCCTATAGAATTGCTAAATTGCCCGGCCTTTTTCATGTAGATGTAGATATGTAGATTCCTCGGAATAGATGACGGGCTATTACGGTAATTTTCGCATTGCATTAAAACTACTAATGAACTATTTCGTAAAAATATAGTCTTTATTATTCCGCATTCTCGCGGCATATATCGCTCCATTGTGTACCAATGTAAATTTCACACCTCTCAACTATACAACTATCAAAACTCCGCTTACATTAGTTGCAATTTGCAAAAATTATAACTTTTTCGGCAACTGTTTCTTACAAGTGCACTCCACACTGACACTCCAGGCCACATCCAAAAATTAAGGAAAGAATACAATAAAAAGTATCAATAACATTTTCCTAAAATATCTAGCATGTCACTGGACAGGGATGTAAAAAACTCAAATTTGAAGTCATCTCATCGCTCAAGTCAAGCAGTGAGTCCACTGAATTATATAGTTGGCTCTACAATTGAGCGGTTGTTCAACGCTCAAAACTTAGGCGGACTCACTAATTGAACGGACTCATTTCTTGACCGGACTCAGCATTTGAGTTGGGCAGACTCAAATCATTTTTTAACTAAATCTAAAAATAATGCTTCCATTCTTTATGTTACTTTGATACTGTCGTAGCTCTATTATACGTATTTAATGAATTCTTTGATGAGTTAACATTTATTATATTCCTTATATATGTACTAACAAATAATTCAATCCAATAACATATTTACCCATGGTAAAAAGAAAAGTAGCAAGGTATAGCCACGGTAAGCATTTCGATCGGTTCGAATTCAAAAATTTCTTTACTTTTCCATGAGCACTTATTCACTTTTTCCAAAGCAATTTACACTTAGGAAGAAGAAGCAACCAATGTTTTTATTAAATGCTTTCAAACGGGTGAAGTTTTTAAGACTGCACGATTAAGTTATAAAACTGAAAACAAATTCGCTTATAAAAAACACAACAAACAAACAAAATAGCACTGATTACTTTTGGGAAGGACATACCTTGTTAATACATATATACCTGTGTACATATTTACCTATATCATAAAAAACATGCATTGCAGTTTGAAGATAGTGGCATTGTTACTTGCTATAATAATTTCGAAATTACTTTGTCTTCCTGAGATTAGTTCCGATTTTTCGATTTTTTCATTGTTTATATTATTATATATTCAAGCGTATTTCTACACTTTAAAATATTTATTGATATTGTATTATATAATATAAAGTATAAAATTGTAAGATAAATCATAAACTGTTTATTTTCGAACAACACTGAGTATAATGGTGTCAAACTAATCTCCGTCTATGAGAAAATCTTATAAGGAATGAATTTTGCTTTCCAGCTAAGAAAGTAAACTATACTAACCAAACTTATTGGGACCAAGAAACCTTCAAACCGAAAAATAAAATTTATTAATTTCAAATATGTATTTTTTTTCGATTTAAGAAAAGAAATATATATTTGAAATTATATTTATAACGGCGTCTATTTATATCTCCGTTTGTCATTATATGCTAATTTAGTGCAAAAAAAAAAATTTAAAAATGATGCATGCTTTATATAGTTACATAAGTACAAATAACCAGTCGACGCTGCGAGAGGGAGATTTTATATTTTTAACATATGAAGTCAAAATGTTGAATAAAATGAGAAAAATTTATTGACCAAAATTTAAAAACACTACCTTTGAATGTGTTTTATCAATAAATCAAAACTATCTCGCTTTTCTCTTAGTTTTAATTTTAACTCTTTCCTTACCAGAAAATGCTCATCGATTTCGAAAATCCTCTTCCCCGCTCGAGGATATTTTATGTAGACTAATACTGTTGCATCTGCAGATCGGGTGAAACTTTCTGATGAGCCTTTCTAGGAGCATTTATTGAACATTTTCGTACCCAAAAATTCATTTGTATTTCCTTGAAATTTCACAACAAAGCTTTCAGTTATGATGCACAGTTGAAAATCGCATTCATTTACAGAAAGTTGTGTAAAGTGCTGTGAAGTGAAGTGCATTGCTATCATCTTATTCCTCTAATCTCTTATTCCTTTGTACCTGCGATAGCCTTCAGTACACTCCAGGACTTTCCTGTTGTTGAGCCTTCTGTTAAAACGGTTTTCCTTCTAGTTGTTCATGGTCTCATTTTCCGACAGGTTCCCTCAGGGTCATTTAAAGATTTACATAATCCTCCTTTTATCGTCTGATCAACCATACCAAAAACGAGAATTTGCGCACTTCAGAACAATACACAATAAAATGATCGTGCGATAACTGAACAGAGCAGAACAAAAGTTACACAGAAGAAAGCCTGATACATTTTCATAAAAAGATTTAAATGAAGCGAACAGTACAAATAGTTCGCTTCAAACGACAGAACAATTTGTTCTCTCCAATATATAGGAATTCTAGAACAAGTTACACATTTCCATTTCTTTATAATAATTTAACTGACAAATGTAGCAGTAAATATTTTCATTATCTCAACAACAAAATAAACAACAAATCGAACTGATCATCGAGTGATCGTGAAAAAGCTCATTATAGGCTGATATACACTGAATCCAACAAGAAATTGTTGAATTATTTTCGAATAATTTTTGAATACATGCTGCGACAAAGCAAATGATGCGACACGATAAAGTCGTCGACAAAATTTCGAGCAAATTACTAAAACTGTCGTTGCGCAGTGCGACATTTGAGTTTGACAATTCATGTGTTGAAAAATTGCGCGTACCTTTCTTTTAAATCTGGCATAACTGCATAAAAGCTTTATATGCAAGAATACTTGTTCTAAATATATGTAAAAAAAACAAAATTCCGTAGACATCACAAAACGCAAGCCCTTAACCCCCGGAATATAAAAGCCATGCCATGTCTTACTGCAGGAGTTTTTCATATGACGCGAGACCAGAAACCTTATGCTACCTTTGCGTCTTGTCAAGATTCTTTGTCTAATACTCTGGTCACAAAGAAATTTCTCTGTCTCGATAATAGACTTGCAGGTGCTCCGTGCAGTCTTGTAGACTTGTTTTAGTTCTGGACAAAAATGTAATTGATAAGCGCGAAAAGCAAACTCCTTACCTCATATAGCATGTTTGCACTTATCATTAAACCAAGAGCGATTTTTCTGTTGCGTAGATCTGCTGTATGCATACGGAATGCATTCACGCATTAGAAGACTTAGAATATTACTAAGCTCCAGAGTGCATTTATCGGCATCCCCAAAGTACAATAGACTGACCAATCAATCTCCCTGAGGTACTGATAGAGACTTTCCCAATCAGCATTTTTATAATGCCAGAGAACCCTACTCGTAGGTGGAGAGGTAGGGCGGTACAGGTTGAAGATAGTAAATTGATCCGTGATTAAACAGTGGTCTGAAATACCAAGGGGGGAACCGACTGAGATTGAATATTTGTCGGGGTGAGATGAAAGAAACAAGTCTAATAAGTTACCTCTATCGTCAACTGCATCAGACATTCGCGTTGGTGCATCCACTAGTTGATGCAATTAAAAGATTCACAGAAGAGTTCAAATAAACGCCCCGCAAAGCTTGTGGTAGAAAAATGTCTGAGCCACATAATGTTGTGGACGTTAAAATCACCAGCTAAGCTAATATGATTTCAGAAGAGGGTCAGACAGAAAACAGATGATCAATATTTTTAGATGCTCCTTACAATTTGTTTAATTTTTTTTTTTATGTGTAATTTTAATAATAATTATTATAATTCCAATTGATAATTTTTTAAGCCCTGAAGATGCGTTGAAATACAACGGGTAACGTTGTATTAAAATTCCACACCAGCTACATTTACAATATAAAACTTAGGGACACTATAATTCCTCATATTTTTAGAAATATTGTCTAAAACGGATACCGTGTTGTCTTCAGACATATTTGGGTTGTGATATAGGAAACAGAAGTAAATGATGTGCCTGTGGAATTTAAACCAAATCCAGATGCAATTAAACTCTGGATTGGCAGAAGGAATGTCCCATCAACATCATTGCGCATATATAATGTGATCCCTGTACTTTGGGAAAAAAGAGGCACCAAGCTGTAACCAGGAACATGATACTGATTTATATCAGCATCAGAAACGACCTTGGTTTCACTTAGTGCAAGAATTTGCGGATTTTTTGAATAAAGGTGGCAGTACACAGAAAAACGATTTGCTCCCACACACAACAGCAGCAGTCAACGTCACAGCGAGGTAAAAAAAAACATCAATAGTGATATGCTTGGAACAGAATGCATCGCAGCCACCACCACGCACAAATGCGGTGATGAAGTGTCAAAATCGTAGCCACCAACATGATTACTGTGTCAAGATGAAATCTCAATGAATTTTGTTAACTGTATTAATAATAAATTGGGACCACAATATTATTATTTTTTTAATTTTCACAACCATGATTAAATTTTCTTTGAAGCTAATGATGTTCAGCGTACAAAATTTTAAAACAAACAAAATATTAATCAGCTGTGAAATGTCAACGCAGGTAATTGCAGTTGAAAGTTGACCAACAACTTCTACGTGGTGGCTACGATGCCTACGTTCATTGCGTTCACTAAATGGCATTGCCTTATAACTTACTTCTGTCTGCGTGACATTTTCCTGCGTGGTGGCTACTTTCATTCTGTTCCAGGGGTTATGACTATTTGCTGCTTTCAGTACCTCCAGTTCAATGGCCACAGCTGGGTTGCACCCGTAATGCTGATCAGTGACAAGTGCTAATGGACTTGCACTGATTTCTGATGGGGAACAATAAAGACATTACGGTGCTGTGCTGCTGGAATGCCGATAGCCCTTAACTTGGCTGGTATAGATTTAGTTATTTAGTTTTAATATTTAATTGATTTGTTAGAAATGACGCGGCGAATTTTTATAATTGAAAGGATGCCGTTAGGTATATTATAAATAAATATAAAGAGCTTTTCACTGCACTGCACTACACTGGTCTTAACGAAATTTGTACACGCACGAGAGAACGACTGACTCCATGCACTCAACTCTCTAGGGTTTATCTGATAATTCATATAACTTAAAGGTGCAATGAAGTGACCAAGACAATAATGTCCAAGGCCTTATTTCCCACTTAAAATTAATAAATGTCCATTTCCATGACTCCAATTAAATATCCATAAAAACTCGCTTTGCGAGAATCGCTTACGATACGAGAATAGTTCGTTTCTCTTAATACATAAGAAATATATAACAACACTAACACAAACACATTATGCGCATTTAATTTCGTTTTAATATCAATTTCGGTTCGTCGTAGAACCTATCCTAAGGCAATTCGTTATCGAGAGAGTATTTCGGGTTGATAAGTCGAGAATCATGCTCCATTTACTACGCTGGTAATCTGTTGTCCGTTCTCAAAGTTTTAGCCAGAGATTACGATTTGCTAGCAAGTTCGAAATATATATAAAGACGTCGGGATTGGTAAAGATTGAACTACAATAAACGTATACGTAAGTACATTTACTTACGTAAAGCGAACGCGCCCTTTAAATTAACAGGCCTTCACAAATTAACTTTAACTCGTGTGAGGGGAACTTTCGTTAAGTTTAAATATCCAATTTTCCGTAAGTATAGTGCGCTAAGAATCGCTCATTCCGTAAAAACGCGATGTGTCCAAACAATTAAATTATCACTAAATGATTAAAAGTGCAATGTAAAAATTAAAATGGTACTGCGAATTAATAGAAAGTACAAATCTTCAATTAAATCAACTTCCATTTGTTAATTTTGTCACTTTTACCACTTTTTAAAATTGAAAACATTAAATATCAAGATAATAACTCTTACGGAATGTGATATATATTTAGGCTAAAAATATCAATTTTTCGGAAGTAAACCTCAGTCTCGTTCAATTTCGTAAAGTTATTTACTTCTATTGTGGTTCGGCCTTAAAAGCTAACTAACCAAACAAAACTGTATTGAATAATTGGAGACTTCCAACAAGTTTTCTCTTCCTATTTTTACATCCCCAGTTGAATTCGAAGTAAGCGCTATCTGTAGCAATAACGCGAAATACTGTTTCTAAACAATATTCTTCAATTTGGTTTTTAAAAGCCCATTAAAAAAAACCTTCTTGGACTTTATAGAATTATACTTTAATTGAATTCAAAAGTTTCACAAATAATCCCCTTATTTTGATATGGTAGCCCGCTTTGACAGAACAGATGACAATTCAAGTTCAGTATTTATTCGTAACACCGAGATAAAATCCAGTGAAAAGTTTCAGTAAACATTGTGGCGATAAATTACTGCGGCGATAAAAACGGCAATAAATATCGTGCTGCCTTTTTATTGCTATGGCGATAATTTGACGATACCGCGAGAAATACAGTCAATTAGATTCCAGGAAATATTACGATTGGCTTAAGAATCGCTTTCTTATTGTGACATTATTGCGTTTTTATTGCCTGAATCGCTGTTACCAGACGTGATGAGACCGAAGAGCATATTAACTATTTTTAAAGAAATGTTACCGTTATCGACAATATTTCAGTATATACTCTGCCTTTCGAAATAGCTTCATTTGAAGTTTATAATTTATTGCAAAAGATTGAAGGGCAAATCCAAGAATATAAGAATAATTATTCCCATAGCGATCATAAAATGAGTCACATACATGATTCATATGCGATGCAACATAGATATGCATATAATTCTGGCAACAAAAAATAACTTTTATGCTATAAAAAGGCGACTGATCTGCGATTGAAAAGCAAACGCAAGAGGATAAGAATATGGCGATCATCAAATGATTCGCTTACATTATTCATATCCGATGTAACATTTAATTCTGTCAAGTGAAACGTAAGTGTTAAAAATACATTATTGCCGGCAATAAAAATGCTCGTTCTGGAGTAATAAGAAAGCGATTCGTAGGCCAATCATAATGTTTGCTCGGGTAGGGGAAGTTCAGTGCAAAACTAGTGTTGCTCTTCTGCTATAAAAGTGGTCCCATAGAACATTTTCACCGCAATGAAATCGACATTAGTAAATCAGGTGAATGATCAATTATGGTTTTCGTGAGAGTTTTCAAACTTTGCAAATGTTTAACCTTTCTCAATTGACTTCTTTGTTCTTTTCAAATTTCAGTTCGATAAAATGAAATTTACAAAGAGAAGCACGTGTTAGAGCCGTTTGACATGACCGACTTTTAGTCACGCGACTAGTGTCGCGATTATTTGCGGCAGAATAACATTCAACCTTGTCACTTTAAGTGAGAAATGGTGTTACGACACAAAAATGGTATTATGATTGTCGTTTAAAGTGACATTTGTCGAAAACATACACGACTTTGGACGTATTACTGTTGTCGTATTAAGTAGACAAATGACGATATAAGTGATAATTAAGTGACAATTTCACTCACCTGTTTTTTGTAAGTGACAGATGTTAGATGTGTGTAAGGAAAAGAAAAAAAGCGAGCGGAAAATATAAATTTTATGGTGGCTTTTTAAGTTGTTCATAAAAACATAAAATTCAATAGTTTCTTATAAATTAAATTAATTTTTTTGTTTTTCATTTTTAGTGTAAAAGTACAAAAAAAAAAAACAATTTGAAACCATGATAGATTTTATGGTGAAGCCTGCTTTTATAGCTAAAGGGCTTAAATACGCAGAATACATCGCGTTTATAATCTTTTTCTTTTAAACACTTTCGAAAATAACAACAATACCACGAAATAAGACAAACCTCACTTTTGTCTACAAATGTATTTAATTCATACCCTGAACCTATTTGTCATTTTAAATGACAACGATAATAACGCTTCGAAAAAAAATGTCACGCCACACCGTTCGACAACGAGAATACGAAAAGTGAAGTGAAGTGAGAGTGACTGCGAGCTTGTCACTTCGGTGAGTTGACACTATAATAAGGGTAATAACTTTTACACGACCTCGACTACAACAAATATTCGAGTTATGATAGGAAGTTAAGCGTAATAGACGTGCAGTTTTTTGTGTGCTTGTACAGTAGCTGTTCAATGAATTATACGCACCTTCAATATTTAGAAAATATCTTATTAATTAATTCTTTTCTACACCTATTATTTATGGTTTTTATAATAATTTGTTACACTTCCCTTTTATTTAATCATACTTTTTATGCGCGCCGGCATACTACAAATACAGGCATTTATCATTTTTTTCAAATCTTCACAATTATTCCAAATATTTTCTATATTTTCTTTACGAATGTCTACTGTGGTATTGGCAACTCTATAAACATTTGATTTGAGGTAAGCCCAACAATTTTTTATTGGATTTAAGTCAGGAGAATTGCCGGGCCAAGGAAGGATATTAAAGTTTTCGTTTGTGACGAAGTTTTCTGTATGGCAGCGAGTCGCATCTTGCATTAAGTGTAATAAGATCTACATAGTATACTGGAGAGAATTCATATGTGGAAGAAGGACATCGGGTAGGACCAATTTATATTAGTCCTGGCGCATCGTTCCTTCAACAAAATATATGGGACCAGGACCGTCTCCGCTGATGCAGCTCCAAATCATTATCGCCGCTAGATGTTTGACAGTTTGTAGTGTTCAGTCGCCTTAGTATCTTTCTCCTAGTCCTCTTCTCACAAATTGGAAAGATTCCGTCACTGCCTCCATGTGGCATTAATAACTGAATATCACCTGTGGGTTTGGAAAATTTTACTTATTTCTAAAAGTTTTAAGAAAACTAAGGGGAATTAAAGTGAAATAAAAAGAACCCTTAAACTTTTTTCCAGTCATCAACTGTGATGATGTCGGTGAAGTTGAGCTCATAATAATCACCTTTTCTTCATTTGTTTCGTCAGCTTATGCTTTTTATTGGGACGCCTGCATTTTAAATTTGCCTCGTATAATCTTCGTGGCAATATCAAGACGAAGATATCCCCTCCTTGTTCATTTAAGATGCCTTATTAAAATAAAAAAATAAAAAATAAATGCCATCACATCACAATGTAAATCCTCCAACAGTCGTGCAACAATTTCGCGACAAGTTTGAGTCGCGAGTCTTGCTCTGTCGTACGTTTTCATATGAAATGAATTATTCAAATGCATTTAATGCTTAATTAAGTCGTGCAATTGCAATCGCGCGACAACCGTCGCTCGTGTGAAATGCTTAGGATGAATAAAAGTTGCCAATGAAGTCGAGTCCCTTAAAACCAGCCAAGCATCTTGTATAAGTGCAACTATCTTATTTATTTTCGAATTTCAATGACGTCCCTATCCAAATTACAACAGTATAAAAAAAAGAGAGAAATAAACGAATAAATAAAATACATTTAACTAAAAATGCAGTCTACACAAAAGTCAAGACAGCAATCTTATTACAAACAAATATGTTATACATATATCATATATTAAACGCTTATCAGAGCATATTTGAAAAGAATACATACCAAAACATATTTATCCGAATAAAAAAATAATATATAACTCAAAATGCGTTATAATGGGAAAGAGCTCTCCTATACTTCCATCCTCCTGATGTTAAGTTAAGTATATTTTTGTTGCCATTGTGTGTAAATAAATTAAATATAATTGTTGCTTGTAAACACTATTGACAATTCGACATGCTCATTAAAATCACACTCCCTAATAACACTGAAAGAATATTAAGGAAATGAAGGGCAATTGATAAGAATTTAAATAAAATGCACAAGGAAGTAAATCTTAAAAAAAGAAGAAAACTAGCGAAACGTTTAGATACGAGCAGGAGATATTCTCTTTGTACATATTACCAATATCATTCCATATCATTCAAAGTAACTAATTTACTGATATATAAAGAAAAATATAAGGCGAGGCGAGGCGTAGAAATAATTTAATTTAAATCATAAAAAAAAGGAAAAAAACAATAATTATATATTTATCTATACAAAAAATATGTGTAAAAAGCAAAGAAGAGTATAAATACATAAATAAAAATACAATAAAATATGCGAACAGTATCTTATCTTCCCTAGACTTATATATGTAATGTAATATGTAGCTCCCATGGATCCATTTTATCATCGATTTTTCAAAAGTTTTTTGAACACTGAAATAGGCTGCTTAGACTATTTTCTAGTCCCTAATCTAACCTGATTCTTAGATAATTCCATGGGCTCTATTCGGTAAATAACGAATAGTTGGTAGCGAATCTAATACGAATATCCTGTACGTATTCTTGAACCTCATCGTTATAAAGTCGAAGTGGTGAAAAAGTTTTTCAACATATGAAGTGTGATAAAATTATAGCTGTCAATTTACAAAGTTGACTGTTTCACTTAATTTAAAAAAGTTATCCTTGTGCTTCCTATTTTTATATGATACTGTTTTTAAATGTAATTTGTATATTATTACTTTTAAAAAATGGCTAGCTAGGAAAAATATGGTTGGTGCATCACATTCATCAGCTATTGATATTGAATAATTTATAATGTTTGCTTTGACTCTTGTTAGGTTCTATGTGCGTTTCGGTTTTTTGCTACTAGGAGCTATCAACAGCTTGTTGGAGACAGTCAAGATATTTTCATGAGCTAACCCTCGGTTAGTAGATCAGTTAACGAAATCAATAACGCTGTTCATTAGAACAATCTTTTCGAAGAACAAATTAACCTCTCAACAACAATAGAAGCATTAAACTCCACCAAAAAGAGGTCAGATTTTCTAAAGCTTAAAATAGTAATACATATTTAAACAAGTAATTCTGGATTTTAGGATGTTCATGAATTTTCAGGATAATGGGATCATGTCGCTATCGTTCCACCGTCAAAGGAAGATTCATTATTTCCAGAGCATATTTATGTCAACTGAAAGGGATATCATTCCATAATTGGAATAATAGCAAAGTTCTTTCGACAGTACAAACTCTTTACAGATCTTTTCCTGAACAGTACTTTTTATTTGGTAGTAAATCATAATTTATATTACCCAAATGAATTAAAAAGATATGTTTTCTTTCAGATGATTCAGGATACGCTTTAAAACCATGGTTACTGACACCTGGTCTACATGCAATTGCAATACCAGGTAGCGCCGAGAGTAGCTGTAACGCTCGACAAATGATAGTACGAAGTACAATTGAGCGAGTAAACGGAGTGTTAAAGATACGATTTCAATGCCTCTTGAATGGTACATCGAACTCGTGCTGTGTACTTTACAATATATGTATGCATATCAAATGATTTGAAAGAGGTGAATCCTGAAGTTGGTGATGACCCCTTGGAGGGAATGTTCCCGAATCAAACGCCAGAACAAAATGAAATAAACCAGAGGAAAGCTTCTTCTACTAATCCCCTACTTACGACTTACGACGAGAGACGACTTTGTTCGAAAATAATCAGGCATTATTTCCAATAACATACGATAATTAAATAATTTAAATAAAGATATTTAGATTATAGTAAATAGTTTTTTGTATATTTTCTTAGTTATAATGGCTTAAATAAAAATAGATTGCGTACATTTATATGGTATTGGCCATAAGGAACATAATCAAATCAAATCAAAAAGCACTTATTTACATATATACCCCTGCTTAAAACTACGTGCATCGTTGGACATTACGACATACTAACTATAGGTTGACATATCCGCAAAACAAACAATAAAATCATTATAGTAGAGATTGGATATTCCTTAAGATAACTAATAATAATTAGAGCCTCAAATTAAATGGTTGAATGATATAGATAAGACATCATAGTAGCAAATGAGAGTACATATATGTATAGGCACATATCTGGATATCAAGAAAAAAGATTAAAAGATTAAGGCACCAGATGCATTTGTTAAGAATGCTCTCACCAAATGTTTTAAAGAAATTTGTAAAATTGACGGAGGTACAGTATTTTATGTGAAACCGTTTAGTTTAGTTTGTATGTTGAATTATCCTTCAGCAAAACTTTGAACGCGTTTTTCAACCTATAAAACTATACATCCAATTTGCATGCGCCAAGTCTTAACTATTCGAAAATCCAGTCTCTATGGCACCACGTAGGGATTTTTTTTTAAACGGCCCCATTCTATTGTTTTTTTTTTTTATGAACGATGAACATTTTACATGAAAATGGGAAATAAAATTCACTGGTCCGCCATTTTTTTTTTTTTTATGTATCGAAATTCCCCTACGTATTGCTGTAACCTATATCTCCAGTTTCTAAACATATTTTTATTTGATTATTTTGATGAAACGTATAGCTTAATCTCTGTCAACCGCCGAGCAGCAATTTCTTCAAAGTCTCCTCTTGGAAACGGCGTATACTAAATACTATACTGTAAATTCGCGAGTACAAAAATTTGTATACAACCTTCTATACTAAGGGCCGTATTCACCAAGCAAAATTAAAAAAAAATTCAATTAAAGCTATTCACCAACCACACTTACCGAGTCGATTTAATGAAAATTTAATTTTAATTTAATTTTAAGTGAGGCCTTACCCTCTCTTAAATAAATTTAATTTCGATGTCAGCTGATTGAAGTGTCATGCAGTCAAATGTCATATTTTTAATAGGGCTGTTAAAAGTTTGAAGAAGCAAGAATTTAACTGTCTATATATATTACGATATCAGTGAATAGAATCACGGTTTTTAGTTTCATGTGCATTAAAAAGTATACAAATTAATTTAATCTTTATTACTGCTATGGATTTTTGGTTCAATGATCAGTTCATTTATATACATGTTAGTGGAAATCATATATGATTCGATTTTTCTTTTTTAGAAATGCGAGTAGCACCCACAACAGCGATAATAGATAGTAATTGTCGCGACAGTTGTTTTAAACAATATTTTAAACTCCAGGAAAATTCCACCAATCGAAATTCAATTTGACAACCTACAGCAACCTCAAATGAATATAAGGGATTTTAATGTATGAATTGCTTAATATGGGCTATTTTTAATTAAAACGAATTGTACATATATTATAAATTATATTTAATTATACATAAAAACGTCTTTATTTAAATAATACTAAAAAACTTCTTTAATAATATTTAAATTACATGAACTGTCACGAGAACTGTCACTTGCCAAATTCGGAAATCTTGCAGCTGATAGTCCGAAATGTCCGAAATTATTTATTTTATTAAGGTTGGTGAATAGCTACAAAAATTTAATTGCGGTCCCTCAATAATAATTAAATTAAAATTAAATTTGTATTAAATGGCTTGGTGAATACGGCCCTAAGAGTATTAATAAAAAAAATTTCATTCATTTGCTTAAAAACAATTACGGAAAATACACCCTCGTATCGCGCACGCAACATAGTCTGGTGCCTACAAATGGTACAGATAATACCATTATAGCAAATATAATATACAGGGTATTCCGGTGTAGGTGATCCATAGACAAGGCGGTGATAGTACTCACCTTACAAACAAAAAATTCTACGATGAAAGGTTGGTAAGACGCGTCGTTTCGGCGGTAGGGGGGTTTAAGATTTTTACACCCTGTAAATTTCTTGATATACACCATATCAAGGCAAAATTCATCTCAAATGATAGCAAACCGTCTAAACTTTGCAAGGAATGTACAACCAGCCTTCGTTTTCCATCGTCAGTTGTAGCACGTCAAAGTCAGAAAATTGGAGAAAAAAATTCTGTCTTTTTCAAATTTTAACGATTTTCCCAGCAAAATGCATGATAACTATACAGTTTATTTACAAGATTTAGAGATACCGGAATATTATGTTTAATTTCACTGTACTCATGTACCTAATTTCATTAATTTTGCTATTTGCGTGGAATTGCATAAAATTAGGCGCGATTTGTATTGTTATTAGCAAAATTAATGAAATTCTTATCTTGTAAATAAACTGTATAGTTATTATGCATTTTGGCGGGAAAAATGTTAAAATTTGAAAAAATTAGGATTTTTTTTCTCAATTTTTGGACTTTGACGTACTACAACTTAGATTGAAGATGACAGTAGGATATTCATTGTAAAGCTTAGATGGTTTGCTATCATCTGAGATAAATCTCGCCTTGATAGGGTGTATATAAAGAAATTTACAGGGTGTAAAGTGAAAACAGTACTAAAAATGTTAAGCTCCCCCCTACCGTGGTGAGTAGTATCACCTCTCTATGGGTCACCTACACCGGAGCACCCTGTATACATAGAGGACAAACTTTAACATGGGAACATTGTAGTTAGTGGCGTGCGCATTGTTTTATCGTATGCCATATCTAGCTCTAGCTATACAAATGACATTGATATGTTTGCTACTGCCTGTGCAAATCCTTCCTTAGCTAGCGTGTCCCTTTTCATTAAGTCTAGTCGTCTTTCCAGTTTATTTCCATAATACTTCTTTTTAAAACCTAGGTGAAATCTATAGGGTATACCAAGTTTGTCAGAAATAATGATGTTAAAACAAAATGGATTGAACACCCACGCACAATATTAAATATTAAAAATTATTTTGATTTTTGCATGTCCGCCTGTCCGTCCGTCCGTCTGTCTGTCTGTGTATCTGTCTGTGCGTACGAAAACTCGAGAACGCGTTCACTTAGAGAGCTGAATTTTTTTACACGGACTTTAAAATTAAAAGTAAAATTAAGTTGGAAAATGAGACAAATCGAGCAACTCCTTCGTGGGGATGCCATACAACAAAAACTTTTTTCCACTATATGTACAGGGTGTTCCGTATGTGGTCTGGCATCCGAGGGCTATGGATAGATCATACTTCTGAACGTTACACCCTATGATGATAATTTGAACTTTGGTAGGTAGATAATCGTTGGGCCTTTCCAATGGTCTCTAAATTTTTTTCGTCATCCCTTCCGTTTTGTAGTTATGGCTCGACAACGTTAAATTTCGGAATTTTTAATCTTTTTTTTTTTATTTAACTACTATTTTTATCAAAAAACACGTTATCAATAATAATTTTTCATATTAGATTCAAGAAGCTCAAAAGCTTAGCTTTAATATAACCTAATGACGTATCACACTCTGTACCCAAAATATAACCCTTTCTGCGTTTTTTGCACTTTTTCTCAAGCATATCCAGCAAAAATGGCTGAAAAAGGTCATTTCCAAAAGATAATGGAGAACAATGACTATTTTAGTTAATTATGCAGAATCATAATCACAAAATAAACAATTAATTCAGTGAAAGAATTATTGAAATCGGATAAAAAATGACGAAGTTATAGCTATTTTAGCGCCGCATTCTCAAAAACGCGCTCTAGCATGATGACGTCACTATACACAATACAATTCGCGGTCTAACGCAGCGCGAGTATAGTTGCTGCGCCGCCGTGATAGTAAGCGCACGGGATTGGATTTGTTTTGTATTTATTTCATAAAATATCGTCTTATAAATATTATATTGTGCAAACTGGCATCGTGCGTGTTGTGTACCGTGACGTCATCACCAGATTCGCCGTTTTTAATTTCCGTTTTTTTAAACTTCAATAACTTTGTCATTTTTTGACGGATTTGAGTCATTCAAAAAGAAATATACTCAGAAATATATATTGCTTTTGATCTGATATATTAAATTTGAATATCTTGTAGTAAGATTGTTCTCCATTGCCTACTTTATAGCACTTTTGAACTTTTTCAGCCATTTTCGCTGGATATGTTCAATAAGATGTGGAAGTAACGCAGAAAGGGTAACATTTTAGGTACAGAGTGTGATAGGTCATTTTAAAGCTAAGCTTTTGGGCCTTTTAAATCCAATAACCTTCCATATTGATGATGACGCATTTTTTGATAAAAATAGTAGTTAAATAAAAAAAAAACCGTAAAAATTCCGGAATTTTAAATTTCTTCAGCCATAACTTCAAAACGGATAGGAGACGGGAAAAGATTTATAGACCGTTGGAAACGACCAACAATTGCCAAAGTTCAAATTATCATCATAGGGTGTAACTTACAGGGTGATCTATAAAAACATACTCAAATATCTTTAAGTCCCGTTATCTCGGAAACCATTAGAATTCCCTCCCCCACCCCTACAATTTTTTGTTTGTCTAAGCATGACCTATCCATAGCCTTCGGGTACCAGACCACATACGGGACACCCTGTATATTTGGACACTGCCTGAGAACGCGTCGACATAGAGAGCTGAAATTTGGTACATGGTGCTTTCATTAGTAATAGCATTGATTTTATACAGCGCACAAGATGTTGTGACTTCTTCTCACTGAGTCGCCACTATAGTACCATAGACAAACTAATTACTTAAAAAGACTGGACACGTAGAACAAAAATATGCAACGGTTTTTGTAGAATATAAAATTAACAATGCTTCGACGATGCCTCGACTTGGCACTTGATGACGTGTCCAAAGAGTAAGCCAGCAATGCCTTGCTCCATACAAAATCACCAATCACCCAATGAAGGGCAGACCACAATTTTTTATAAGAAATTTACTGGAAATTTCTTCCTTTTTTTTTATGCATTGGCCGAGGTTGAGAGCTGTGCCTCGCTCCAATATAAAACAATGATGCCTCGACCTGATGGAGGGAAAGCTTAACTAATATTGATTTTTCCAAATAAGTTCATGAAAAATATATCGTACAGAAATTCAAGAGCTATCAAATTTTGTAGATTTTGTTACAGCTTAAATTGCCAACTAAGGATTATTTCTATACATTATGCACATGGAATGACAAACTTGGTATACCTACTCTATGTCCATTATTTCATCTAGATTCTAGGATATAAATAATCTACTTGACGTCCGAATCATACAGATAAGTTCATGAATTTTTGAATTCATCGAAATAATTTACATAAATTGATTTGTCTACCTTATAATAATTCCCGTATCATATTTTTCAACAATCACGTACTCATGTGGGGCTAATTTTACCTGAAAGATTTTGTATTTTTTATTAGTATGTTAATTACATCACCTAATGAAAGTATTGTACCCGAAAATAACAAGTCGGCCACCAAAATGAATAAAAACCTTTTTCGTTTTTCCAGTTTCAAATTTATTTATTATACTTTCTGGATAATCGAAAAAACAACATTTTTCTGAGTGACGTAATTATCAATCTTGATCTATTATTAGGTAGGTAGTCAGAAAAACGAAGGTAAGCAGAGGTACTGTAAAATTCTTTTCTTGAGGAGCGGCAGTTTTCGCATCATAAAAAATGACTGAGTACTAGAATAGGTAAGTAAAAAAAAAAATAGTTAATACCCTGTCAGAATACAAAGCCCATTATTTCTCTTTATACCTGAATAATGATTGGTCTAATAATATGAATCATTCTTACATACCTTATAAGAACATATTTCAATGGAAATTTGTTTCAATACGTCCACATTAAAACTGTTTGCGTAGAGGTTTTCTGGTAGTCGAATATTTGTATTTTATGAAATATTATGGAAATTTCTGTATTCTTCAGAATGCTTATTGTTGTTATTATAATAAAGGGTTTTCCAATAAGAGGTGTTATTTTAATTAGCCAGCTATTTCGGTAGATGTCACTTTTGAAGCTGTCATTTTTTTGACATTTGACAAGTAGAAACTACGCCATTAATAAAAATGGAACGATACACGATTCAACAACGCATTGAAATTATTAAAATTCACTATAACAAGTAAAAAAGCTAGAATTGGTCTAAGACCAATTCTTAGGATACCCTAGATGAATGCCCGTATTAAATTTCGTATGGTCACAGATCTATTCAAGTATTGATTTTGAAGTTGTTTTTCGCATATATTTCTAGAACGGTTTGTCGCACATACAAAATGATTATAACCACTTTTATAGGATTTCGTATTCTGCACAAGTTTTTAGTACAATAAAAATGTCTTGGACTGATCGTTTTCAAAGTATACGTAAAAAACCGAAATTTTTATATGGCAACACCAAGAAGGAGTTGCCCGATTTAGTCCATTTTTGACATTTTATTTGCTAATGTAGTAAAAACATCATGTGAGAAATTTCAGCTCTCTACGTCGACGCGTTCTCAGGCAGTGTCCAAATATATAGCGGAAAACGAAATTTTTATATGGCAACCCCACGAAGGAGTTGCCCGATTTGGCTCATTTTCGAACTTAATTTTACTTTTTTTTTTTAAAGTCTGTGTACAAAATTTCAGCTCTCTAAGTATACGCGTTCTCGAGTTATCGTGCGCACAGACGGACGGACGGACGGACGGACGGACGGACGGACGGACGGACATGCAAAAATCGAAATAACTTTTAATATTATGAATGGGTGTCCAATCCATTTTGCTCTACCATCATTATTTCGAGGTGTTACAAACGGAATGACAAACTTAGTATACCCCTATGATTTCATCTAGGGTATAAAAATGTCTTGGACTGATCGTTTTCAAAGTATACGTAAAAAACCGAAATTTTTATATGGCAACACCAAGAAGGAGTTGCCCGATTTAGTCCATTTTTGACATTTTATTTGCTAATGTAGTAAAAACATCATGTGCGAAATTTCAGCTCTCTACGTCGACGCGTTCTCAGGCAGTGTCCAAATATATAGCGGAAAACGAAATTTTTATATGGCAACCCCACGAAGGAGTTGCCCGATTTGGCTCATTTTCGAACTTAATTTTACTTTTTTTTTTTAAAGTCTGTGTACAAAATTTCAGCTCTCTAAGTATACGCGTTCTCGAGTTATCGTGCGCACAGACGGACGGACGGACGGACGGACGGACGGACATGCAAAAATCGAAATAACTTTTAATATTATGAATGGGTGTCCAATCCATTTTGCTCTACCATCATTATTTCGAGGTGTTACAAACGGAATGACAAACTTAGTATACCCCTATGATTTCATCTAGGGTATAAAAATGGTGAAAATGTGGCAGAGACGGTTCGTTAAACTCGAACATTTTTGGGTCGTCGTGAAGCACCTTGTCGGACCGCAATACAGAAATTGGTAGAAAAATTCGAGCTGTCGGGACAGGTTAGTGTTGTGAAGAATAAAACCCGTGCACGTCGCTCAAGAACAGCCGAGAATATTGCTGCTGTAGCCGAAAGTGTTGAAGAAAACCCAGGTTTGTCCATTCCTTGTCGTTCTTTGGAATTAGGCATTCCACAAACGTTATTAAACCGTATTTTGCATAAAGATTTGGGTCTTAAGGCTTATAAAGTTCAGTTAACACAAGAACTCAAGCCGGCCGATCATCAACAATGTCGAGTCTTTGCTGATTGGGTCCTTGAAATGCATGAAAATGATCCGGAATTCAATCGAAAACTCATCTTGAGTGATGAGGCCCATTTCCACCTCGATGGCTTCGTCAACAAACAAAATTGTCGCATCTGGGGCTCGGAAAACCCAAGAGTTATTATTGAAAAGCCTCTCTATCCTCAACGTGTGACTGTTTGGTGAGGTTTATGGTCCCGCGGGGTCATTGGACCTTACTTTTTCGAAAATGAGGCTGGAGCAACAGTTACGGTGAATGGATTGCGCTATCGACAGATGATTAATGATTTTTTATGGCCGGAATTGGATGGTATTGATCTGGACAACGTTTACTTTCAACAAGACGGCGCTACGTGCCATACAAGCAACGAAACCATTGATCTTTTACGGGAAAAGTTTCCGGACCGTGTTATCTCTCGAAGAGGTGATCACAATTGGCCACCGAGATCTTGTGACTTAACACCTTGCGACTTCTTCCTTTGGGGCCACGTGAAAGAGAAGGTCTACGCCAACAGCCCAGCGTCGATTCAAGACCTCAAAGATGGAATTCGTGAGGCTATCGAGGACATAGGGCAGCCACTTTGCGATTTGGTTATGGAAAATTTCATGAAAAGGATATGGTCCTGTAGGCGTGGTCGTGGTGGTCATTTGGCTGATGTTATTTTCCATTATTAACGGCATACCTTCCTCTTTATACTGAAATAAAATTCCGATCATTTATCTCAAAAAATGGCATTTTTCTTTGAATATCAAAATAACACCTCTTATTGGAAAACCCGTTAGGTAGGCACATGTTCTTCTATTTTATATAAATACGATGTACATATTCCTAAAATTTGTGACTTTAGTTTGAGGTATCAAGGTCATTTTTCGGAGTAAAGTTTAAAGAAATTAGCAGAGAGAGTGATTATTACAGCAGTATATATATATATTAGTGAAATATACACGCTTAAATTTTTCTCAAGTTTGTGCATACAATGATTTTAAAGTGAAAAAAAAACATTAAATAAATTATTAGGTAACATGCCAGTTGCGATAACTTCAAGGTGGTATAGAAACTCGTATATATTTTTAATATTCATTTTTTTATTTTCATTTTTTTTTTTTTTTTTATGAGTGTAATGCATGTATTCTTCTATATTCTTCTATATGATTTTTTTTTAATTAATAAAAACCACTTTCGTGATAAAAATAAATTTTAAAGCATCCAATTTTTGTTATTACATAGATTGAAATATTACTATGAATTATCAAACTAATAACATATTATTGAAATAAAGAATTTTCTTTTATGAATAACAATTTCCCTTCTGGAAATATTTTCCTTACTTTATGGCAGCACAAATCGCTTGCAACATAAAAAGCATATTTTGCGCTTTTCAGCGTCGATATATATCTTTACGATATATAGGGCCACAGTTCTGAGAAATTACATGAAGTCCAAAAATTTTTCTTGGCAGGAAATATTTCAAATAAAATTCACCCGAAATCAATCTACCTGTCAAACTACATATGACATCAGACATGCCAAATCCCAAAAAATTCTATGGAAAACTCGATCCAAGAATTTCTTGGAACTTCGGCGTTCTTATTAGTCTAAGAGAGAAATTACTTTACTTCGGCTAGTTTTTTGATATGCCTTTCCTTACAATATCTCTCTGATGAAAGAGGTTGCGTTTACCTGTGCCCTTTCCGTTGCACAGGTGAAAAAATTAGTTTTTAAAATGATTTTAGTTCGATTTTTTTTTTTTTCATCTATTTTCATACACATCGAACAATATAAATTCACTATTCCCAGACAGTTTCCTTGTTGTAGCACAGTGCTAGACGCTTTTTTTTTTTTTTTTTTTTTAACCATTGTCTTGTGTCGGCCGTACTCATACACGTTTATTGACAATCAACCGAATTTAATTTCTGCCTAGCAAATTAATTTCATGAGATTCCTTCGTTACCTAAACTAGCTCGTATAAAAATTACAGCCATAACAAAATCTTTTTTTTTTTATCGAAAAAAAGCGTCTGGGGCACAGTACTAGCAACAAAGAAACTGCCTGGGAATAATGAATTTATATTGCTCAATGTTTATAAAAACTAATAAAAAAACATCGAACTAAAATCATTTTGAAAACTGCTCTGTTTACCTGTGGTAACGTTGCTAGCTCTTGTTCTATATGCAAGAATTTTTAATGATGCGAAATGAAGCTGTTGACGCGTTGGCTGGCTGAAAGGAGGTATTGCAAAATTGACGCCATTTAGCAATTAGAATGAGCCATTCCTAATTTGAAAATAATTCATTTATTTACCTAAAGTACCTATAATATATATAAGTTACTGAAATAATGTGTCAAATGAAATATGTATTAAATAACATATATATTAATTTAAATAATAATTTTTTGTAGAACAGAAGGAATACAAAATTCAACAAAATATCTCTTACGAAGTACTTCTCTATTAAATCAGTTTACCAACAGTGATGCCACATTATGCCATGGACTAACCGCCCAAATGAAGAAAAAAGATCGCCCAAAAGACGCCGAAATGTTTTTTTTTAAATGCAATAATTTGATAACCAAGCTCCCTTATATTGAAAAGAAATATTGCTAATTTAAAAAGGTATGAAAGCAATATTAAAGCAGTTTTCCTGAAAGTCCAAGTACAACAACCAAAAAATCACTATTTTCGATTTGAGTGGCTGTAAACATTAATGAATATCACTGAAATTTTGCATAGAAGTTTTAAATTACATTATCTAACATATTGTAAAAGAACATTCAAACATTTTAACACTTTTGCAAATCCATACATTTTTTGTCCACCCTTACCTAATGTGCATATATGGGGCGACGCGGAGCACTTTAACGGAAATACATTTATTCGTCGAACCGCTGTATTGACCTGATTGTTAAGGACGCTTCCAAATTATTACTTTTCATAAAAATCGATCTTGTGCAGCGTGATCAAGTAGTTTCTATGCATTAATAAATAGGCATAATAAAAAATAAGTAAAACAATGTTAGTTTTTAAGTCATTCTCGTTTCAATCTTGTAACAGAAAACAACACAAAATATTAAGAAATAAAAATAAATAAATTATATTAATCGCCAACTCATTATTTCACCGAGGTTTTACAAACAAGTCTGGATACAGACTTGGCCCCAGTGCACCGCATTGCAACGTCCCAAGGAAGAAGACTTTATGAATTTATTCTTCATTTTATAGCCAAATCTAGAGCTGGATTTTCTTCTGCCTATGTGGAGGCATGAAGCTATCTCGTCGTTTCTGTCAAATTCGGATAACGCAAGGATAAGGACCATGCTTGGAAACGTAACCCATTGGAATAAAAGACGGATCTCGAATCAATCATTCGCTTCCAATCCTCAGTATAGAATAAGTGGAATAGTTATTATCCGACAAGATTATAGGATATTACCACATATACAGGGTGTTTCCTCCATGGTGGTCCATAGAGCAGGAGGTGATAGTACTCACCTAAACAAACAAAAAATCATATGGCAGGGGGGGGGGCATATCAACCGTTTCGGAGTTACAGGGTGATTAAGAAAAAAATCTAGTTTTTCACAAAACACCCTGTATCTTAAAAACTACAGGGTGTACGGTCACAGTGAAGAGCTCATGCACAACTTCATGGCCTTTCCAACGACTACTCAATCAGCCCCATACCCATCTCCCATCAAGAATTATGGTTGTCTAAACTCAAAATTTCGATTTTTTTTACCTTTTTTTAATTTGACCTCTATTATTTTTGCAAAAAGGTCGTTAACATAACTTTTTTTTATAAAAACTGTAAACAGTAGACAAGCTTGAGGCGTGCTGCGAAGAAGACTGAGGCAAGCTTTAGGCGTGCTGCGAAGAAGACTGAGGCAAGCTTGAGGCAAGGTTGAGACGTGCTGCGAAGAAGCCTGAGGCAGGCCATGCCAGCGACCCAAAATACATTCACGGCCTCAGGCCACAAGCCGCTTGAAGCTTGTGACCGTCTACTGATGACAAGTGAGTCTTTTACGGCCACTGCCCACAAGAAGTCATGCGTCTTATTATGCATAAATGTATGTGTTTTCATGCCTTTAATAATTTTGTCCTCATTTTATTTTCTTGCAAAATTATTACAACCCAGTATGAAATGGTTCTCACTGGTAAACAACTTTCTGACTGATAAACCAAATTCCAATTAAATACAAACCTTAGGCCATGTTGAATAACCAACCACTTTTATACTTCAATGTTGGTAGTACTGGGGTCACGAGCCACAAAATTTTAGATTTAAGCCCAAAATACATTCACGGCTTCAGGCCACGGGCCACAAGCCACTTGAGGCTTGTGGCCGACTGCTGAAATCAAGTAAGTTACATTCACGGCCACTAGCCACAAGACACCATTCTTCTGATTATGCATAAATGTATGTATTTTCATGTAATTACAATTTTTTCTTCCTTTTTATCTCTTTGCAGAATTATTACAAAACAATATGAATTAGTTCACACAGGTAAACAACTTTCTGACTAATAAATAAAATTCCGATTAATTACAAATCCCCCGCCATATTGAATAACCTACCATTTTTATACTTCAATGTTGGTAGTACCGGGGCCACGAGCCACAAAATTTGAGATTGGCTCAAACTTAGCCACGGCCACAGCGTAGCTTGAGGCCTGTGGCCGCGAATGTAACTTTGACAATACATTTACATTGATTCAGAGGCGTGCATCCAGTGGCCTGTGGCTTGTGGCGTGAATGTATTTTGGGCCTTAATCAATCTTTACCACGGTCACATCGCGGCCTGAGGGCGCGGATGGAAATTTTCAAAATGCATTTCCATTAGCTCAGAGAAAACCCCTCCACAAGCCATGAAAAAGACTCCCTCACTACCACATGACAGCCCCAACGGAGTTAACATTCTAAAAATTTTGCAGTGTTCTTATGGAAAACTGACAAAAGTTTAATTTGAATAGCTCCTCCGCCCTAAACCCTAAACTATTCATACAGAAAAATGGTGTTCTGATAATTTTAGGCTTGCTTTCTTATCATCCGAACCAAAATAAAATATTTATACATTTCCTAACAAAATTATTTAAAAAAATCCGCCAAGTGTTAATGTAACTTGCCCGGCGTTTTGTTCGGCGTTTGACGACGACGACCACGCCGGCATCGGCGTTGTTAATGTAATCCAGCCAATAGAGTTAGTAAAAGATAGGCAGTTCCTGTGGAACATAAAAAAACAGTATTATTTTTACATATAATTAGTACATATCGAAAATTATAGCCTGATTCAGATTGCTCGACAGCAACAGCGGCAGCAACGCAAAAAACAGTTTTACTGTCGAGTATATCAAATTGCATTACAGCAGCACAAGACAGCGAGCAGAATATTATGACATTTCTCAGCAACTTTACCACTTTTTTTTTAATTCATTGGAAATTTTTTGTAAGAACTTTTTGATTTGTCATATAAAAATTGTTTGTTTTTTACTAAGGATATAAGTTTTTCCTCCATTTTCCCTACATGAAAAATTAACTTGACAGCTTGGGATGACAGCAATCGCTGTCTATGAAGGCAGCAACAGCAAATTTAGAATTTGAGATGACTCGGCAGCACGACGTTTCTGCTGCTTTCTCTCAGCCAATGAAAACGATTTGCTGTCGCTGTTGCTGCCGCTGTCGTGCCAATCTAATTCAGGCTTATCTAAAAAAGCATGGATTTATAGTAATTTTGGATAATTGAATGCATTAACTGTTGTTCCTTAATAAAAGTTTTCAACATAATAAACAAGTTAAAGTTGCAAATGTCAAGCGCCAGTTGTTTTCATTCGGCTTTTTCAGTCAGCTTTAGCAGAAACTGGCGATAAAGCTGTCTGAAAAGCTCCAATTGTGTTTCAGGCCTCATCTGAACAAGGTAAAGGTAATTATTCCGAGAACACATGACCAAATAGATAGGTGAAATATTTCACATTTCAGAGACAGAAAAGAGTTTTCTTTTGTGAACACTTGCGGGCTTGCGGATATTCTAGAATTGAAGAAAACTCAATTTATATTAATAACCTAACTCAACGATATTTAATTAAAAAAATAGTAGCATGTGCCAAAGCTCATGTTGCACTTACTTTGTAAATGTAGGGACCGCAAACTTGAAATTATTTCAGTAGTTGGAAAGCGGCTGGGGTCGGCAAAGTTTTGCTTGTGTTTAGTGTATATATGGGAAAACTATAAAGTTAAGCATGCAGAGCCCTGGTCATTTGCTTGTGTGGAGCGTTCTAGTTCTATGTATTGTAAGACCGTATTCTCCGTGAAATTCTCGTGCGTAGAAAGAAAATGAGACTGACTGAAACTGAAGCAACAAGAAAACGAAAAACGTAAACGAGTAATCCGAAGATAATCAGGCGAATACGTATACGAGTGCATCTGTTTAATTATTCCTTAGTTTTTTATTAATCGGCAATCGGCTTTACTTGCTTAAATTACTTAAAAGCATTTCGGTACCTAAATTAATATTCTAAAATTCCAAATTTTCAAATGAAATGATTTTGGAAAATTAATGGAAAAAAAGTGAGAAAGAAGCTTAAGGGACATAAAAAGAATGAAGCAAGCAGGTTTTTGTTCATTTATTTTTTCTCTTATCACAAGTGCTTAAGAGAAGAAACGTTCTGTTTCTGTGGTGATGATGACATTTGTCAAAGTTGCAGCAGCAAGCTAGAATGGTGGTCGCTGGCACTTGCTGTGTATTAACCTCCTGTTACAATTATATTTTGTGTTTCTGTATTGTTGGTTTTTTTCTACATTTTATATATAAAAAATAATAATCAAATGTAAATTTAGTGATAGTTTGCTTAAATGTGCTGTGATACATGTAATTTTTATAGGGATAATACAATAAGAAACTTTATTTCAACTTTGTGCAACCAAAATTCTGTAAGAAGAAGTGAAGCATAAATGTCATTCAAAACTGTAAAAGAAGGCGGACGAGTGGTTAGTAGCAGAAAACGAGTTGATGTATAATGCGAAAATTAAATGGTAAGAATTGTTTAAAAATTTACACCCAGGCTAATCATGTTTATAATATGTAATATAAGTAGGTACATGAAGTTTTCTGGGACTAACTATTTCTTCTATTATATAAATTTATCTACTATCTGCATGCGCTGTTTGAACCCGAAACAATCTGCGAGCAATTTGTCATGCAAGGCCATTTCTTTGGAATTATTAATTGGCTGCAATCTAAATTTATATAAACAAAAATGATAAAAGATAATCTATACATTAATGTTTATTTACAGTTTGTGTCATTTTAACAAAAAATCATAACTAATTTAACACGAAAGTAATAAGAATAAAAACTATATTGCAGTTTAGATACTAAGATTATTACTAATTAGTAAAGTAATCAGAAGGTAATAAATAATAATTGAGATGATAACTAGACAAAAGGATCAAATGATACTACAGACAATTACAAAGGGTGTTCAGAATGTTTTTCGTTTGAAAATAAAACACCAGAATTGGTTCAAACTTGTTTTAATTAGAATAGAATAGAATAGAATAGAGAATTTGTTTATTTTCCACCCCGGCCACTTAGCCACGTCCTAAGACGTTGGGTATTACGATGTTACAAAGATTTACATTTAACGATTCTTAATTATACTGAATACAAAATAAATTTGTATGTTAAACGACAGCATATAGAATAACATTTTAGTTATGTCAAAAGATACATTGAATATAGGTACACTCTAAAGAAATAGACTAGAATATTAATGTTGATATAAAATGTAAAATATATGAGATATATGTAACATAACAAACTTAACAAAACATTTGTAACTCGAAAGATGCCCTGCTACATATTAAGCGTAACTAATCCAAACAAAATATGCAAGAGTGAAATATCAGGTATATTAGACCAGCAGTAACTACGGATCAAGCGTGTTGCACCAAGATAGCTTGATGACATTGATAGTTAGGGAATAAAAGAAAACAAAAATGAATTAATTATTTAATAGCGTTGATTTCGTCTCTGATTTTTTCCCTTAAAGCATTCAAGCTGAGTGGTATTGGGTTGAAAACTTTACTTTTTAAGGCGTCAAATCAGTACCGAGATTCAGCCAAGTTAAAATTGGCATTTTTCTGCAAATTTGATTCTATGAGTAAATCATCGAGCAGCGATTTTATTTTAGTAATAGTAATTTGCATACTAACAAGTTCTAATTGATGGACTAAAATAAAGCTATGATGTATTAAAGGGGAATCTTGTTAGTGCAAAAGGACCCCAATGTATGGGAGGAAAGAGCGGAAAATTAAATTCTTGCGATATGTTATATTTATTCCTCCTTATTATCCGCATAAAATTTTTAGAAGATAATAATTCGCAGCCGCGCTCATTTTCACACAAAAGAGCCAAAAAGCTCTTTTAAAACGATATTCGAAATTAATTTTTGAAAGTACTCACTTCAGTTTTTCAAAGGAATCATTTTATTTTCAAAAGTGAGTGAAGTGAAATACTAGTAAATTAGCTGAATCTAGGTACTGGACTCCTCGGTGACTAATTACTCTTCCAGGGAATAAATCGTGAAGAGGAGCTAACTAGTCATTTTGACGTGGGAAGTGGCTTCATCTTGCTGGAAAAATGTTTTGTAGTTATAACCAATCTGGTTTTGCATTTCTGGAATCAAAAAAGTCCGGATCATATAGCAATATCGATCGAAGTTAACGGTCTAAGCTTAGAATATATAGCAAGCAGGAATGGGTGCATCGCGTATAATTCGTGTACATGAGAGTAATTTTTCAAGAGCAAGTCATCATACATAGGAGTAAGTGAGATGCCGAAAGACCGTTATTGTCGAAACTGGGCCATGATTGTCAAATGTACTTTTGTTTTGTGAACAGATTTACTCAATTTAAAATTCTTTTGCCAAATTTAACAAAAGTACGGAATCAAATCTTTTCTAAACTATTTATCTTTGAAGTTTATTTAGCGCCACTAGTGCCTGTTAAAACTTTCATATCAATTAAAAGAGAAAGTCAGTGCGTGCAAATATAAATCGAATTATGAACGAGAGAAATCGTGTTTCAGGCAAGCGCACTATGTAAATTATCTTTTTTGTTAATAGAAGTAAACATTTATATAAATTAAATATGTGAATTATTTCAAAATAAAACTTTGTTTACTTTTGGAAAATTGCTTAGAATAGGGACGGCGTGTAAATACATATAAAACATGGACTATCAACACAACCAAAATTCATTACGCGAAATCTGGCCTATCACCATTCCTGTTTTCTATATATTCTAAGGGTCAGAGTGCGACCATGGTTATCCCGCTGACACAACTGAAATCGCTTACATTATCATGGGATCACTTTTCGATAGTTGTCTCTTTTTGGTTTAACTACTGGCATATAATAAATTCCATACAAAATCCACCATAGTCCAATTTCAGTTCAGTGGTTTTCCAAATGAATATATAGAATAGAAAGAGATGGCAATATAACATTTGTAATCCTTTCTCTGTTTCCCATAGCTACTTTAAGGGATAGGCAGACAAAAATTGCTTAATTTTATCTCCTTAAAAATCGAGTTTAATGAATATTTGATGTTATAGGAGATAAGCTTCCAATAAAAACAATTTTGAATATATTTGGAATTTGTTGAGCTTGTAACGACTTTTAAGCGAAAATGAAACTTTTAAATTATGATAGTTTTCACACCCCTGCCAACAAAACTGGACCCATATGAAATAGAAGATTAAGCAATCCATGTTATCCAGTGGCTTATCCTAAAAAAGAGTATAGGTTGATAATTCCTCGACTTTATATGACAGCCTAAACGACAACAAGTATAGTGGCATCTGATGCAGTTCCAGTGGATTATCGGAAGCCGAATATCTACAATTTTGGTTTTTCACGTGGCCGTGGACGTGGACTCATTAGAGAACCATACGTTATTGAATCTCCTAAGACGATTTTTCATCGTTCTGCAGAAATTGATTCATTTAACAGGATCATTGGGCTTCATCTCTTGCACAACAACAATTTTGTAAGGGTGAAAATGTAAATCTTTGCGAATAATGCGACGGACCGTAAATTTTTTCAGATTTAAGAAAGTTGCACACAATTGTAATGACTGTCGTGAATGGTTCTTAACAGACTGGAGAACGTGCTTGATATCCTTTTGTGTCTAGTTGTTAAATTAATTACTTCATGAAGGTAGCCAAAGAGTACACAGCATTAAATTAGAAAAAGGAAATCAACAAAAGCACAATAGTAGTAAGAATGTTCGATTGTATCGATAAAAAAAGATGTCAAACAACAGTCCCGTGAAATGATCCAATGCTACTAAACTAAACAAGTCAGTCAAGCGCGTGATATCAATACAAGAAATCAAATCAAATCAAAAAGTATTTAAATATTTACATACCCCCGCTTAAAGCTACGTACAACGTTACGACATTGAAGAGTAATCAGCAAAATTAACAATAAAATCAAACAGGTGGTAAGAATATAGGAACGATTGAAATTATACAAATGTTAATGGAGAACAATCTTACTACAAGATATTCAAATTTAATATATCAGATCAAAAGCAATATATATTTCTGAGTATATTTCTTTTTGAATGACTCAAATCCGTCAAAAAATGACAAAGTTATTGAAGTTTAAAAAAACGGAAATTAAAAACGGCGAATCTGGTGATGACGTCACGGTACACAACACGCACGATGCCAGTTTGCACAATATAATATTTATAAGACGATATTTTATGAAATAAATACAAAACAAATCCAATCCCGTGCGCTTACTATCACGGCGGCGCAGCAACTATACTCGCGCTGCGTTAGACCGCGAATTGTATTGTGTATAGTGACGTCTTCATGCTAGAGCGCGTTTTTGAGAATGCGGCGCTAAAATAGCTATAACTTCGTCATTTTTTATCCGATTTCAATAATTCTTTCACTGAATTAATTGTTTATTTTGTGATTATGATTCTGCATAATTAACTAAAATAGTCATTGTTCTCCATTGGACCTGTGCACTATCTTATTAACCAAATGAAAATAAATAATATATATACTACAAAACCTGTCTAAGCTGGAATGCTTTGGGACTTAAAAGAAATTTCGCATTAGACAGGCTTCCGGCTTGCAAGAGGGTCCAAACTATTTTAAAGCATTTATTTAATATGTATTTAATGTTAATGTACATAAAAGGAGAAAATTTAACAAAACAATAATTCAAGAACCTTTGCCAAAACGAAAACGTAACAAAATAAAAGTACAAATATACATTAATGTCGCATGGGAAATAATTTAAACTTTTTTGAGGTAACAAAATCGCGAATACTGGTTTGTCTCAACCTTTTATGAAGGATTATACTTTTAACTTTTTTATAGATAAATCTCATTACCGACGTAAATTGCAAAATTGCGTATCGCGTAATGCTTCAGAAGAGGAAACAGATTGGTTTGTTGACATAACACCGATATCTTCCTCCTCTTCCGATGAAATAACCTTGGGTTCAGGTAACTCGGTCTCAATATTTTCGGTTTCAGTGAAGCTATTGCATCAATGTTTACTTAATCGGTAACATTTACATCTTCAGTACCTGCCCTTCCATTAAATGGAAGAGTTGTGCAGCATTCTCGCTCTCCGGTTTCGACCGTAA
Source organism: Dioctria rufipes (assembly GCA_963924295.1). Lineage (NCBI taxonomy): Eukaryota > Metazoa > Arthropoda > Insecta > Diptera > Asilidae > Dioctria > Dioctria rufipes. The sequence goes on from OZ002741.1 coordinate 19,176,845, forward strand.
TCACTTGGAACCTACATTTTTTGAAACAGTTCGAGACACAGTTTGGAGGGGTACTAGATACCACGGCATGTATCCAGTGTATCGCATCAGGCGAGATATTGTGTTTGATAGATCGTGAATGAGCCACAGATTTCCATAGAAGAAATTAAATGGCACATAATCTGCTTCCTGTAGTAGTTTTTGAAGCATTTAATAACTCCTGCATCCAAGTGTTGTGTTTGGTAGGAAGAACCCTAATTTTACTTGATTTAAGTTTATTTTTGTTGAATTTGAGATTTTCCATTAATATATTTGTTTTAAATAAGCTTGCGGATCGCTCCAGTTCCTATAAGCAGAAATCTTGTTGCACTAAAACATTTGAATTTAAAGAAAGCTTAGTAATAAAAACTAAAAATGAGAATCATAATTATTACGAAGAGAAATTAATTCTTACTAATGTTCATTAAAAAATAATTTAATTTAATTTCTGTAGTAAACACGGCAATGCCGCGGCCACTCAAGCCAGCACCACAAGCTAAACGAGTGCCACCTCCAGCTGTTCCAGAAAATCATCGGCATTCAGGAAGCAATTTTACTTCAAGTGGATACCCTTCAATTGAAGATGGAGGCTTTACCCAATCACGTGAAATTCCAGCTGCATTGACTATAAAAGGTTAGAATATAAAGTTATAACAAAGAACATCCGTTAACAATGTCTTCATTTTCTATTTCAGACGAAATAATTGAATACGGAATGGTAAATGTTTCGAAAAGTCCGAACAGTCTTAATCCATATGTCACACAAAACGCCTTTACATTTCCTATACCATCGCGTGAACCGCTTACACATAAAGCTGCTGTATACTATCATCAACAGTTAGCACTTCAAGAAGATCAAGGAATCGACTTAACACAATCTCCAGGTAGGGATAGTCCTGGAAGCTCATCAGGATCAGCTGGCTCTGGATCACGCCATTCTACTGCCAGTTTAGATTCGGGACGGGCATCATCTTATATTACTGGTGGTGGAACATCTACACGTGGTGCTTTGTCAAGTCCACGGTGCAGTGTAAGCTCATGTTCAATCGGTAGTGTTGATCGAATGAGCCAACGTAGTGATAATGATGTAATAACGGATTGGTTAGTGGATCTTAAATTCGAAGAATATGCTCAGCTGTTTATAGCAGCTGGTTACGATATGCCAACAATTGCCAGAATGACACCAGAAGACTTAACAGCTATTGGGATTAAAAATCCTCAGCATCGGGAACTTATTAAAAAACATATTGATAACCTTCAAGTACCCGATGGATTACCTAATTTCGTGCCAGTAAGTGTTATTTAATTTAAATTATTTTTCTATCGGCATTTACATTGTACAATTATGTGCTAAAGATTTGCAACTGAACTCACCAGCATTCTCATGACGGATTAACTAAGAACTTTTTTCCAACATACAGTTTGAAGCGTTCAGCGAATATATATGGCTAACGCTTCTTGTTTTTTTAACTACGGGGTGTCTCAACTAGTAAGTAAAGGTGTGAGCATGTAGCGGGTATTATACTTTAAAAAAACTGTATGGAAATGCCGTTTGCATTAATTTGTTTGTCCTATATAATTTTGTCGGTAATTGATTATTGATTTCCCGAATTTTGAGCATTTTGTTCTCCTGAATTGTGTCATTTCGTAAAGTCCTACGTCCGCATTATTGTGCCACTGCTTTTCTCAGAGACTTCATAAATTTTCCATTAGGTAGTAGAATTCTTACATTCGATTATCCTAATCGTGTCCTCCTTCAAAAAACCAACGTCGTTAATATTTAATCAGTCCCACTTCGAGGTTTAATATCTTCACGCAAGAAGGTGACCAACCTTCCATTCAATCAGAGCCTTAGTCTTACTCCAAAAGTTTGCTACTGGTGGCAGGCAGGCATATCGGCAGCAGTTGCATCTCTGATACCTCCTCTTGGAATTTTACCCGGTCAAGCTTTCAGCTTAGAGCCATTACTTGCAAGGCCCAAGGCGTCGGCCTATCCAAGCGTGATCTTAATGGGTTCGGTGTAAATGGGCCGTATTCTGTTAGTACAATTTTATCATTTTATGTTACGAGGGTCATTTAAAAAGCCCTGCACACTGTAGATTTTCTTAAAATATATATATATATATATATATATACAATAAGTATTTAATAAAATACATTTACATGCCTTCAATGAAGTCTCCATTGTACGTTATCACAGTAGTCCAACGTTTGGACAAGTCTTGTATTTTTGTCAGGACGCCATCTTTATTTATCCTTCTAATTGCTCGAGTTACTTTTCCAGACCCCTAAATGATATTAAAGCGTTTCCCAAGAACCGGTTTCTTCAATTTTTGGAACAAGTCGTCTGGTGGGTTGATGCCCAGTACTACGATGGGTGGGCTGGTGGAGCACTTGCCATCCATACTTTTCCAAAAATTTCTAATACTACAGCTGAAACATGATGCCGCGCATTATCGTGCAAAATCAGGACACCAGCTGCCAACATATCGGACCTTTTTGGCAAATCTTTGGGCGTACAACATCTTGCAGAATTCGTCTGTAGAATGCTCCAGTGACAGTGGACCCCGAAGGCACTCTGTCTTTTGCTATCACTCCATTCTCGTCAAAAGCCTTCGATTATTGGCGGCAACGTTTTTCGGCCGAGGAGTAGGAGAAGACTGAGATTTCAGTTCTGGTTCAAATTCTCGTTTCCAGGTTTCTTATACGGCAACAATTCTGTTCAAAAACTGATCACCTTCTGTCTGTACCACTGCAACAGTTCTTTTTCGATCTTCTTTTGATTTGCTTTCTCTTCCTCACTCATTTGATGTGGCACCCATTTGGCAGCGCTTTTCCTCTCTGCAGTGTTTGAGTCAGGACTCTGAAAACAGAAGAGGTTGACCTGCTTGCTTCGTACGCAATTTCTTCACATTTTTTGCATCAGTCTTCTTTCAACAGGTTACTTTCGATGCACGGATATGTACCATCTGTTGTTATTACTGGCCGCCCGCTTTTTGAATCGTTTTGGATGCTTACCCGACCTTTACAAAAACGAGATGACTATCCTGAGTCTGTGCTACGTTCCACTAAATTATCCCCACAAACTTTAAGTGGCATCACGGTATACTGATATTAACAAGGTATGCCCACTAGATTTTCGGTAGGTGATGCAGTGACGTCACGGCATCAATTCATATGAAGACTCCAGAATTTTTTTCCTATATTTATAATGTTACAGTCGTGTGATGCCATAATGCTCAAGATGGCCTACCTACATATATGCCGTGATGGGGATTAGCTTTCGATGCTATGTGGCACATTTGAAAGTCATTTTGGCATGTTTTATGAATTTATCTTCGCGATTCCAGCGATCCATTTGCTTTGCCCAACTATAGTTTTCAAAAGTGTTTCCGGCTGGATAAAGTTGGAGTTAAAATACTTATTGAGAAACTACAGCCTCGTGTCAGAAAGACGTCCATTCCGTTCACTTTGAGAGTGCTAAGTGCTTAGCGTTTCAATGGACATGGTTTGGTGAAACTCCAGTCGGGAGCCACACAGCAAAGTGTCTCTAGAGCTATTAAGGAACTAACTGTTCTCATAAAAGATTATTTAATCTGTGATTTGATAGTTACATATAAATGTCAAACGATCAGCTGTTCAGAAAGTAATAGAAATCATACCGGAATGTAATAAATATGTTATGTTATGTGTTCGTAAAAGACTCCATAAAATAATTTTATGGAACCACGACAGAATACGACTTTTAAAATAATTTATTTTTATTTTATGAGGAAGAAATTTTATCACCACCAAATGGCATAAAATATTAATTTATGAAAAATTACAAAATAGAGCCCAATATACGACAAAGTTCTGTATGCAAATATTCAAAAAGTGGACTTCTCGATATTTTCTGCTATCGCAGTCATTTTTGTGTGTATGAGCTATCATCAATTTCACCAGGTACCAGAGCATTCTTATCCCATAAGTGTAGTCAGTTCGTTCACAGCATTTCTAAAAGTCGGGCTCACAAGGAATATTATAAGCTGCAGGAGTTTTTTTTATTGCTGGCTGCGGTATTTCAAATTACCTTTGCATACTATTAATTGTTTACAGCTATGAAGGGTACCCTGTCTGTTCGCAATAAGTCTTCCAGCTTGATTTTTTTATTATGCTAGATCTCGACTGACATCTGATGTTTGTGGTCGATTTCCTTTATTTTCTTCTATCAGGTTAACTGCCAAATAAAAGTTTGTACAACGATTGTAAAGGCACTTTCACATCAAACACAAGAATCGAAAAATGTAAACCGAAAAACTCAATTTATTCCACTTTAAAACCAGATTTTTATTCCAATGATTAATAAAATCCAAGGAAATAGGATAAACTAAGAATTTTACTAAGAAAATAGTTATATTTATTTCAGATTTTTAAGATAAACACACTTTTATGTTTTATCGGCCGAATATTTTCGCCGAAAAAGTTTTTCGGCCGCCAAAACATAAAAGTTGTGTTTTTCTTCAAAATCTGAAATAAATATAACTATTTTCTCAGTAAAATTCTTAGTTTATCCTATTTCCTTGGATTTTATTAATAATTGGAATAAAAATCTTGTTTTAAAGTGAGTTTTTCGGTTTACATTTTTCTGTTCTTGCTTTTGATGTGAAAGTGCCTTAAGGAATAATAGGAGCTTCTTTCCTGTACTGTTAAGAAATTAAGAACTTTGAATTACAGGGTTTATGCATATGAATTGCAGTAAAAATTTCTGAAAAACTAAATTTTTTTCTAATTTTTTACATGTAAGTACCGATACTAACTCCTGTGATGCAATTGCATGATGTTTTTAGGACGGAAAAATATACCATAAGGAAAGCAGAAGGCTTTTTCAACACAGAGAGATCGACTAAGAGACAAACGTATTATTTTTTGCATAAGTTTGCTACTAATCGAGTCTGTTAAAGAAAAATTTTTGAAATACCATCGGAAAATTGTAAAAATATTTGTATGGCTTATGTGGTCTTGCTCTTTATACGTCATGCCTTCTGAGCTCTTCATACCGAACCTTCATAATCTCTAGTCTAGACTGAATTTTCTTGTATACATATATACATACTTGCTTAAAATATATGTAAGATAGCTGGCAACCATTAGTTGCCGATGTTTTTTTTTTAATGGATTAACATTTTTATGAATTTTATGAATTTTATATATGATGGTAATAGAAGTTGTCATAAAGAAGTAATTGGTGTTATTATTTATACAGCTTACATTCAACATACAGCCGTCAACTATTATGTAAAATTGGTTATTAGAATCCACTATTTGATGAATGACTGATATAAAAATTTCCTCATTACTATATTTGAGTATAACACTTAAGGCGTCATGAGAACTGGTAGCTTTGCATTTAAGATTTTCAAATATTCATAAGATAATTACATAATATTGTTGTCAGTTTTAAGGAAATGCTTTCACCGGTTTTAGTTTCATTAAGAAAAACTGAGGGTATGATTTTGTGATTACAGGGCTCAATAGAAGAATGGTTGAGACTTTTGCGATTAGAAGAATACATTCAACCACTACTGGATCAAAATTATAAAGCGGTACGGGACGTAACTCAAGTAACTTGGGAAGACCTAGAGGATATTGGTATTGTTAAACTTGGACATCAGAAGAAAATTCTTTTAGCTATTAAACGAGTTAAAGATATAATCAGCGGAAAATGGAATCTGAAATGCGGTAGCTACCATCAGGTACGCCTAACTTCATAAAAAATATTGAAGCACTGGTATGACTAAAAAGAACTGTTTCCCACTTTGTTTCTGCATATCCCAAAATTAACTGATAAATAATTTTCTAACTAGACACGAAATTAATCTATTGCAAATATTAAAATATTTAATGTGCTTTTTTCACGTGGTATATTAGTCGTGCTGTTTTACTTACGATACTAAAGATCACTTGTAAGTCCAATAGTTCAAGATAAAACTCTTGAGTGTTGGAGTTACGTGCTAATGAAAGATGACCTAATCTCAGAGATAAATCTGAGTGTAAAAAATACATGGTTGATATATCGTCCAATTATACTAATATTATTTTAGGCTTTTTGAGTTTTGTTAAAAAATGCTTTTGAATGCGTTTATTTGTACATATTCATGTACAATATTACTTCTATATATCTAAATGTTTTATTTTTCCATCCTTTTCGCATTTATATTGTCACATATTCATACAACATGAGCTATTGAAAATTAATAGTAATTTAGATTTGCATCTGTTGTTTCTAGATTTTTGAATGGTTGGAAAATTCAATTTTGTATTTAACGCTTAGATATTTTATTTATTGTACATAACATAATATGAAAAAGAAAACTTCTCTAACACGATCGAAATACTAACATCTAATATACAGCGCATGAATGCATTTTTTATTATGGTTTTAGATAAATATGCCTTATTTCGAATTTCAAAAACTTACTCGTATGTTGCTGATGGAAATATATATAGCCCTGAAGAAGCGTTGAAATACAACTGGAAACGTTGATGAAAAGAAGAAAACTTGTTTAAATATCCCATACCAGTTACATTTAAATTATAAAACTCAGGGGATACTAAAATTCCTCGTATATATTGAGAAATAGCTTATTCCAAATAATTTTAAGATTGTTTCAGTAAAAAGGCAAGTCTGGGATAAAATTAAATTAAAAATATCAGAGTCATTGATAAGAACACTGTCGCATAATCTCCCGATACATTGCGGTTTTGCGAGCTACTCACTATATTAGTACATCATTTTCTATATCATGATGTAAAATGCTTTTCAAATTTCGTTTCTATCTTTAGGATTTTCGGGAAACTTATTTATCAGTTTTCTTACTAGTAATAAAAGTAAAATTCTGCGCTTCAGTCGCATCTGTTTGTCTTCTCTGGAGAGCCAGATCACATAAATGGCCGGCAATAATTGCTGACCAGGTGACGTTTATTCATATTATATGTTGACGAATAGTTGTGTATAGAAGAAGCAGAAAAATAGGGTCAGCAAACAGAGCACTGGCTCCTGCAACGCGGTCCTTAATCTCGTTGAAGTAGGTCATAACAAAGGTAGGACAATGAAGAAATGAATGGCAATAACATGTAGATTATGTCAAGGTCAACAACTGCACTCTTATTAGAATAACTCCTTCATGAATTCTGCTGGCAGGTGTAAACACTGCAATGCGTTCTCAGACTAAAAACCTTGAGCACAACATAAACATTGGCTTCACTTAATTAAGCTTATCAGAATTACTATATATTCTAAAGGTATCCTATAGATTGTCCCCAATAGCCGCATTTTTGAAACTGCTAAAGAAAACTTATTTGCTATTATCGTTACCTTTATATGGCTACCAATTTCTATATTGGTTCCCTTTCCACTTGCGTGTATTCTTACATAAAGCCTTGCAAGTTCTTTAGAATATAGGGAAATACTTCATACGAGGGTGTCTTGTGGCTTCAGATACCTCCGTCCTGTAACTTATGCATTCTGTAAACTCGTAGATGATAGTAAACCTTCTAAAATTTCGAATAAATATCCAATCACCTCTCGAGGTTTCCATCCCAATTTTGCCGGCATATAGGTTATAGGACGTCAAAGTAAAAAAAAAAAAAAAAAACTTTTGTATTTTTTTTTTTGTATTTAACTATTTTCCCGTAAAATTGCATGATCACCATTGCATTGTCAGGCAAGATTTGCTAACCCCAGAACGTTACCTTTCATTTGATCCAGCAAGAGTACCCTCCTATATGTAACAGTGCTTTAGATAAACCAGATTTTATAACGTATAATTTCATTACATTTGCTCCTATCAGCAAATAAACAAAATTATATCTCAAAGCCCTCATTATTATACAAATTAATAAAGCCTTAACCACAATCATAAAGATAGCAATAAAAGACATGAAATATACTATTATTAGTATTGCTTGCTGTTGTTGTTCTTTGATGCAAGTCGATGCAGTAGCTCTCCAGTCAGCACAAAGAAATAGAAAAGCAAAAATGTTCTCTTTAGAAAGACCGATTCAAATACATTTTTATGTACACGATACAAAGCTTCGTATGAAGTATTTCTTTATATACTAAAGAGCTTGCAAGGCTTTATGTCAGAATACACGCAAGTGCAAAGGGAACCAATATAGAAATTGGCAGCCAAATGACGGTAACGATAATAAGCAGATACATTTTCTTTAGTATAGTTTCAAAAATGCGGCGCTGTTATATGCGGCTATTGGGGACAATATTCTCAGTCCCTAGATTTCTTTACATATGCTCTTACTTGAAATCCCTTAAGATATCTAAATTTTCCAAAATACAAATTTCCGGGAAAATTATGAATCATTAAAAAGGACTCATGATTTTTCCGGAATCTTGTATATTTTAGCCTTTGTCTAGCTTGGGAACATCTATTCAAATTTACTTAACAGCTCAATACTTTCTGTCTTTGTCATTCATATCACCAAACTACACAAACCACAGGTGGTAACAAAAAGTGTCAGTATAATCTTTTTCTCATCGATACAAAGTACTAAGATATTTCTCATAGTGGGAAATAAGTATTCACCTCTCCAGTTTCTGCAATTTTATTTAGAATTTATTATAACACACTTCCCACGCAATTTTTCAGGAAAGTGGGGGTATGCTAATATTCTTCCAAGGCCGGGAAGGAAGGGAGTTTTCTAATATATTAAGCTAAAGAATCTTTTATTACGATTACCACTTCCAAAGTGGATGAAGATCGAGTTTTTGTCCGTAGAAGCTGCATCTTATTGAATATTTTTGACTCCTATTATTAAACCCTAGAACCTGATGTATGAACATGATTTGTATATTCGAAACAAATCATAATAAATTCATAGAAAAACATAAAAATTGTGAAGGACAACATTGCTTCCTTTTATACCCTAGATGAAATCATAGGGGTATACTAAGTTTGTCATTCCGTTTGTAACACCTCGAAATAATGATGGTAGAGCAAAATGGATTGGACACCCATTCATAATATTAAAAGTTATTTCGATTTTTGCATGTCCGTCCGTCCGTCCGTCCGTCTGTGCGCACGATAACTTGAGAACGCGTACACTTAGAGAGCTGAAATTTTGTACACAGACTTTAAAAAAAAAAAGTAAAATTAAGTTCGAAAATGAGCCAAATCGGGCAACTCCTTCGTGGGGTTGCCATATAAAAATTTCGTTTTCCGCTATATATTTGGTCACGGCCTGAGAACGCGTCGACGTAGAGAGCTGAAATTTCGCACATGTTGTTTTTACTACATTAGCAAATAAAATGTCAAAAATGGACTAAATCGGGCAACTCTTTCTTGGTGTTGCCATATAAAAATTTCGGTTTTTTACGTATACTTTGAAAACGATCAGTCCAAGACATTTTTATGGTACTAAAAACTTCTGCAGAATACAAAATCCTATAAAATTGGTTATAATCATTTTGTCTGTGCGACAAACCGTTCTAGAAATATATGCGAAAAACAACTTCAAAATCAATACTTGAATAGATCGGTGACCATACGAAATTTAATACGGGCATTCATCTAGGGTATCCTAAGAATTGGTCTTAGACCAATTCTAGCTTTTTTACTTGTTCAAGTTTGGTTCAGTGGTTTTATTATATGAACTAGGCTTTTGTAATAGATGAAGTAGCTGTGCTGAAGTGCTGCTCGTTAATATCAGTAGTTTCGCACTAAGCCCGTTTCAAATCTTGCATCTAGATAGACTCAGTATTCGTTCTTAATATTTCTGTTCAGCTGCAGTGCTTTGCGAAGGTTTCTTATGTATATTCTACTAATTATATTCAACAGCTTTTTCTTTGAGTTATATTGTTATTTCTAAAATGGATGGTGAATTGGGTGTAACTTTGGGACAGTTTTTATTTTATCTGCTTATGTACCAGTTTTTGATGTTTTTTTTTTATATTATGTTACGTTTGGTCAAGCAAATTTCAGCCTACGCAAATAAAAGCTTTCTTCATCGCACTAATTTCATGAATACAATCTTCTCACTATTAATTAGCTTATGTGAATAATTTTATTTTAATTTCATATATACATAATATATGATTGAATTGATTCAATGAAAATTCGCTTATTTCTGTTGAAAATCTTTAATAAATGTGTGTCTATTGAATTGTAAAATCCATCCGTTTCCAAAACACACAAAATGTATAACATGAAAAATCCAAACATGAAACAAATTCAACTTCTCGTGCACAATGCCTATGCAATTATTTAGGATTACCAAAGATTGCCATCATCGACAAGAGTATCGTGGGATGATTCTCAAGGAACATATAGTGAATGCAGTGGTATTAATCATGAAAATAACGATATTGTTATAATTAAGGTGAGTAGTGTATGCTTTAATCCTAAAAATTTTATTCACATAATTTTTGAGCTTTGCTTCGTTAACAACTTCTTCCTTTTTTTTTTTAACTATAAAAATTTACAACAACAACCCTCTCGGCATGTCAAACTAGTAATAATTGCGAAATAACAATGTACAGTTAAGAGGTTTCTGATTTATTGCTATAGCAATGATTTTACTTGATCGATTTTAGATACGCCAACCTCGCGGAAAGAGTTTAGAATCATTGGAAGATATCAACGAGAGGAATACAAGAACGCACTTAACTTTCAGCCATTATTCAAATGATTTATATTCATACTTTCCACAACAACAGCAACCATTAATTAACAGGGGAATCGGAATGAATCCTGGAGGTCTACCACCCTATCATATTGGCAATGTGGTAAAATAATAAGATATTGATTTTTGTTTTATGATAAGATATAAAAAATTAATCTTAGACTTGGAGGAGATCATACGATGATGGAGATATAACACCAACAAATGAAATTGGTTCAGATTTAAATGAAGGTGGGGGTACATTACCACGGCAAAGAAACAATTCTGCGCGTGGTAGAATAGTGGATAGATCCAGTTCAATAATACCATCAACAATGCCTCAAGGTCACTTAGTTGCCTCAGCTGAATATTGTTCCACTGATAATGCAATTTTAATGGCAAATACGGTTTGAATGAATATAAGATTATATTATTGATTCCAGGTTTAATTTTTATTCCAAATTTTATAGCGTTATGGGACAACTTGCAGTCCTTTAGCTACAAAAAAGCAGGCGCCGGAGCCTCCACGTCGGCAATGTAGTATAAGAAATACAACAGCTGGTAATTTACCAGAAGCACAAACAACTAATTATGGTCATAACACAGGAAAATATTTACACTTCGATCAAACAGGATCATCTCGTAATGCGCAGTACATTCCGCCTAATCATCAGCCAATTTATGTCAACTACAATGTTCAAACTCATCAGACAACGGTGGAAGTGCATTGTGATAAGACACATGATAACAAGGTTAGTTCTAGTTGTCTACTCGTAAATATTTCGATAAAATCTATACGAGTATCTCAAGCAAAAATTAGAAATTTACCAAAAGTGGGCTCTGTTTGATGTTCTTTAGTAAAATTTTGCTACCTATTATAATCGTAAATGTAATTCAAAAATGCATATGTAGATATATGGATCTGTACTGGGCTTTGTATCGATGCTATAATCGACTTCCTTCTGTAAAAGTATGGGAAACCTTAAAAACAGATATTGAAAGAAAAACGACAGAAAACCTAAAGAAATTCTTCATTTTCTGAAGCTCATCTGGGGATTTTGGTATGAAACTTGACCGTAAAGGTAACATAAGATTTTAGCTCCAGTAGGCTGATTTTAACCCGAGAATAGCTTTTATTACTATTTTAGATGTGAAATGAATGGGGTTTAAGTCCCTCGAGGAGGCTTATACCGATTTAAATTTGTTATTTCAAGAAAATTGCACGTAAATCAATGGAAAACGAGTTCAATGAAACAATTTTAATTCAATGAGAATATAATAGTAGTTCATATCCGTGTAATTTGTTAGATTGAAATTTTCTGTGAAAATCAACATCACACATCATCATAAGGTAAAAATGATGAAAATTATAATTTGGAAGATTTGGGCGTATTGCGGATGAATATAATATAATATATAGCAGCACTGAACGACAAACTTGTTTGTTAATAATAGTATTTTTTGAACGTATTGTTTTTAAACTACCTCCTTAGTTAGAATAAATGGAATACAATTTAACAAATGTTAAATGGAAAACATCACTCCATGAAAATGGAAGCCAGCAACAGCAGAGACACGAAAAATTGATTTAATTTTAAAACGGGATATATTATTTTCAGAAGCTGAAAATTGTATATGATGGTCTCCAGGTGATATTACGTTTTGCGTTGTACACAACTGTCAAATTTTTATTCTTTTCTATTTACTTAATAATTTCTGTTCCGAATATTCTCGTACCACGTGATCAGTATTCTGTTCCTTCTATTCCTTCTACAAAAAAAAAAAAAAAGAAAAGCACTAAAAGTTTTATCCAAATCGTTGGTCGGGTTCCAAGGTGATCGGTTTCGTGTGGATGTGTATGATGCTGCATGACATTCAGTGGTGATATTTCTCATGTAGATGTGTGCATTTTTCAGTCACCATCGCCGATTTGTCGAGTGTAACACCAGGGCCATTTTGACTTACACTTTTTCTAGCAGTGCACGTCAGTGGAATGATTTCAGTGTGGCACTGCTAGAAAATGTTGATCAATTGCAGACGGTATTACTCTGAATAAATTTTTCTAAAAGCTTTAATATATAATACGGTTGATATGACTTAATAACAACAATAGGTTCACTTCCTATCACGTTGAGTCCAACATATACGGGGCGAAAAAAGGGTGAATGCTGAAGGTTTCCGTAAATGCAGAGAGGGTCCGTGTCCACTCCTTCTAGAAAAGTGCAAAAATGTGGAATCAGATGAAGTAAAAAAGATAGTATACCACAGAAGATCAAATGAAAAATAATTTATTCATTATGTTCAACGTTGGGCACTACTAGACTAAATAGCATAATTATAGATAAATAAATCAGCCTAGACTATACATATTAATCAAAGATATAACATGAAATGAGACGGTATTGATAAATCTATGACTCGCTGCTACAACTAATAATAATACACGGTTTATTTTTATTGTTAATGTAAACTGCTGTAGGTTTGTACCTAATATACTCATACCTAACTATCCAACTTTCGCCTAGTGCACGCTTGAAATAGTATAAATTGGTGATATGATAAAAATAAGATAATGATAATTTACCTGAAAATTGAATGGGGACGAAATGCCGGCCCTTTTGTCTCAGGAATTATGACAATATATTACATACCTGTAAATGATTCAACATATTTTTGCGAAGATTTGTCAGTAGGTATACCACTTTTTTTCTAATTTGATGTGTAACTTTTGTTACTAGCGCTACGATATCTGTGTGCATTTTCGAGAAAAATGTCAAAGGAACACGGTGCACTGAGTACAATTTGAGGTCGATAATAAAGGGTTAAACTGGAATTTTCAATATAACATTTTCGTTTTAGTTTTATTTGCGGAATTCAAAAATGCAATCTATATGTATCCTTAATAATAAGGACGAAAAGGACATTTCTTAAATATATCCTTTCCCAAGTCCTTTTTCAAGGACTTTTGATATGCCAGAGGATACCTTGACTGACGATGCGTAACTTTTATTATTAGGACTTTTTCGATATCTCCGCACATTTTCGAGAAAAATGACCAGGGAACACGTTACGTGGGACACCCTGTATACAGGGTGTCCCATACGTACCGCATTTCCTTTATACCCTGAATTCCTCACTCAATTTCGAGAAATAAATTGTATGGTAGGAGAACCGGAATATGCACGGTGTGGACGGTAGGGGGGGTTTTTTGATTTTGGGTTCTTTTTATCCTAATACCAAGTAACTTTCTTGTTATATACCCTATGAAGGTGACTTGCATCTCAGGTGATAGTAAACCCTCTACGGTTTCCGACAAATGCCCAACCACCTCTCTACCCCCTTTCCGTCGGCAGTTATATGACGTCAAAAATCAAAAAAATGGAAAATTTTGCAATTTCTTTTTCAATTTCAACGATTTTCCCGCTAAAAGGCAAGATAAGGATAGCACTTTCTTGCACGATTTCGAGACCTCCGAATGTTACCTTTCATTTGATCCTGTACCTACCTAAATGCTACCGTTTTTTAGATATTCCCGTTTTTATGATGCATAATTTCATTAATTTTGCTAATAACAATAGAAATCGCGTCTAATTTAAGCAATTCCACGGAAAAAAAAAACAAAAAATTCATGAATTTATGAATCATAGAAACGGGAATATCTCAAAAACTGTTGCACTTAGATAGGTACTTGTGCATAGTCAAATTAAAGATAACATTCCGGGGTCTCTAAATCTTGTAAATAAACTGTATATTTATCATGTATTTTGGCGGGAAAATCGTTAAAATTTGAAAAAAAAAAATAGGATGCTTTTTCCAATTTTTGGACCTTGACGTACTACAACTTAAGATTGAAGGTGACAGTAGGTCTGGTTGGACATTCATTGCAAAACTTAGATGGTTTGCTATCACCTAAGATAAATCTCGCCTTGATAGGGTGTATATCAAGAAATTTACAAGGTGTAAAGTGGAAGCAGTACTAAAAATCGTAAACCCCCCTGCCGTCCACACCGTGCATTTTCCGGCTCTCCTCCCATACAATTTATTTCTCGAAATTGAGTGAGGAATTCGTTGAAATTGAAAAAGAAATTGCAAAATTATCCAATTTTTTGACTTTGACATCCTATAACTGCCGACGGAAAGGAAGTACAGAGGTGGTTGGGCATTTGTTGGAAACGGTAGAGGGTTTACTATCACCTGAGATGCAAATCACCTTCATAGCGTGTATAACAAGAAAGTGCCATGGTATTAGGATAAAAAGCACCCAAAATCACAAAGCCCCCCTACCGCCCACACCGTGCATTTTCCGGCTCTCCTCCCATACAATTTATTTCTCAAAATTGAGTGAGGAATCCGTGGTATAAAGGAAATACGGTACGTACGGGACACCCTGTATTTAGAAACTGCCTGAGAACGCGTCGACATAGACAGCTGAAATTTTTTAGACTGCGTTCTTATAAAAATAGCGAATAAAATTTGAAAAATGAACTAAATCGGACAACCCCTTGTACAATCAACTATACTCTTTGTTTTTTGCTAGTAGGACTTCTTTAAGGTTCGATAACTGAAGCCATCATAACATGTTGGATATCGTTAAAAAGGAAGGAAGGTCCTGTTTGGTACAAGTACTAAAGCCTCATCCTGCTATATCCTTGAAAGGCCTTCAGCATTTAAATGACTACAAAAAACAAAACAAAATTAAACCTAAAATTGAGGAGAAAGAATTGATTTTAGAGGCTGTTCTAGAGATATTTTTGTGATCAGGACTCCAGGAATCCATTGGTATACTCCATCCTACTTATTTAGCGAACACTGCATTTTGCACTCATCTCGAAAAAATATGTTTCAGCAAAATTTTGTGTTTTCTTCTTGAATACCATGGCTAATTATCCTTCTAATTGTTATTGCAAACAATCACTTTAAATACTTCTATTCAAAGATCACAGAAATTTTGAAGCAGCTCGCTTAAAATCAGACGCAAATAAACCCAAAGAAAAATTCAATTGTAATTAGAGAAATAATGCTATCGCCATGAAGAAAATAGAAATTTCTGTTGACTGTATGCCTCCATTTCTTGCTGGATACTACCCCATCGGGAAAATGAATCATACAATAATGCATGCAGAAGCTTCCTTTGGAAGGGTTGTAGCATACCTTTTCGTTCCAGCACCCCTTCTTTTAACATAGGCATGTCAAGGTTTCTGCATGCATTATTGTGTGCTTCATTTTCACGCTGGAGTACTACCCAGCGGGAAGTGGAAGCATACAATCCTCCATACAGAAAACTTCTTTCGATGTGGATACATAACTCCTCGCACCCCACTTCATATCTTTTTTCTAGGCAAGTCCTCAGATGGAAGGCTTACCAAGGGAAGTTTTGGGAAGTAATGGAATGGATGGCTAAAATCGCGAGTCTTTAGGAATTTCCTAAGAAGTACTAGTAGTAATACAGAATGGATAGCTAAAATCGCATTTCCTTTGCTGGGAAGTTTTCTGAAAGTAATGTAAATATTATTTCTAGGGATGAAAAAGGAAGATTATTTTAAAAACTAAGTAACACTTTCACTTCTAATGAAAACTGAGCTTAACCCTGAAAAATCTAATTTTCTAAGAATATTTTTTAGATGAGTCATATAGTTTTTTTCTTCTGAGGCGTAGGCAGATAGAAATACATGAATAGCAGAAGGAAAATAAGAAACCATATATCACCTTGATAGTTTTGATATGGAACCCTGACTGTGCGCACCCGACTTGCTCTTAATTGAATTATTATTATAGTTGATAGCATATATATTATAAATAAAAACCAACGATTTTGCGGGTCTGTAATAATGCAACAGAAATTTCTTTAATATATTGTCATATTATCGTTTATTGCAATTTTTATTTTCAATTTATTTTATTAAGAAAATATCTCAAAGAAGAAAAACGTTTTTCTATTTTATTTGACAGTCGAACTCAAGCATCGATTCAATCGACAAAATTCCGTTTGCCAATGAGAATACAGGAACAATTAAGCAAAGATTACTTAATCGACAGGAGATAGCATCATCTTTATCGTTGTCATCATCATCATCTTCGTCGTCAACAAATACTGTAGCAAATATTGCGCAATCTTTTCATTCACTCAAATCATCTGGTTCATTGCATGAGGCATCTTTACATGGATTGTCAGCTGAGCATACTCCTCCATCACCATCATTATCTTCACCATCATCAAACAAAGTTCCAATGCAGAGTCCTGATGATCGCTATCATCACCATTCTGATATTATTGATGAACCAGCATCAACTGTTACTGATGGTGCTGGTGCTGTAATAACTAATTCAACTGATTCAGCGAATGTCTTAAATGATATCGGCAATATGTTAGCCAATTTAACCGATGAACTAGATGCCATGTTAGAAGAAGAAAAAAGAGTAGGAATCAACGATAGCGAATAGAGTAAACTCTTTATTGAGTGGAAGTAATAATAAAAATAATATATTACATGAATTAGTTATATTTGTATACAAGTTAAGTGTCATGTTATAGTGGTATAACGAAAGAAGGCAAAATATAGGGGGGAAATATGTTAATCAGTTATTGTCCGATTCTTAAATTTTGATACTACAAACAGCATGTATAGGTCTTATAGAATTCAAGTGATAGCTCATGTACATGACACATTTATAGTTTCTTACTTGCAAACAATAATATCAATAATTTATAGTAAGCTTCAGAAGTGATTGGTCATAAGTTAGAAAAAAAGTATTAGGGAAATGTTTATTTCTGATAAGTCTCCCAAGTTATTGTATATTCTCACAAGAATATTATTGCGTCATAAAGTCTAGTCCTTTATGAAAAGTTAAATCAATTTTCCCTTTAAAATAACTGTTATTTTGGAAATGATTTCTAATTTAAGATATAAACCTAATTTTACGAGTGTTCAAAGCATCCATTAAAGCACTGTTGCAATATTGCTGTAGGTGTACATAAAACTGGAAAAAACTTGTTGCACAATTGATAATAAATATTCATATAATTAAATATTATATGATCGTTGTCTGTCTTTAACCACAAGTCTGTGATAGCGTGATTAATCTTCAGCACAAACTATTATGAATACAATCACTCTTCTGTATTTTATTTCAAAACAATCAGTGTAACTGAAATAAAAAACTAATACTTTCGTGTAATTAGTAGAGATATAAACATCTACCAGATGCAGCAATATTTGATAAATGGCAGGATTTTTTGTTTTTTTTTTATGTTTATTGTACCTAAGTTATTTTTACGCCCATACGAATAGCAATAAAAAATATTTTTTTTTAAGAGTAGCAATGATTAAATACTTATGTTTTTGTTTTTCTATTCTAAAAGTTTCGTACCCCGATATTTCTTCAGTATTATTAAATATCTATAAGCTACTGCATACAAAGCAGTCTTAACCCATTTTCTAGCATTTAGCAGACATGTTAGGAATTCGGATTTTTTTTTCCGTTCAAAGCTGAGCCAAAACTTTTCGGTGTATTTTAGTATATATAAATTAAACATTCCCTAAGGTTTCGAAATAAACTATGCGCTTCAGAAATTGCGTAAGTAAAGGTAAACACAATTTTCAATTAGATATTTTGTAAGACCTATGCATTCTAATAAACTTCCTAAAGAAAACTTCATGGGCGGGTGTAAAAGTTGTATTTAAGTTCCACATGGATTTCCATTTATTTTTTTAATAGTATACGTAATTAATTATATATGTATATATATATACATATATATAATTTTAATTTTTAATTGTTCTTTTTTTTTTCATTATTTTTCACATAACTTTTAAACTTCTAGGTTTTATATAATATACATATAAAAACAATATGTAAAGGTAAAATTTCAATATTTGTTTTATATTTAAACTAAGGAAAAGAAACTTTATATATCCAATTCAATAAAGCGAATGTTTTCAAAACCGTAATTATGTAGATTTTTATTTAAATAAAATATGATTTTTGTACGAGGAGCTGATTGAAGAGCACATAACCGATTTCGGAACGGCACCACTCATCAGTTCTATTTTAGAATGTTGTAATTGACGTTTTCTTCATTTACCCGACGATAACACGACTCAGTAGCACTGCCGGTCAGTACAGAATTCGTCTGTCAATTTTACTGACTACAAACGCTTTATATTCGATAAAAATATCATCAAGCGGTCTTCTGTATGCATTTCTACTGATTTCTTCTTATTCCGTAATTTTTCTCTAAAAAATAAAGATTACAATGTATATTAACTCTTTTCAGTTATTTCCCACTGAAAAGAGAGAAGCCAATAAAAAAATTAAGACATAATAATTTATTTATTTTTTTCATTGACCTATAAAAAACTCTTTCCAGCAGAAGCACCACATATCCCAGCAGACACACACGGTGTGATGGCCATATTCCCACATTCAAAATGGAGTTGGGAATAAAACAGGAAATTATACAATAATTTTACATTTTCGCATTCATATTTTTAACTGCGATCACAAATTTTTACATGAGTAAACATTTGTTGTTTTTGGCAACGAAATTTTCTCACCTCGAGCCGGGCGGCTCCGATAACAAAGCTTTTGCATGTAAAAATTGTGTGCCCTAATTAGATCTATTTACAGGAAAATTAGACTTCAGCAGAATTCTGTATACATTTTGTGTCTGCTATATGGTAAGAAATTTTTCTCTTTAGGTGTACTTAAATTATTGGTTATTCATGATAAGCCTAAACAGTTTGTTTTTGTCTTTTTTTAATGGCATTATTGGTACTTATCAGTTAAAAAGGTACTTTACATATGTATGTATTCTACTTACTGTTGAAGATTTATGACCCTCATTTCCCCATAGATAAGAAGCTATTTTTGGCTATCGGAACTTCCCTGAAAGGACATACATGTATAAAACGAAAAGAGCAAGGTACTGGTTGCATTAACATATCAACACCCGGAAATACCATGAATTGTCAATATCAATCATAGGAATTCAGCCTAGAAACTCTTAATGATCTTAGCCTAGATGCCCACATTCATTCGTGGCTCAAAGCAACAAAAACGTCTGTCACCATTAAAATTGTCAGCTGAAGAATTAGAAAAGGCACTAATGGTAGTCATTTACCAAACGGAACGGTCAATCAATGGAAAGAACATTGCAAGATCGATAGTACAACATTCTGTCCGCTGCAAGAAGGTGAAACCGATAACTTGCCAACAACCAGGGTCCAGCCCACAAGATCCTTTGTCAATCCGGGCGTAGATTTCTGTGGACAACGTCTTTTCATGCTATGAGGGAAATGTCCTCTGAAGCTCTATATAGTTTTTTTTGTTGTGTTTCGACACGAAGGTGCTAGGCATCTCACAACAGAAGAAGGAGGAAGGAGCACTCAAACGTTTCGTCGCCAGAAAAGGAAACTATCGAAATTTCTACTGTAATAACTACTTTCATGGCGCCAAAAATCAACTCCTGGAGCTACACCAATCTATATGTAAATGCTCCAGAATCAGTGAGAAGAATTTCTGCAAGAGATACGGACTTTCATAAAAGCACAAGTAGTCGCCACCCCAAAAATTTGCACTAGTACTTGCTACTCTCGCCACAAATGTGTTAAAATAAGCGTTCAGTAACAAACACTAATTTGAACTCTCCCGCTCTAGATTTTTCAAAGCTTTCTCTCCCGTGTCAAGCGAAGCGTTTGCTTGCAAACGTTGAGAGGAGAGTGGGGAAAGCGAAGTAAGAAAGCGGTGCGCTCAGCGGTAGTTGCATGGAGGATGCGTTACCGAATCAAACAAAGACAAGGGTCTGTTGTTAACGATATATTTCTTGTCTACTGTGTTTAGCATTACTGCTGAAGCGATATATGTAATTTTTATCAACTGTAGAACGTCATTTAGGTGGATTTCCTTTAAATTCATCATAATATAGCGATTTTTAAAGAGTGGCATCATTGGCGACTACTGGTGCTTCCAACATTTTGGTTAACTGTGTAATTCTCTTTGACAAAGATATTAAATTTTCTTTTAGAATTATGATAATGTGATTTTGACTACAATCGGACCACCGGAACCAGTAGTAGCCAGGGGTATTCATCAATGTAAGCAAAGCAAGGACATTGTGACCCAAGAACGTGTCTTAAATTGCACTGTAAACTTTTCTTTAGTTAGTTTGATTAATTCATAAACCGTTCAAATTGTAAAAGTCCAACACAAGGCACTAATTAATTGAATAGAAAGATGAGAATATATCTGTGAGCAATAACCACTGACATGTACATAAAGGGTTTTCCAATAAGAGGTGTTATTTTAATTAGCCCGCTATTTCGGTAGATGTCACTTTTGGAGCTGTCATTTTTTGACATTTGACAAGTAGAAACTACGCCATTTATAAAAATGGAGCGATACACGATTCAACAACGCATTGAAATTATTAAAATTCACTATAAAAATGGTGAAAATGTGGCAGAGATGGTTCGTAAAACTCGAACATTTTTGGGTCGTCGTGAAGCACCTTGTCGGACCGCAATACAGAAATTGGTAGAAAAATTCGAGCTGTCGGGACAAATTAGTGATGTGAAGAATAAAACCCGTGCACGTCGCTCAAGAACAGCCGAGAATATTACTGCTGTAGCCGAAAGTGTTGAAGAAAACCCAGGTTTGTCCATTCCTCGTCGTTCTTTGGAATTAGGCATTCCACAAACGTCATTACACCGTATTTTGCATAAAGATTTGGGTCTTAAGGCTTATAAAGTTCAGTTAACACAAGAACTCAATCCGGCCGATCATCAACAACGTCGAGTCTTTGCTGATTGGGTCCTTGAAATGCATGAAAACGATCCGGAATTCCATCGAAAACTCATCTTGAGTGATGAGGCCCATTTCCACCCGATGGCTTCGATAACAAGCAAAATTGTCGCATCTGGGGCTCGGAAAACCCAAGAGTTATTGTTGAAAAACCTCTCTATCCTCAACGTGTGACTGTTTGGTGCGGTTTATGGTCCCGCGGGGTCATTGGACCTTACTTTTTCGAAAATGAGGCAGGAGCAACAGTTACGGTGAATGGATTGCGCTATCGACAGATGATTAATGATTTTTTATGGCCGGAATTGGATGGTATTGATCTGGACAACGTTTACTTTCAACAAGACGGCGCTACGTGCCATACGAGCAACGAAACCATTGATCATTTACGGGAAAACTTTCCGGACCGAGTTATCTCTCGAAGAGTTGATCACAATAGGCCACCGAGATCTTGTGACTTAACACCTTGCGACTTCTTCCTTTGGGGCCACGTGAAAGAGAAGGTCTACGCCAACTGCCCAGCGTCGATTCAAGACCTCAAAGATGGAATTCGTGAGGCTATCGAGGACATAGGGCAGCCACTTTGCGATTTGGTTATGGAAAATTTCATGAAAAGGATATAGTCCTGTAGGCGTGGTCGTGGTGGTCATTTGGCTGATGTTATTTTCCATTATTAACGGCATACCTTCCTCTTTATAATGAAATAAAGATCCGATCATTTATCTCAAAAAATGGCATTTTTCTTTAAATATCAAAATAACACCTCTTATTGGAAAACCCTTTACATATAATATGGACCGCTGAAACTACTGAAATTGCTTACATTATTATGGGATCTTTCTATAGTTGTCGCCTTTGCATTTACCAATTACTTTATTTCCTGAACTTCAAATAATTGTAGAGCATACCTCGATGACCTACATGCCGTAACGATAAATGCATATACGCACCTCAACAGTAAATAATAATAAAGAAATAAAATAAAACCAAACATAATAAACAAACGAAATACGATTAGAGTAGCCACTCTACGTAATATGATCATCACTAGTCACCGTTGTACCGTGATAAAGCATAGTAACAGGGCGATCTCATCAGGACAGCAATGAACCCTGAAACTGCCTGCTGCCTACACAACAGTGAACTCAGATTCTAATAAGTTTCTGGTGGATATATATAGACTTAATTAAAAATCTATATATGAATCATTTTGAGGAAAATTGGATGTCTTCACAATTAAGCTAATTACACAAAGTATCTATACTCCCAAAAATTTGAAAATAGTCTTTAGTACTTAGAAAGTTCATGCAAAGAAAAGTAATGTGGGCTAAGAAAAGTTGTGCAAAGTATAGATATGAGAAGTATGCAAGTAAGGAATTGCTAAGAAATATAAGAAAAAATAAAACAAAATGGAGTGTTTTGTGAACTAGAGAAGTCTGAAAAGTATAATAGTTAAGACCGCGATCGGAAAATATAATCGTAAAACAAAGCAATTGTTACACGAGAAAGGTCTTCGTACGACCGTGAAAAGAAAACGTGATTTAATCTGGATATTGAAAACTAACAGAGAGCACACAGTGGAATTAGGTGAAAACAACAGTGACGTCCAAAGCACAAGTGATAAATCTAAAGAGAACTTAGCAGATAAACAGTATTCGACAGTATTCGATTTATTTTGTTTTGCGGCGTGTCGGTTATCTTCGAGAGGAAATTCTGGTTGAACTTTTCTAACAGGGCTTCTCCCTTACCTGGGTACGTCAGATGAAAATCTATTGCGATCTAGAATAATAAAACGAAAAAAGTAATTCATCTTACCAATATTCTTCGATTACTTACCAACCAACAGTATCCGCAAATCTTGGAAGTTCAAACCAAATTTCATCTGCTTTTTTAGCCTTTATCCATATGCTGCCTTAGCAGGAAAGTTTTTTTTTGCTTCCACAATTTTATCTTTTTCTATTTTTGCGTCAGGAAATTGCAAGTAGTCCTCATCTTCGCTTAAGTTATCCTTTTCTTCATTGGAATTGACACTGTCAAGGTTTTCTTTATTAGGTTTTTCCAAACTGCAATGTTCGTTTTGCTCTTATTTTACTTAAAGTTTTGAGACGGTTTCCTAGGAATTAACCTCTCGTTTCCGGGTCGTATATTATTTCCTTTAAGGGGAAGTTACCGTCGAGAGGCATGAAAAATGCATGAACTTTGGAATTTTGTTTTTTAAATAAAATAAATACTCTTGAAAATGGGTTTTAACGTATTTTATTTTTCTCTCCATTGATAAATTCTAATTTTATTAAAAAAAAAAAAAAAAATCCAAAATGGCAGCTCCAGCATCCATCAAACAAAACCGTGCACGGCGTGTTTTGGTTTGAGCGGGGGCTCCAAAGCTTTGCCAATTCAGTCGAAACAAATAGGGTTGAAAATGATTAAACTTGATAAAATTTGGGGGGGCCTTACCGGGACGAAAAAACTATTTGTAAATAAATTTTTGACAAAAATCGCTTCCTGATGGCCCCGCAAATTGAATTTCCTTTCAATTGTGCAAAGATTCATGTGAATCGGTTCATCCATTGAAGCTGTATATTGTGATTAAATTCTTCGGTGAAATTTTATTAACCCAAAAACAATATTATACATTTAAATTCATTTAAGAAATCAACGCTCAAAATATTAAAATTGCAATACTGTACCGAACTAGCTCTTAGTTTTTTTACGACGGATATCTACAGAAAAAAGTAAAGTATAAATTACAGAAACATACCTGTAAATAAAAGACATTTTAAAGATTTTAATGATTATTTATATTCATTTAAAAGAAATTTCCATACCATATGTTATACATACCTACATACATAAGTAGAGTTTAATGCACCCTAAATCAACTGTATTGTATATATTGTAGCTATTGTGTGTTGCATGATAGCTCTGTTTTGGCTTCCTACGATAAATTTCAGTCAGTAGCCAAACCACCCTACCCTATAATATCGTACTCTTAACTTCCTGTTGCATAAAGTTAAAAGCCCTTGTGTAGTGTGACTGTGTGATTGTATAGGCTGTATCAGTCAAACATTGATTTGGAATTTATAAACTACATAATTGGGAAATATGAGACTTGGTATTGGTACTGTCACAGCTACTCTGAGGAGCACTATTAGACTATATGGTATTGGTACTGTCACAGATTTTCTGAAAAAGTTGGAATAGGTACAGATTGGGGCAGGGCTATACCTGTTGCAATTTGACCCACCTCTAGTTCTTTATACATAATACTGGAATAAAAGTAGTTAAAATTCAAATTAACTACAACTTATTTCACGTACAGCAGTACGTCTGAAGTCCCATTTCCAACCGTGTAGATGGGGATTCTGAGGATTCTCCGTAAAAGATAATGAAATAAAAAATAAAAAAAATTATATAACAATAATAATACATATGGTTGACACATTTTAATTTTATTCTTCTGCTTCCAAGGAAATGTATTAATCTTATCCTTTAAGAGGGCATCCCTATATTAAAGCACCGATATTTAGGTCAACATAGAATATATAAAGATGTTGCATTAAGTTA
The DNA here is from genome assembly GCA_963924295.1 of Dioctria rufipes. NCBI lineage: Eukaryota > Metazoa > Arthropoda > Insecta > Diptera > Asilidae > Dioctria > Dioctria rufipes. The sequence continues at coordinate 19,201,880 of OZ002741.1, forward strand.
CCTTGATTAACTTAATTTTCAAAATTGTACAAAATAAGGTTTGTTAAATAGTTTGTTGGATGTTGAGAGCTTAAGACCGAATTTAGGTGCTAACCCGGGGGTTACACCCTAATAGTACAGCTTGCATGCAAGCCGCACTGCCATACTTCTGGCAGTTCAACTTTCAGCGAACTTGCATGATGAAAAACCATGGCAGATGAGGTGATAGCAATTTGACATTATGCACTTTTCAAGATGGCGGAAAAGAAATGCTTGAGACAATTTGATAAATTTATTCTGGAAAAATGAGATTTTCTGTGATCATTTGCATTACATCATTTACCAACACCTTCCTCTTAACTTTTTCTTTGATTTTTATCATTCTGCTACTTCCTTTATTGCTATAATTTTCCAATATACGCAGGACTTTACGCCTCAATGAATTAAAAGAATGGAACTGTATGTTGTAAAATACATGGATCAGCATCAAATGGATGGTAGTACTACATTAACGTATTAATATAACGTTTAAAACACGCAAACAAGAAACAATTTTTTTTTAAATAAGGCCTTTAGGGTGGCGCAACTACTGGTGATGTAATGAAACTATGGAGTGACTAGATTGGACGTGAAGTTCTAACTGCCAGCATGAGCTGACAGATCATTCGACGGACAGCGTTGAAGTCCAGGTCGGCACGCTAGATCGCCTCGGCTATTGGCGGAGAGTGTAGGGGGGTTCCACGAAGACCTGCCGCTTCCGCCTGTCATATACAAAAAAAATTCGTGCCTTTCACACACAAAAAAAGAAGCACATATCCGGTCCTGAAGGGACCCTTACAACACTTACCATTACCCACGAGAAAGCGCAGGTGGTTTGCCTTCAGCTGTCTTGCCCCATCCGCCCATACGACACTGAGGTCAGCAAATTATTCTCAGTGTCCCTATTGATATTCTGTAAAAGAGAAGTGGAGGAGCTGACCTACTCAACCTTCATCTCGGAGGGGGCTAAAGGAGAATGAAGGAAAAATTGAAACTCACCACGTCGTAATTCTTTAGTTAAAAATTTTTGACAAAAAAATGCATACAGTGCTTGAAGACTACAAAGTAGAGTGCGAGGGTACTATCTCCATGTCGTATACAATGGCTGGAATATACTAAAGGGAAACACTATAGGATGAGTTAATGATACTTCCCTTTTGGTATATTCTTACTAAAGTTCAAACGCGTACCTATTGTCTACACATGATAATAGTTATCAACAATCTGTTCAAAAACACTTAGCTTGAGTTCTCTCCGTTTATGAAATGGCACAAGGTTGGTTCCTTCTGTTTAAATTTGTTCAATTCGGTCGAAAATAGCCAACAAAATTAATAGTTTTACGGCAACGTTATCTTATTTGAACGCGGGAATGCAAAAAAAAAATTACTCAGGTCTGTATACGGTATGAAAAGTACAACCCGTATATAAAATCGCGGCTATATATATATATATATATATATATATATACATGTACAAATAAGAAAGCAAACCAGAAAATGATCACTTACATATGTACATCTCTTTTTGTGCTGGGGTCCATCGTAGAGGCGCCTCCATGACTGTTCCTATATGCAACTGCTGAAGAGTCTAATTAGGTAATTAGTAGCCAAGCTTTGGACGTGAATTGTGCATATGAATATCTACTAAATCATTCGATAATAATCGAGATGAGTATTTGGCACAAGTTTTATGATAGCACATTCCACTGTCCAATGTCGTGGTATATCTTTGAACTTCCAACTTCCATATATGTACCTACTAAACTAATGAAATATCTTGGAATAACTATTTTAAAAAATGTTAGAGAAAGTCTTTAGCAAACTTCTGTAGCCATTGTTTAGCAACATTTGACATTCAGTTTTCAATTTACTTACTCTAGGAAAATAACCAATTATATTCAATGATATCATTTTCACAGGATACGTAAAGATCCTAAATTTTTATAGGGCAACACCAGGAAGGGGTTGCCTGATTTAGTCCATTTTTGAAAGTATAGTTACTATTTTTATGGAAGCACTATGTACGAAATTTCAACCGCTCTTCGTTGACGCGTTCGCAGGTAGGTTCCAAATATGTAGTGAAAAACGAAATTTTTGTATGGAAGCCAACGAAGGAGTTACCCAATTTGTCCCATTTTCGAACTTAATTTTACTTGTTTTTTAAAAGCACTCTAAGTACACGTGCTCTTGAGTTATCGTGGGGACGGACAGGCGGACATGCAAAAATCAAAATAACTTTTAATTTTATGTATGGGTGTCCAATCCACTTTACTCTACCATCATTATTTCTAGGTGTTACAAACGGAATGACAAACTTAGAATAATCTTCAGATTTCATCTACGGTATAAAAACAACAAAGGAATAAAGGATGGGTATAACCAAAGAACATCTAACAGCAATAATATACATATATTACGACCCGCTCTTACAAATTGTACGAAAATTCTCTGCTTTTTGACGACTCGCCACCTCGGTTGGTGCCGGCTCATCAAAACATCAGATGGGATAGGAAATTGTGGCCGACAAGCAGTCAGGCAGCCAACGAGTTTAGTTATTACCTCGTTGCAGGCAGCAAAGTGAAACATGAAACTATGTGCATGGCGGGCATCGGCGTATGTACATTTACAGCTATGATGTGGCGGAGGCAGAGAGAACAGGGAAATATTCTCCCAATTTCAACTATTTGCTTCTTCCCGTCTGTTACCTCACGAACCAATGATCCCAGCAAGAAGGTGGGGCAAGAGGAGTAGTAGAATAAAAAAATATAGTAGTAAATTTGAAAAAAGGGAGTAGAATTTCAAATGCTCATACTATGTTATATTACATACTATTATACACAATTCTGTTGATGGACACCACTACCAACCACTAGGTGTGTCGCTATTTGCAATTCGTAAACTTACAGAGCTTAATAATACTTGTTACACCTTTTGAACTAAGAAAGGTGGCAACTAAAACAAATTAGAAACGAATTTTATTAACTGCGTAATCAATAAGAATGCCTCCCCCAAAACCCTCGAGAATACTTCACAAGCCATGAAACAGACTCCCTCCCTACCACATGCGAGGCCCAACGTAGTCCTTACATTCTAAAATATTTGCAGTGTTCTTATGTAAAACTGATAAAAGTTTGATTTGAATAGCTCCTCCGCCCTAAACTACTATTCATTCAGAAAAATGGTGTTCTGATAATCTTAAGCTTGCTTTCTTATCTTCCGAACCGTAAAAAAATTGTCATACCTTTCCTAACAAAATTATTTAAAAAAATTAATCTTAACCAAATGACTACGATTTCTCAAACAAAAATGCTCAGCTGAGTAATCATTGTAATGTCGCTGATGATATCGAATGTAGCTGGCTACAGATTCGGACTCCGGCTGCACATACACACATGCAATTATCACTGAGCTGAGAGGTATTGAGCATTAAATGGTAAGGTTACTTTGTAATCAAAACTATTTTATTATTTTGTTAAGAAAGGTATATAGGAAGTGTAACCTTTGGGAAGATAAGCAATTAAGCTGTAAATTACTAGAAGACTATTTTCCTGTATGGATAGTAGTTTAGGCTCTGTGGCATACATAAAGCCAATGTTTAGCACTTTTTCATAAGTATCAATATAGAACACTTTAGAAAACGGACTCCGAACGCACACATATAGATTTCTGTTTCATGGCTTGGGAAGTATTCTCGAGGGTTTTGGCCTCCCCGAATACTTCTCACCCGTAAAAAGTGAAGCGTGTGGACCCAGCAATCATCCATGGTGAGGAAAGCTCAGAAATCTCATAAAGGAAATTTCCATTCGATTTAGTTAAACCTGTCAAAAATAGATTGATTCAATCGAAAATTAATTTTTCTGCTCATGATGGTAAACAGGAGTAGAATTCGGATACTGCGAAGTACGTGATCCATGGCAAGAAAAAGGTAGCAGATCTACTCCGATTGAAGTATGGTCGGATCCCTGTCCCGACCGCTTCAAGAATTAAGCTTACAATTTGTACATTTTTAGAGGCCAGATGATAGTTCTTGTTAAGTTAAATATTCTTTGGTATAATTTAATAAGTAATACCAAAGAACATCTAACAGAAAGAATACGCATTTCGTATGTTGAATAGTTTTATAGGGCGGGTCGTTCTATTACGACCCGCTCTCACAAATTTTACGAAAACTCTCTGTTTTGACGACCCGCCGACAGTTACCATTACCAGTGGTGCATTGCGTGTTCTCTTTGTTTCTTTCCCCTCTTCCCTAAGAAACCGGTTTCATCAAGAATACTTTGCTTGAGAAAATTTTCATTTGCATTGCATTACGATTACAGTAGAACAGAAGGAGAATAGTAAGATGAGAGGATGGGAATGGGATAGGAAGTTGTTGCCGACAAGCAGGCAGGCAGAATGAAACATGAAACTACATACATATGTGCATGGCTGACAACGGCGTGTATACATGTACAGCTATGGAAAAAAAGTTACTTAATAATTTAGGATACCTTTGGCTATGGGTTGGCGGTGATAGAGAGAACAGAGAGATTAGAGGCCAGATGAACCTTCTTGTTAAGTTATATGTTCTCTGGTAATATTCACGTTTAAAACAGACTTTTACCGTGTGCGTGTGCGTGTGCATACTTTTAAGAACATTCGGTTCCACGGCGTAGTGCAAGTGCACGGTATGCGTACTAACAAGTATGACTATCCGGCACCATAAATTCTCCATTTTCTCTGTTAATCGGTTCGCATGACGCGTTTCTTAAAAAGTAAAAAATATAAAGTTTAATATTTATGGTAACTTTATTCAACTGGATCCATTTAAAATCTTAAAATAAGTACCATTTTATTTTCTAAACAGAAAGATAAATTGAAGGAAAATTATTAGAATTGGATTCCACATTTTAATTTGCCACTAACCCCACTTTTTACACTTCGTTATGATGCATTGCAAATTTGCTTCTATTTGAGAAAATTACTATTACCAGTAGTAACTAATTTCACTATAGAAATAATAAAAAGATCTTAAATAATCAATTAAGGGTGCAAGTTATAGGTATTTCAATCTTATTTTGCATTTTTTATCGATACAACTTTCGTGGCACTTTGTTTTGTTCCGAGTTATTTCCCTGAAATGAGGTTCAAACTAACAAATTCAATGTATGTTTATGGTAAGAAACTCATATGATATTTATTGCATTGCAATATTTTCAATGGATCCAGTGGAATAAATTGACATAAATATTATCACTTTATTTTTCCCGTTTTAAGAATCGATTCGTGTGACGTCACACGCACCAGACTGCCCAGACGATCATACCTTGTTACTCTGTATATCATGGTGCAAGTGTATCTATATAACCTTTACAATAATTTGATAAATTTTAGTGGATGTTTTTGCCTAATATAAATGAGAATATTCCATGGACTACAACTGAAAGTACGGTTTTATTTTTATAAAATAAGAACATGGAAATTTATGACACAAAATTTATAGATGAGTGGGCGAATTTAAGATCTTTCAGTCAAAATTTAAGCTTTTAACAGCAAATCAACTTTGGCTTAATTGTTTTTTTTTTAAATATCGAATGCATATTTGTGTACCGAGCTATTCCAGATTGAACAGTATTTTTTTGCATACCAGCTCATAATTCCAACAGCTCATAATTCTCTACAGTAGATGCAAACAAAATCCACTGAACACACAAACGTTTTCGTTACCAATCAAAACAAAATATAATTTCAAAAGTTTTAATTGTCCCACACAGCACAAATGTGTCTGGGGTATGTTAATGTGAAATCATCTTAGGATATATAAATTGTCCGTGGGAAATCCCGTCCAGTCCCAATTAAGAACTTAGGATATCCCTGGGAGTGACGAATGTCAGGAGTTTGGATGTCCTTGGTAGATCCCAAGCCTTTCTTATTCTACAGGATTTCCTGTGGTTGCACTGAGGCACAATTCATGCACTCAATATGAAAAATTCCCGCTGCGGTTTGTTTTCAGGATGTACGGGGGAATATCTAAGGATATTGTTTGAGACTTTTTCGGGTTGTAGAAATTTATTTTATGGGTCGGCATTTTTACAAAAAAAAAAAAAATTAAATAATGGCTGGAAAGTATATGCCACAGGTGTATGCACTGGCACAAAACATAAGTACAAAATTTGTAACACCTGCAAATTGAGTTCGTACGATCACGTTCTGAAATGTAACCAACAAACTTTGCCAAAACATGAAGATATTGTAGAAACGAAAATAATTCTAAAGGAACAAATGTAAACCGACACGACATTTACTCCAACAATTAATAAAATCATCGGGAATAGGATAAACTAAGAATTTTACTGAGAAAAAGTTATATTTATTTCAGATTTTTAAGAAAACGACAACTTTTATGTTTTATTTTATGGGGCGAACAAGTTTTTCGCCCATATAAAACAAAAAAGTTGTGTTCTTCTTAAAAATCTGAAATAAATATAACTTTTTCTCAGTAAAATTCTTAGTTTTTCCTATTCCCGTTGATTTTATTAATCATTGGAGCAAAAATCTTGTTTATAGTGGAATAAATTGAGTTTTTCGGTTTATATTTTTTCGATTCTTGTTTTTAATGTGAAAGTGCTTTAATATAGCTACACGCGTGTAGCTGGCTTAAACAATGCAGTTCCCATATGACTTCTTTCAATACATATTAGCGCTTTCAGCAAAGAACCACGCGAACCACGAGAATCAGAGAACAAGTAATTAAAAAAGCCGGTTAAAGAGAAGGCAAGCTGGAAGGTGTTTTGAAGTATTTTCAAGTAATGAAATAATCACTTCTGGTGGATATCCCAGGGAATAAGTTATGGGAAATTTCTAATAACTCCTGAAAGTAAAGTCCTAAGCACACACTGAACACATCCTGTTTATCCTGGGAAAGTTATGGGATCTCTAGGAAAAGAATGGGATGTCCCTGGTTAATTCGGTGTGTATGCGGTGTTGATTTTTATAAATTCTTAAGGTAAGATAGACGGTGAGAGACATTTGCTATCGAGTCTCCGGTTTACAGAAAATAAAATTTCCAAAATGTTTACACGGCAAGAGGCTTTTGCCTCTGGAGATCAAAAAATTAGGTCTCTGGAGAGAAGTGTATACACGAAATTTATGTTTGGTCTTTAGAGATCTCCAGAGATCTGTGTTAATTGTTAGAAAGAATTATCTCAATAGTTATTAAAATTTTTATGTTATACGCCCTTCCAAGAACGGGAAACCCCCTAAGCGACGCTTACGTGTCCCCGAAAGGGGTACGGAACTCCTCGGTCATTATTTTGTGAGAAACCAATTATGTATATATTTGTGATCTACTATACAGGGTGTCCCGTGTGGTGTGAAACTTGATAACATTAAGAAAAATTGTATGGAAGGTTGAGGGAGGGGGGGGGGGTGATAGTAACGTAATTGTTTCCGAGATAACGGGACTGAAAGATATTTGGGTAAGTTTTCATAGATCACCCTGTAACTTCTGGACGTTACACCCTATGATGATGATTCAAACTTCAATAAATAATCGCTCGACCTTTCCAATGGTCTATAAATTTTTCCCTTCCTCTGTCCTTCGTTTTGAAATTATGGATCAACAAAGTTAAAATTTCGGAATTTTAACTCGTTTGTTTTAATTTAACTACAATTTTTATTAAAAAACACGTCATGAAACAAAAACTTTTCTTTAAAATGACCTATTAGACTCTGTACCGAAAATGTAACCCCTTCTGCGTTTTTGGCACGTTTTCTTGAACATATTCCATTGTCAGTTATGCGGAATATATGTAGGTAAGTGAAATGTGAGTTTTCAGAATATGTACATGAAACGTCGTTTTAATCGATCATAAGTGTTTTTATGTAATTATAATTTATGATTTACTTGAAAATGTTTACAAATACTTAAAAATATGTGCGTTAGGAGCATATACAGTAGACTGTTTGCCTTGTCGGACAACGTGTCCAAAAATAAAAACAGTCTGCTTTCACGTGCACCTAATCTCGGACGGTGCGGACGAGAAAAGCAATGCTTATATGTATATTTTCAAACTCAGCCAAATCATACGAAAAAGAAAATCAGCACTTTTTGTGTTCCTATTGCTACGTGCAATAGGTTTAGTTTATTTTGTCACTTAGGTACTCGTATATATGCAGATACGAAAGTAAATAATCTATAATCTAAATTGTCATCAAGCCGTTTTTCTAATAAATACGACACGCCTTCTATGCTGACTCCCGTAGAAAAACTTTGAAATAAGGAAATATCGATTCGAGTTGCAAGAAATACTCTCGGTGTCCCTAAATCCACACTCCATGATAGATTATCTGGTAAATTTCCGGAAGAGAAACTATAAGCTGCTTCAAAAACTGCGCTAACATATGTTGAAGAAAAAAAGCTGTGGATTTGATTATATCCCTAACAAAATGTGCATTTCCTGTCAAACAAGAGGATATTATAAATTTAATTGAAAAAGTAATAAATACAGATGGTAGAGTAACACCTTTTAATAACAGTCATCCTGGAATGAAATAGCTCTCATTGTTCTTGAATCGACACCCCGAAATAGTTCAACGCATTCCACAAAATTTAAGCAAGGGCAGGGCTGTGGTAACTGAAGAAGGCATTAACTAAAAGAAAACAACTTTGAAGATATACTTTCTGATCCCAGAAGGATTTTAAATGGTGACGAAACTAGCTTCAGTCCTTGCCCCTCATCAGGCAAAGTAATCGCCCCAAATATGTATCAACCCGGGTAAAGACAAAGAAACCCTTACTGTCCTTCTCGTCTTCTCAGCTAGTGGAAATATTGTCACTCAAATGGTGACTAATAGTATTCCACAAACTTGGTTCTAGGGGAGATCGTCTAGCAGATGAATGGTTAGTGCAGTTTTTTTTACCGAAACCTATATTCCTCTTTGTAGATGGGCACAAATGGCACTTGTACTATAACCTAAGTGAATTTGAATTTGTTATTCTATATGCTCTACCACCAAATACCACGTATTTGATGCAGCCGGTAGATTTAAGTGGCTTAAAGCCATTGAAATCTGAGTCGAATAAAACGGTTTCCATATGGGAACGAAAAAAAACGCATCAATAAAATCATGACAACAGCTATGTTTTGCACGTTGCTTGCTTCAGTTTCGCAGAAGCCTACTTTACAAAATAGTATTATAAATGGGTTCCATAAATGTGGATTGTTTCCTTTTAGCCTACACGAAGCAACTGCGTCATTCAACCTACCAGCACAATTCTGCAACTGTTGTAGACCGTTAGTTGAAAGCTTATTATCAAGGATCCAATCAAAAGAGAATCCCTCGAAAAATGGCTTAAATTCAGAAGATATCCTCGAAAACATTTTTTTTTCCAAGAGGATGTTAACGTACAAAACCTTGAAAGTGATATAGACAACTATTTCTTAAGAAGCATTGAGGCAGCATGGAATCATGAATTCATTTTTATTTACAATGAACAGTCTAAAAGTACTTCTAATCCTGGAGGTGAAAAAAACTCTGATCTAATTCCTCGAAGTAAGAACAGCCTCGACTCTGCTCTGGGGAAAAAGGCGGAGCTGGAACACATAAGAATAATACTGCATTACTAAACTCAGTGACCGAATCTCTCGGACCGTCTCAACAGGCTAAACCGGTCGATAATAACCTCAATTTACTCGACAAGATTTAGAGAACCTTTGCTTTCCAAAGGTTTATAAAAGAGAAGCATTTTTTTAATAATTGCGATATTTTTTTCCAGAAAATCAATTTGAAAACAGGTTTGAATTTCGAACTCAATCAGATCTGAATTCTCCACTTTCTCAGTCTGCTGTACCAGAATCCTTCCCAACTACTGCGAAATCTTCCAATCGAACCATCAAACAGTTAGATAATGTTAGTTCTTTCCTAAAACGAAAAATACCTAAGCTTTCTAAATAACGCTTACAATAGATAAAAAATAACAATAAATTGTGTTCTTCATAAATTATAGAAAAGAACAACTCAGTTTTACATGATAAAAAAAAATTTAAGGAATAATAAAAGAAATTGAATTTAAAAGCCCTTTTGCGTTCAGGACTTGGATAAGTTTAGGCATACTTTGTATAAATTTTAAGACATAATCCCTGGAGATTTGATCCCGAACTAGATGCCATAAACATTTGATCGATGATGATGAAGGGTCGATCGAATTATGTAATTCTGCTTTTAGATAAGCCAATAAATTGAGATCTGAACTATGTGGTGGCCATTCTAAGAGCGTGAAAGGTTGGTAGGAAGTAATCCAATTTTGCACTGACTTAGCGGTGTTCTTAGGATCCCGATCCTGTTGAAAGATTACTTCATTCTCAGCTAAAGGTAAGTTATGAATTGTCCCCATGGTTCTCCAAAATGTTCCTTTACGTGTGTTGGCTCATAATATCCTCATTCCTGTATATTACGCCTCCACCACAAGCAGTCATACATCATAGCGTGACTTCAATCATCTTTCACTGATTGTTTGACATGTTTGGCTTTCATCCTTTCTCTTGTTCTTAAACACGGACATGATCGCCCATCGGAACAATATTGAGTAATCTTGGTCTTATCAGAACAGATGACTCGCTCCTATTGATCAATAGAACAATCTTTATAATTCTTTGCAAGCGCAAGACGAGCTCTTATATTCTTTGTTGAAAGTGCTGGCTTTTTCTTCTTCTCAATAACTTCATATCCTGATCTCTTACGAGCACGACGAGCAGTTCATGCACTTCCCTTCACTCCTGTCTGATTCCTCAAAATTTTTAGCCGGCATGCTAGCAGAAGAGGCCTCACCAGATCCAATAGTTCCCCAAGAGTCCTTACATCTTGCTAAGACAATTATTGTGTACGGCCACCTAGTAGCACTGGACACTCAATTGATGATGTTTTTTTTTTTTGTTCATAGCTGACTGACTTTATTATACTTTTTTACAATTTGACGGGTAGATAATCCTTCCTGAAGTAACACTCTCAGCTATTTTTTCGTATTTAAAAAAACCGGTTCCATCTTAGCAAATTTTATAAATTATTATTTTAAATTGCACTGAACTTTGCACCAAAGTGTCATGCAAGTATCAAAATGAAATCAGCAGAAATTAATTTATCACCGTTAATCACACACGTCTATCTGAAAAGCGTCATGCAAAACTGAGTTTTTAATCATTGGTCATCTATGTATAACAAACCACGTCATAGGAATATAACTGTATACTTATGTATATTATTCCTTGGAGAGAAGTAGTTGTTGAAACTCAGCGGCCATTTTTTTTATCAGCTTACAAATTTCTAACGAAAAATAAATAACTCAAAAAATATTCATATGTTGCGCAGTTTTGCTCATCACTGTAACTATGTTAGATTAGACTAGATTAACTATATTTTGTATCCTTTTTTTTGTTCTCTTGGTATTGAAATATGCATTTTTCAAAGAAAGTTCCTAACACTATTAGCAGTGTACATGTGTAGGTACCTACTTCGAAATAGTACCTCCGTAATTTTATTGACTGCGATAAATAACACCATAGATGGTATTAAGTTCATTATTGGAAGGATATATGAATTTTATGTGGTATCTGTTTTTTCTTTAAATAAGATAATTATATTTCTTACTACAGTGACTATTAATTTGCAAAACCTCTAAATTTTTCCAATTTCCTGAAATTGGTACGCCTTTTTCAAGCCTCAGTGACATGAGGCTAAAAAGTGTTCCATAATAGGAAAATAGCTAGAATCTTACAAAAATGTAGTTTTAATGTTCTGAAATGTCTTTATGAGACATTTAATCACACAAGTAGAAGGAATACTAGTCTCATGATTAGCTCAGCATAATCTGCGTTTGCGTAGCTCTTGCAATGACTCGTTGATTTTATGCAATATCAGCTGTGCTCTTTTGTGTCCACAGAACAGTGCAAAACAAAAGATACACAAAAGAACGCCTCATATATTTCATAGAAGATTTATAAATGAAGCGAGCAGCACAAATAGAGTTCGCTTCAATCGACAGAACAGTTTGTTGTCTCCAGTATATGGGTGTTCTAGAACAAGCTACACAAAAGAACACAGCTATCTTAACTCTCCGACAATTGGTGATTTTCCTATTCTACTTATTAGCTGGAAAATAGCCAAATTTTGCACTTTGAATCGTTGATTTTAAATTTTGGCTAGGTTAATTTCTTCAAAACAAGAATAGCTGTATGTTACAGTTATTCTTGTTTCCATATTACACATATCCAATTTTGTCTGCAGGATCGCTAATCCTTCACTCTAGCTCTCACCTCGTACAAACTGAAGCGGGGGTGCATTAATAACTGACTGATTTCATAGAAAACTCTAGATCTTGCATACCTAATTACCAAAATTTAAATGAACGCTTTGTGAATGAAAACGCGAAATGTACAGTATCTAGCGATATATGTATGTATGTATGTACATATAAAATTTTGAGGAACAGTTTTCAGAGAAACTCCCAACTATGGCAATGAAATTTCGAGCACGTTGAAAATAGACACGGGGCCGTGCTTACTGCACTTTCTTACATTACGATTTTATTGAATAAACCGTAATCGATCTTAAACCAATTAGTGCTTGTCATGACAACACATATATAAATAGTCTCAGCTGCTTTCATTAATGACTCGTTGAAAAACAATATTATGTGGAAATATCTGTTCTGGGTTTCCCCTCTGCTGTATACTAGAAGCTCATTCAGATTATTGGAACTATTTTCAACATGACCAGATCATTGATGCGACCTTATTTCTTGACTCGCACTTCCTTATCAGCTTTTGGAATTGTTGTTTGGTTGGTAGATGTTGAAAAATGTGTGCCCATTTCTTTTCGTGTGTATGTATGTATATTTGACTTGAGTATGAAAAGATGATTACATTATTATTTATTTATTTATTTATTAAATTACTTTATTGCATAACCTTAAGACTAAGCCTATTGCAGTAAAGTAATTGGCACACAGCTACGCAACCAGCCGGGCTCTATCATAATAGTAACCTACAACTAGGTATATAAAAGTTCAGGAAATCTACGGGTACCCTCTTGTGGTTTCTATTCTTTGTCTAGATTAAGCTTATAATTATCATAAATCACGATGCTTAGTTTAGGCTATAATTCACTTTTTTAAGTTGACCTATTACACCCTATGTGTTAACACCAGGCTTTAAACAGTTTTTAACTCATAACCTATTCAGGTCACACCGAAATTAGACGATATTTTGTAAAATGACGTGCTAAGGGAACAAATTATCGTTGAGAGAAGGTTTGAAAATAGGTTTTAGAATAGGTTTAGAGCTAATAACTCTTAAAGGGCTTCAGATAGCACATTGGGTGTAATAGGTCATATTAAAGAGAAGAGTCTACAGCTTACAGTTTTTATAAAAAAAGTTATGTTAACGACCTTTTTGCAAAAATAATAGAAGTTAAATTAAAAAAAAAGGTAAGAAAATCCGAAATTTTGAGTTTAGACAACGATAATTCTTGAGTGGAGAGGGCTATGGGGCTGATTGAGCAGTCGTTCGAAAGGCCATGGAGTTCTGCATACAGTGACCATACACCCTGTAGTTTTTAAGATACAGGGTGTTTTCTAAAACTAAAACTAGCTTTTTTTCTTAATCACTCTGTAACTCCTAAACGGTTGATATGCCCCCCCCCCCCGCTGCCATACAATTTTTTGTTCATCTATCAGAGTACTATCACCTCCCGCTCTACTGACCTCCTAGTGGGAAACATTCTGTATATGTACCTTTTAATTTTTTTTATCTTTTTTTATTTATTTCATTGAGATCAAATTTTATACCTTTCCTTTTGCGATTTCAAAATTCGTTATTCACATGTAGAGTGTGGTAGTCAAGCCGCCGCACTCTAGAAAAATGTGGTGAACCCTTAGCTCAACATTTTCACAGAAAGAGCAAGAGGGACACTGTAGAGTCCGAAAGAGGTATTCTTTTATTGCGAAGAAGTTCCCGAGCGCGAGCCTGACCCTGGCCATCTCAATCATCATCCGTCTGGGAAGGTCGTAGTACCTGAGGTGGCTTGACAAAAATGAGTTAGAAATATTCCATACCTGTAGCCGGAAGGCATATTGAAGTTTTCTACTTTGTAAAACTGCCGCTTTGCAGGCCGCGGGATAGATGGTGAGATCTTCACCCGTAACAGTGAGTTTGGCCAGGCATTTCGCCCTTTCATTGCCTGGTATGCCTCAGGACACCAGGCGATCCAGATTTTGTTGACGGCCGACAAGCTGGCAGACAAGATAGCCGTGGTGCCCCCCATTTTTTTTTTTTGGCCCAACTCATAGTGCCTCCCATATTGCTGTAAGTTCAGCACCAGTTCGGTAGCTTTCGGGAGATTTGTATCTGTTCATTTTAGATGCGTCGGTGTAGAGGAAGATGTCGGCCTGCAGTCTGGTTATAGTTTCTGTCGTCTTTTGAAGTCATTGTCCAGATCTACGTATTGTCGTTCGTTAACAATTATCTTATTCGTCTTAATCCTCTATGTCTATGGGATTGGATGCGGGATTGGATTGGTGTTGTTTGGATCAAATGGGTTGGCTCTGAGGGACGTAGAGGACCTGGCGCCTGTGAAGCGCTGGCAATTGGTGGACAAATTATCCACAGTCAGATCTTGCAGAGGTGTTTGAAGGTTGTGAAGGATTTTGAAGAAGAGACTGGTAGCTAGCTGGTCACTTCTGAGTAGATGATTACAAATACTATTACCTGAGTGTCTCGTAGAATTTTGAGGGTTGTAAAGGCTTTTGAAGAAGAGACTGGCAACTAGCTGGTAAGTGTCTCGTAAAATCAAGTATTTTCACCAAAGCCGTAGTATCCTCGTAGTTTTATTGTATGACAGCTTTTAAGTGTTTATCCCGTACTTCAGGAGGTGCAACCCAAAACGCTATAATTCCATTTTCGAAAAATCTGTTATCGATTAGATCATGTCTTAAAGGATTAAATCTTATTTAAATGTCAATCCGAGTTGCACCACGTAGTAACAGTTATCCCTGGATAAAGTCGGATATTCATATCAAAACGCGTCATAATCATAATATACATTTCCTGTAAAATTTTCTATGCGTTTTGGGCTGTATAAAATACAGCGACTTCACAAGATTGTTTATGGATCGTTTGGTAGCAGCGCATGTGACGTTTGATTGTCACTAAAACTTAAATATTATTATCTCAGTGTTAGTAGGCATTCAGTCGTAGATAACAACATTTTTCCACAGTCTCATAGCTGCTGGAAAAAATGTTTCTTGTGTTAACTTATAAGACAACTCTTATAAAATTACTTTTGCGTCCGTTTGTTTGAATATTATTCAGTTATCATAAGCAAATTTGGATTGTTCGTTGATAAATATCTGGTACGGAGTCGTGACACGCACTTTGTAATTATATTTACAACTTTTATGAAAACACCAGGTACAAAGTTCAGCTCTCTACGTCGACGCATTCTCAGACATATGTATATACATATAGTGAAAAACTGAATTTTTTATGGCAGCCCTACGAAGGATTACCCAATTAGTCCCATTTTTGAACATAAATTTAATTATTTCTAAAAAGGTCGTGTGCAAAACATGAGTTCTCTAATTAAACGCGTTCTCTAGTTGTCGACAAGATGGACGAACAGACACACGGAGAGGCTTTTTAGCACATGCATCATGTATTTCATTTCAACGGGTAGGTAATCTCGTTCTCTTGTAGGAAATATGTTTCCGTAGGTTCTTGTTACAATATCGTAGTTCGTTGATTTAGTAACAGATCAAGATTTCTAACTGTTTCACAATAATGACATTTCGTTTTTATTCAGCATAATTTAACAGAAGCTTTTATATCAATCTTATCTCGGCGTTATGTTTAACTTGGCATAGTTAAGCAATAATTTATTTAACTTGGACCACTCGTGGATCACGCACAATCCTCATTAAAAGAAAACATTATTTAATTTGCACAGTTTAAAAGAAGAATAAATCTGGTAATGATCTGCACACGGATCGCGTTTTGTATTAAGGTTAACACGAGTAAGATCTTTTATGAATATCATTAAAAGCATTCATATATGTCCTAGAATTGATCTCTGTTGATCGATAAGAGTTAAGAGATATATACACCAAACTAATCTCTAGTCCCTAGTATGATCATCTGATAAACTATATTCCTCTCAGATAACGTATAGCTTTAATGTTAGTTAGACTTTAGAAATTTATTATTCCCACGGGACTGATTTTATATCTACCGGCCTTCTGAAAATGTGTCCTTCCTCACTCGCTGTTCCTTGAACTTTTATCTACAATTCATCTCTGTCTTCTGGATACAATGGAAAATTTCTTATACCCTAAATGAAATCTAAAGATTATACTAAGTTTGTCATTCCGTTTGTAACGCCTAGAAATAATTATGATAGAGCAAAATGGATTAGACACCCACCCATGCATAAAATTAAAAGATATTTTGATTTTTGCATGTCCGTCCGTCTGCATCCACACGATATGAAATTTTGCATATGGCTTTTAAAAAGAAAAGTAAAAATAAGTTTAAAAATGGGATAAACCGGGTAACTCCGTCGTAGGGTTGCCATGCAAAACTTTCGTTTTTCACTACATATTTGGACACTACCTGAGAACGCGTTAACGCCGAAAGCTGAAATTTTGTTCATGGTGAATTCATAAAAATAGTACATGTATAATTTAAATAAATGAACTAAATCGGGCAATCCCTTCTTGCGGCTGCCATATAAAAATTTATGACTTTTACTTATACTGTGAGGACGATAAGTCCTATACGGTTTTAATGTACTGAAAAGTTCTTCAGAATATGAAATCCTATAAAATTCGTTATAATCATTTTTGCTGTCCGACGAACCGTTCTAGAAGTGCGAAAAACCACTTCAAAAATCAAACTTGCACAATGGGTGACCATATGAAATGGTATACGGGGGCAGTCATCTCTAGGGTATCATTAGAATTGGTCTTAGACCAATTCTAGCTTCTTATACCTATTTTCAAATCTGGCTCTAAATATATGATACACAATTATTGCTCTATTTCAAAACTTCATCCAATTCCTAAGTTATTAGAGTCCTAAATTATTGAAAATATTTACAGCACCGTAAAACATGGGATTTGCGATGAGCAACATGGTTTTGTTAAGGGGAAATCTACAAGTACCAATTTAATAACCTTTTCTAATAAGATGATGTATGCTATTGAGTCAGGTAAATAGGTAGATGTGATCTATATGGATTTCACGAAAGCCTCTGATACTGATAAGATTAATCATAAACTTTTGATTAATAAACTTAAATCACTTGGCTTTCACTCTTTCTTGTTGAAATGGTTTGGGGCATATTTAGTTAGCCGTGTACAATTCGTAAAAATTGGTAAGTGCAAGTCTGAGGCAATTCATATGAGGTCTGACGTACCACAGGGAAGCCAGGGAAGTCATAATCTATTCATTCTTTTTATCAGTAATATTATCTTCTCATTTGCTAACTAACTTCTATTTGTAGATGATTTAAAGCTTTTTATGACTATAAATACCTTTAGTAATTGCATGTAGCTTCAACAGGATTTGACTAATTGGGAATCTTGATGTATGACATATTCATTCGAACTAAATGCTTCAAAATGCAAAGTAATGTCCTTTTACCATTTAGCACATCCTATATCCTTTGAAAGACTTTCAAATATAACTAATCTTGGTGTTAATATTCGATAGGAAGATATCTTTAAAAGGATTCAAAGAAAAAGATATACGTTTTGCTGTTAAATTGGGATCTTACGTTGGACCTTAAGTCACGTTGTCTTCTATTGATATTGTATTCCTTACAGTCTAGAAGAGTCATAAGTTCAATAAGGTTGGTTCATGATGTACTTAGTTGTGGAATTTCATGCCCAGATTTGCTATTTTTAATTTCCTTCTACTCATGTGCCTCAAAAAAATATTCTAGAACAAGGTACACAAAAGAACACAGCTATAGTTTAGTATTTAACAAGTTAAAAGTCATAAGCTTCCGTTTGGATGTACAATGAAATTTCAAATAGGGCCGCCTGCTCTAGGTCTCTAGGGTACATACACAAGGTAATATTTGCGAGCTCGTAGCATCCGTATTGATGCACAGAGGTTTTATTCGCTAAACTTCTATAATAATGCGAAATATTATTAAAAAATTAAACATGTTTTTCTAATAAACACAATATAAATAAATATATAATGAGTTTGTGTGGCTTTCTTCTAAGCAACTATTCTCCCGTGTTCCTGGCTGATATGTTGGTAACATGTAAGGCATCGACTTTTTAATAACTTTCTATCAATTCACAAACCCCTGACTAAAAAATTTTGTGCCTGAGCGTCTGAGAATGCCGTTCGTGAAATTTTAGGAAGAGTCTTAGGGTAGACGTGGATGGATTTACATGGGTTTTTTTGATTTAGAATGAGTGGATGGGGAGCTTTCCGATGGGGTAAATTTTTTTTGGGTGTTGGGGGTGGTAACTATCACCCTTGGTTATGCAATTTTGGCCTTGTGTGATATGAGTCGAGAGTCGAGTTAAAAAATGTTCAATAAATTAAAAGAAGTTAGAAAAGTTAAAACAAAGTTAAAAAAAGTTAGAAAAAGTTAAAGTTAAGTTAACCATCTAGCAGGACTGACTGCCTTTCGGCGGGCAATACCTTCATGCTGTTATAACTTAATGTAATTATTTTGGTTGCTTTAGCATACTGCGACGTCTTTTATCGTGTGTATATCCACACACTGATATAAGTTTGATGGTGTCGTACTGTTCGTTTGACATTTTTTTGTCATTTTAAATGAATTTTCAAAAAAAAATCGAGAAAAATTGTCCTGCTGATTCGAGATTCGAGAGTGAAGAGAGTGCATACAATTTATGACTAAAAAGTAAAAAATAAGATAAAACTTTTAAAACAAAAAACTTTCGTAAATAAATTGCACTAAAAAGTTTCGTTGCAAAATAAATCTTAAAAGTTGGGGCATGAGTTGCAGTTAGACATTTGTGATTATAGTTATGGATGCCCAAACTTTTAAGATTTAATCTGCATTCTAGCATTTCTTATTTCGCAATGAAACTTTTCTTGTGTATATAATTTTTTACTTTTTAGTGTAATTTATTTACGAAAGTTATTTATTTTAAAAGTTTTTTTTAATATATTTTATTTTATTATTTTTCTGTAAGATGTGATCTTCCCCAATATTTGTTATAATCTCAGAGGTCGGGTTTCGTCGATTCCCAACAAATTTACGGCAATTTCTTCTTTGAATCTAGTTATACACATTTTTTGTTTTGTTATGTCCTGAAGCAAGATGTAAGCGCTTATAACAGCCATGCCTGTTATGGACTTTACAGCAAGCTTTCTATACAATTTCACTTCTTTTCTGAGACAATTGATTGGATAAATCTATGATTCATTTTAGGGTTTTTTCATAAATTACCGATTTAGGTTTTTCAACTTCCACTCCACGTGTCGTAATAGTAACCGTCGAGTCGTTGTGTTTAGTACTCAATATCAGGACATTCCATTTTGTGACGACTCACCCAGTGTTACTCTGACGACTGATTTGCATCTACAACTTCTATAGGATCTTTCGTTTTCGCCGTAATGTTCCTACTAACTCAAATCATAGTTATATGTTCGGCTAAGACATAATTTGAAGAGCTTTATACCAAATTTATGGTATTTATTTTGTATGTATTGCCGAAAGATAAGTCTACCTCGAAATGGTACCAATGTTTTATCAATACGGACTTCCTCAGAAGACGTTAACAATAGTTGGAATCTCTGTTTTAGCTGCTCTATTACAGGATTTATTTTATGTAATTGTCCAGTCGTAGGTGGTTCATTATCGTTCAGATGCCAAATTCTCTTTAGTTTAAAATGACTTCGGGAAATTATTTTCGAGATGTCATTTTATAAAGTGGTCTGCGTGTCCAATAATCCCGAATTTGAGGATATTTACATAAACCCATCCAAAAAATAATGCCAACGAATTTTTTTCATTTCAGCAGATGTTGTATCCGTCCATTTTTTGAGAAAGCGTGTACGTAAAAAAGTAAATTTAAGTTCGAAAATAGGACAAATCGGGTAACGAGTTTTAGAATTAAGACATTGTTGGGCAACCATACCCACAATTCATCCGTTACCAGTAATTTGTAGAAATCATATGAAAAGTGGGTTGGAAGCCATTTCCCAGCGGGAATAATTTCAAGCGCTTCAAACAAGAGCAGATTAGAAGCGCTTGTAACTATAGGTTACTGATATGCTTCCAAAAAATTGTTTCTCTGGAAGCAATCTGAAGCAATTTTGAAGCGAATTGAATGCGAACTTGATCATGCAAGTTTCTCGTGTTGACGCCCTACGATTATAGTCATTGTGATTCGCAGAGTTTCAGAAAGACATTTGCTTGGTGAAATTAAAGGTGTGAAAATATAAAATTATAAAGTGCATAAAATATTGAAAATGTTTTATTTTATATTTCATATTAAATTAAAATGCTAAACTTTAAGCTAGGTGATTTTCTTTTACTTCTCACAATCATAATCGTCAAACTTAAAATTTTCTGTAACTAAAAGAGAAACAATGGCAACTATTTGTGCCAACACTGTAGCAGCAGTAACTGTGCAGAACTTCCAATTTGATTCACATAAAGTACTTTAAAAGCGATTATAACGAAACTAAAAGGAAGTGCTTGTTTCTGCGGTCATGCAATGTTAAAATTTATATGAGACTGAAGCACAATCGAAGCTTAAAAAGGACTTTTAAAGCGCTCTTTTTCCCGCTGGGATAATATTCATATTTACTCCAGAGAGTTTAAGTAAATTGAAAGTTATGGAGTTTATTAGCATCTACTGGTCCCCATGGTGCTTCATCATAAGAGCTATCATCCATAACTGCATTAGATACTACTTCATGAATTACTCGGTTAACGTTGTCGAAAGTTGCAGGAAGTATGTCATCTTCGTCAGAATCATCATTTGACGATATTTCATGTTCAGCTGTGGCTTCTGAGGTGCCCGGTACGGGCGAAGTACGTAATGATAATGTGAATATATTACTAACAACAATTTCGATAATTATACAGGAAGCTACCTTTGCGACGCTTTGATGGTAAATACTCGAAATTCTCGTCCGAACTGGATCCTTCTTCCTCAGGCTCCCATTCATCTGAAGAATTAGCATTAGTAAATGGATCGTCACACTCTTCGTCAGAAAGCATTCGTTGCACAAGTTTTTCAAATATGTACTGACAACTAAAAATTGTTCACCTTTAACCAGGCTGAATGTGTGCAAGTTATGCCCATATTTGGGAATAAATTCGATCAGATGAAGACTGAGTGCAGAAAACTATGTAAACGAAAGAAACATGAAACAAAATTCCAGGAAATCCGAAATCAAAAATCCAAAAAATGGTCGTCTGCTTACTTCTTATCGTTTGTATGTGGATTCATGTCATCAGATTTAGACGAACCGTTTTTGTGAAGAATAAAATGAAGTTCCAGATTAGGAGTAAATTTGACTTACGGGCCAGATGCACGGTAATAAAAAAAAAAAAGGTTCGTAGATGTAGGATTTATTCCGTAGATTGATATGAATAAATTAAGAAAAAAAAAATCATTTTCAAAATATATTGTCCTTTTCACCATAATTACAAACAAGCAAATCATATTTGTTTGTATTGTCGCTTCCTATCAGTATCTTTAGATTACTTTTTATAATTTAGGTTGAATAACATTTTATTAACAATGAACGCGAAAAATTATGCTTCTGCCAAACATTATTCTCCTCTTATTGCTGTTATTCTCTCAAAGAATATATGCGCAATATCTCCATATTTACACTCGTATATTTGGCTATCTACACCGTGCATTAGTTAACCCCCAAATAATAGTGTAAATTTGTGTATTTAAATTCTTCAAAAGATCAAATCATCATAATTTGTAAATTCCCCCCACACTGCACAACAATGTCCCTCCGCGGTCTACGTAACTGATCTACACATGTATATCGAGTGATCTCATTGTCGGAAGTGTTAATTGCAAAAAATCTATGGTAGCAAAGAGAAGATAGAAAAGATCTGTGGTTTTTTCTGCTGAGCTGCTGTTGTTGTGCCGAGAAATTTGTAAAAATAATTTACATTCTCAATTTATATGCAGCAGCAGCGTTCACATTGTGACTCAGTCAAAATAGCACTAAAAATCTGAAGGTGACGGCTCCTATCAATATAGGTATAGGTAGGTATATAAGCAAAGTTAAACATGCGAAACGCGAATTCAATCTTACACTACTAAAAGTAATCTCAGAACGTGATTGAAATGCAGCGGAAAATAACAATCAAGACAAAACCAAGATGGTCAAACCCTTCTCTGGAAAAAACAAAACAACGACGTAGCACAGAGTGTGATTCAACAAGTGCACATATATATGTAATATAATATCTTAAAAAACAGGCCCACAGCGGTATGTGTGATGTTATTATTTTATTTCAAGAAGCAAATCACCCAATTACGCCCCTCCCATATCAATCCATCCCTGAACTGGAAATAGCGCTTGCCTTGCCACTGTCCAGTCCATTTGGTCTCACTTTTAAATAAACGAATAAACTTCCCAGCAGAACAGTTCAGTTTAGTTATACTCTTGCTTCGATTTATATCGTTTCTTAGAGTGCGGACAAGTGCGAAATATCCGTTATACCTACGGTTATTTTTTTCTGCTATATTTAATTACCAAACAATAATAGTCACGAGGTTTTCGTGGTAACAATGAGGAGTTATAATATGGTGATAGCCCTTTTCGGGTTGCTAAGTCTAAGTCAAACGTCTTATGCTCAAACTAGTGCTGGTAAAGTGATTTGCTACTACAATTCAACGAGTTTTATTCGAGAAGGTAAGCACTAATTCATCATTTTTATAAAATCTATGAAGACACGATGTGATAGTGAAAATAAAAAAAAAATGCAGTGAAAGCCTTTTTTTTTGTCGCAACGAGAACGAAAGTATAAATTCAACTTGATGAAGATCTGTGGGTCGTAAATTGGGTTATCTGCTTTAAAGTCAAAGTGCGAATTTTGCTTTTTCTGGAAATTCCTAAGCGACCTTTTTCTCGTTCTCAAAACTTGATTAGCTTTTTGTAATTCGTCCGAATAGATCCAAGGCAAAAGTATAGAATTTAAAAGTAATATACATTTATTTATGTACGTGTTGTGGCCTTGGATAAGGTCATAAGTCGGAGGTCTTAAAATCATGTTTTTATTAGATATAGTTTTCCGTAAACATTTTTATATGCCTTGCATTGAGTTATGTAAGAAGAGTGGGTATATTTTTGTTCCTACAGTAGGGGTTTAATTGTAATTCGATAAAACAAAAACAAAAAAAATATTAGTAACTAAAACTCGATAGAGCAAATCTATCTATTAATTTTGTTGCTATCTGTCACATGCAAAGCCAAATGGCTTATGTAATTTTTATACCTACATACATAGATGTTACGGGGAATAGAAAAACAAAAAAGGTGTCAATTTCAACTTCGACTCTTGGACGGTATTTTTGGTTTACTTTTGAATCGATGATTTCGTCTTAAATTGAGTAAATTACGAATTCCAATTTTCAGTAGATGCAATATTAGTGAATTTTATAAAATCCAAAATGACTACAACTACATAGTTGTATTTCCCAGGCTTATAAGGTAAATGCACCAATTCGCGTCCATTTAAGGAAATGTCATCCCTAAAAGAAGGGGTTTTAGTAGAATTTATTTAATGTCGGTGCTTAAACTTTTGCAGTACAATAGTGAGCTGTAAATTATCTTTTAGTTTAAATTAAAAGCTCAAAACATTTATCTTGTCTGAATAATAATTGAAAATATCAGTGCATCAGGAAATCACCAGTCTGCGTCCAGTCTAATTCAGGTGCCAATTTGCGTCCAGGCTAAAAACAGTTATAAAAACTGCTTTTATACGGGGGTGTTAAATAAATGTCGTTTTGAAAGATTAATTTTTTCGTTATTCCTCCATTTAAAAAATAAAAAGTTGTAGTAAAATTCACAGTAACATTCTCCAGATCAAAACTAATTCAATTCAAATTGTGTTGTTTTAGATATCAGCATCTTTTAAATTTTATTATATTGACAGGAACAAATCAAGAATGAAATGTGGAACATAATGGAATTAAACGTTTTATAAATTATAATAATAAACAAACTTTTGCCTTCAAGCTATATTTAGTTAAACATGCTTTTTATCCAAACTTAAACTTATGTATTGAAAGTTTTTTATCCGGTCCCTTAATATGGGACCGTCTCTCTTCTTAAATTTCAGTAATGATCTGTTTTCTGTTACTTTAAATCCCATCCACAATTTTGCTGATGTCAGTACCCTTGATTTCGCTTTATTTAGTTGAAAACATTAATATTTGCTGGTTGTTTGTGCTCGGAGGAAGTACGTATAAAATTATCCCGTTTGCACTGAAAACCGCTTTGCTCCAAAGTTAAGTGTTACCGTTGTTACCGTCAACAAAAATGATTACCACTCATACTTTATGATGCATACTTTCCTACGCCTTTAGGATGTCTTCCAGACAATTTATCCTGCCATGATGTTTTTGAAATGTTTTATTTGATGCTAGCTGCTCTAATAGAAAATTTTCCTTGACGAATTTCTGACAATGCTTCATTTAGTGTTGTAGCAGTATATCCTTCGTAAGTGCATTGCCTGATTGATAGTTCAAGGGAGGGACAGCCAGAGAGCAGGTCAGCCCTCTCCTTCCCCGTGGTCGGGTCCTCATGTGCCGAGAGCCCACTATAAGACTGAAGTTGCGGTACATAATCAATTACTTTCATTTCTAATTATCCTTACCTTTTTAATTATTATTTTTTTTATATAAATCTTAAACTATTCTTCCGTGAATCTTGTAGGTATTTTAATTTTTGTGTAATTGTATTGCGCTAAGTTTTTTCAACTCTTTTGTAAACAACTTTATCGTGTGTGAGTAATATTTACTCACGGTTAACAATAAGTGAATATTAAAACGGGTTAGAATTCCAGGGTTGAATGCAATGCATTAAATCAAACTAATTAATAAAGTATTGCTTGTAGGCCGCAATTTGCGGCAGCCTATAAAATTCAGCTCAAATTTCTGACCACGCAAACTGGCTCATGATAATAATCATTGATCCATTTCGCGGCCACTAAAATTAATATGGTTATTTCGACAATCAATTTAAATTTCAACCGTTATATTCATTTGAAATATAACTATTTAAAAAGCTTTTTCGTGAAATAACAAGTAAAAAAGCTAGTGATTTTTCGCATATATTTCTAGAACGGTTCGTCGGACAGTAAATATTATTATAATCAATTTTATAGAATTTCGTATTATGAAGAAGTTTTTAGTACAATAAAAATGTCTAGGAGTGATCGTTTTCACAGTATATGTAAAAAACTTAAATTTTTATATGGCAACAACAAAAAGGGGTTGCCCGATTTATTTTGAAAATTTATTTGCTATTACTATAAAAACACCATGTACCGAATTTCAGCTCTATATGTCGACGCGTTCTCAGGCAGTGTAGAAATATTTAGTGGAATCCGAAATTTTTGTATGGCAACCCCACGAACGAGCTGCCCGATTTGTCTCATTTAAGTCCGTGTACAAAATTTCAACTCTCTAAGTACACGCGTTCTCGAGTTATCGTGCGCACGGACGGACGGACAGACGGACATGCAAAAATCGAAATAACTTCTAATTTTATGCATGGGTGTCCAATCCATTTTTCTCTACTAGCATTATTTCTGTGCGTTACAAACGGAATGACAAGCTTAGTATACCCTATGATTCCATCTAATGGCTGCTGTTCACTCGCCCCACTAAAACTTAAGTTTAATTTTAGCGCCTTATCCAATTATTCTTATGCAGACCACTCAATCCTACGTATATATGCAGTACATTTGTATATGAGCTACCCCAAAACCCTCGAGAATACTTCACAAGCCATGAAACAGCTCCCTCCCTACCACATGCGAGGCCTAACGGAGTCCTTACATTCTAAAATATTTGCAGTGTTCTTATGTAAAACAGACAAAAGTTTGATTTGAATAGCTCCTCCGCCATAAACTACTATTCATACAGAAAAATGGTGTTCTGATAATCTTAAGCTTGCTTTCTTATCTCCTGAACCGAAAAAAAATTTTCATACCTTTCCTAACAAAATTATTTAAAAAAATTTATCTTAACCAAATGACTACGATTTCTCAAACAAAAATTCTCAGCTGAGTAATCATTGTAATGTCGCTGTGCCGTCATGGCATGCCGTGGGCTGATGATATCGAATGTAGCTGCCTACAGATTCGGACTACGGCTGCACATACACACATGCAATAATCACTGAGCTGAGAGGTATTGAGCGTTAAATGGTAAGGTTACTTTGTAATCAAAACTATTTTATTATTTTGTTAAGTAAGGTATATAGGAAGTGTAGCCTTTGGGAAGATAAGGAATCAAGCTGTAAATTACTAGAAGACTATTTTCCTGTATGGACAGTAGTTTAGGCTCTGTGGCATACATAAAGCCAATGTTTAGCACTTTTCCATAAGTATCAATATAGAACATTTTAGAAAACGGACTCCGAACGCACACATATAGATTTCTGTTTCATGGCTTGGGAAGTATTCTCGAGGGTTTTGGCTACCCAAAACCCTCGAGAATACTTCACAAGCCATGAAACAGACTCCCTCCCTACCACATGCGAGGCCCAACGTAGTCCTTACATTCAAAATATTTGCAGTGTTCTTATGTAAAAGTGACAAAAGTTTGATTTGAATAGCTCCTCCGCCCTAAACTATTATTAATACAAAAAAATGGTGTTCTGATAATCTTAAGCTTGCTTTCTTATCTTCCGAACCGTAGTAAAATTGTCATACCTTTCCTAACAAAATTATTGAAAAAAATTTATCTTAACCAAATGACTACGATTTCTCAAACAAAAATGCTCAGCTGAGTAATCATTGTAATGTCGCTGAGCCGTCATGGCATGCCGTGGGTTGATGATATCGAATGTAGCTGCCTACAGATTCGGACTACGGCTGCACATACACACATGCAATTATCACTCAGCTGAGAGGTATTGAGCGTAAAATGGTAAGGTTACTTTGTAATCAAAACTGTTATTATTTTGTTAAGTAAGGTATATAGGAAGTGTAACCTTTGGGAAGGTAAGAAACCAAGCTTTAAATTACTAGAAGACTATTTTCCTGTATGGATAGTAGTTTAGGCTCTATAGCATATATAAAGTCAATGTTTGGCACTTTTCCATAAGTATTAATATAGAACATTTTAGAAAACGGACTAAGCACGCACACATATAGATTTCTGTTTCATGGCTTGGGAAGTATTCTCGAGGGTTTTGGGCTACCCCAATCAATGCTTCACATGTATTCAGTTGACTGATTGTGTACAAGACTATTAGACCTCTACACCTACGGTGTGATGTCATTTCTCGTATAAATGAAGACCTGTCAATCAATCCTATCTTGGCCTGGTAGCAGCTTGACGTATTCTGGTTTAAGTTGAGAGTTGACAAAGTTTTCGCCATGATTGTCCTGGCTGATCGTATGTCTTTAAATTTTTGCAGAGGTTTTGTGATGTTCTTAAGTTATTGAGGGATATTTTTAGAATAAGATTTATACTAACGAGTCCAAGCTTTATCTCAAGCTACAAGTTATGCCAATATCTTACGAAAGTTGTCGTCACAGAGGTGCAAATACTCTTGAGAAGTGTTTACGCGATTTCGTATTTGTAAAATTTGTAAACATTCTTAAGTATTATTGTGTAAGATACTCCGGAGTAAGACTAATGTAAAAATGCAACATTTCTTCCCCTAAATCGACAGTTGGACAAATGTTGGATTAAACTTATAAGAACACATATTATATCTTGGCCTCATTATTTTCTGTGGGCTCAAGGCAATTTGAGAACTGCAATTTTGTCATATTTTTGGGAAAAGTACAGGGTCTTTGATATAACTATACATATGTACATGTATAGAGCAACAAAGTTACAGGGTGTTAGATGAAAAAGTGAAAAGCCCACATAACCCCCGTACCACACAAAGGAAGCACCTCCACCTAAAATGTAATTTTAGTTCCTCTTAGCGAGACCTATCACCCTGTGAAATTAATGTATACCAAATACCCTGTATAAATAATAAATACATATCCTTCAACATTGTTGCGCGAGATATATTATATAGGTACATATATGACAATAGACAGTAATTTGGGGTAACTTGTCTTAGGAGTTCTTCTAATGTGTCAGAAACATTTTCCGGTCAACTGAAAAAAGTAACGTCAAATTTTATTGAGCTTGAAAGAGGTATACGTATATAAGCAATATATATGTCTGAATTTTTATGTCAATTCCAATGCATTCCTATTAATACAGCTGTACCGTTTCCAAAATTGGTTACAGTTCAGCGTACATTTTGAGTTTGAAGGCGACAAACAGATTTTACCCGAAATTTGTGCCATTTTTGACATATTGAAATTATCTATCTATCAGTATTATATATCAGTGCTACTTTCTTAAAGATTGTAGGATAAGGGCATCGATTTGCGACCACTACCCAATTTGCGTCCTTACAAAACCCTCGAGAAACACTTCCCAAGCCATAAAACAGACGCTCTCACTACTAAATCAGAGCCCTCCCTCACTTAGTCCCAATATTCTGCAGTGCTCTTATGTAAAACTGACAAAAGTTTGATTTGAAGCTCCTCCTAGCTACTATTCATACAGGAAAATGGTGTTTTGATAATTTTAAGCTTGCTTTCTTATCTTCCGAACCGTAATAAAACTTTCATACCTTTCGTAACAAAATTATTTAAAAAAATTAATCTTAACCAAATGACTACGATTTCTCAAACAAAAACTCTCAGGTGAGTAATCATTGTAATATCGCTGTGCCGTCATGGGATGCCGTGGGCTGATGATACCGAATGTAGCTGCCTACAGATTCGGACTCCAGCTGCACATAACACATGCAATTAACACTCAGCTGAGAGGTATTGAGCGTAAAATGGAGAGGTTACTTTGTAATCAAAACTATTTTATTATTTTGTTAAATCAGGTTTATGGCAAGTGTAGCCTCAGCTTAAAATTACTGGAAGCTTATTTTGCTGTATGGGTTAGGTTAGGCTCCATAGCATATACATATAAAGTCAATGTCTGGCACTTTTCCATAAGTATTAATATAAAACATTTTAGAGAATTGGAGGGGCACGCACCCATAGATTTCATCGTATGACAGGCCATAAAATGGCATAGGTTATTCCTTAAAATGCAGATACTATCCTCATGTTCGTGTCTATGTATCATATCAGCTACCCTTAAAGAAAGTAAGCAACATGATCGTTGAGTTAAAGTTTAGTCATCAGAATTCAGTTCAATAGTTGTCGGCATGTAAATAATACAAAACTGCAAACAGCTTATTTTTTTTTTTTTAATTTAGTACTATGAGTTTAAAAGATAAGGGACTGATCTTTTAATTCCATTTTTATTTCGTGAGAAAGCTTTTTAAGTAGTTATATTTCAAATAAATATAACTTTGTTTGAAATTTAAGTTAATTGTCGAAATAACCATATTTATTTTAGTGGCCGCGAAATGGTCAATGATTATATTATCATGAGCCAGTTTACGTGGCCAGGTTTAGGTTGCCGCAAATTGCGGCCTACAAGCAATACTTTATTAATTAGTTTGATTTAATGCATTGCATTCAACCCTGGAATTCTAACCCGTTTTAATATTCACTTATTGCTAACCGTGAGTAAATATTACTCACCCACGAAAAAGTTGTATACAAAGAGTTGAAAAAATTTAGCGCAATGCAATTACACAAAAATTAAAATACCTACAAGATTCACGAAAGAATAGTTTAAGGTTTACATAAAAAAAATATTAATTAAAAAGGTAAGGATAATTAGAAATGAAAGTAATTGATTATGTACCGCAACTTTAGTCTTATAGTGGGCTCTCGGCACATGAGGACCACGGGGAAGGAGAGGGCTGACCTGCTCTCTGGCTCTCCCTCCCTTGAACTGTCAATCAGGCAATGCACTTACGAAGGATATATTGCTACAACACTAAATGAAGCATTGTCAGAAATTCGTCAAGGAAAATTTTCTATTAGAGCAGCTAGCATCAAATAAAACATTTCAAAAACATCATTGCAGGATAAATTGTCTGGAAGACATCCTAAAGGCGTACGAAAGTATGCACCATAAAGTATGAGTGGTAATCATTTTTGTTGACGGTAACAAGTCACACTTAACTTTGGAGCAAAGCGGTTTTCAGTGCAAACGGGATAATTTTATACGTACTTCCTCCGAGCACAAACAACCAGCAAATGTTAATGTTTTCAACTAAATAAAGCGAAATCAAGGGTACTGACATCAGCAAAATTGTGGATGGGATTTAAAGTAACAGAAAACAGATCATTACTGAAATTTAAGAAGAGAGTCGGTCCCATATTAAGGGAACGGATAAAAAACTTTCAATGCATAATAGAATAGGGGGGGGGGGGGGGGGGGGTGAGACCAAGAGCTTTAAGTTTGGCTAAAATTTATAAGATGCTGATATCTAAAACAACACAATTTGAATTGAATTAGTTTTGATCTGAAGAATGTTACTGTGAATTTTACTACAACTTTTTATTTTTTAAATGGAGGAATAACGAAAAAATTAATCAATTCGTATCTTTCAAAACGACATTTATTTAACACCCCCGTAAAAAGCAGTTTTTTAAACTTTTTTTTAGCCTGGACGCAAATTGGCACCTGAATTAGACTGGACGCAGACTTGTGATTTCCTAATGCACTGATATTTTCAATTATTATGCAGACAAGATAAATGTTTTGAGCTTTTAATTTAAACTAAAAGATAATTTACAGCTCACTAGTGTACTGCAAAAAATTAAATAAATTAAATAAACGCTATACTAAAATCTCTTGTATTAGAGATGACATTTCCTTAAATTGAAGCGAATTGAGTAAAATCTTATTGTTAAATCCACAAAATTGTAGTCGGATTTGATGTTATACTATCAATATCAAAATTCCCCGAATTATTTGTGTTGTGCCAGCACACTACATCAACCTTACTCAACTTATCTGGCATATTTTCATCAGTCCCAATATCGTTACACCTCATGCTGTACAAGCTATCTTAGGACTCTTGAAGTTGGAACCATCTATCAACCGTCCACTTTCCATTTAAATACAATAAATTTATAAAAGCAGCTACATAAATATTTTTTTGCTACTTACAGGTCTTGGAAAGCTCATTATTAATGACTTGGAACCAGCTTTATCATTCTGCTCCCATTTAGTTTACGGCTATGCTGCAATTAATGTCGAATCAAACAAATTAGTTTCTCTAAACGAGAACTTGGATTTGGATCAAGGCAAGGGGCATTACCGTGTCATAACGTCTTTAAAGCGGAAATTTCCACAGCTAAAAATCCTACTGAGCTTAGGAGGTGGCGCTGATCATGATAATCCTGAGAAATACCTAAATATTCTAGAAAGTAGTGGCGCTCGTATATCATTTATAAACAGCGCTCATGCTATGATTAAAACATATGACTTTGATGGCCTAGATTTGGCATGGCAATTTCCACCAAATAAACCAAAAAAAAATCATTCCACATTGGGAAGTATATGGAAAGGTTTTAAGAAAATATTCACTGGAGACTCTGTGCTGGATGAAAAGGCTGATGAACATAAAGAGGAATTTGTTGCTTTGGTGAGAGAGTTAAAGAACGCATTCCGTCATGAAGGCTATTTACTTTCTTTGACCGTACTACCTAATGTCAACTCAACACGTAAGCAACCACACATAACTACTCTTTTGATTTATTTATTTTTTGTACCATCAATATTACCATGTTCTTCTTTCCAGTATTTTACGATGTTCCAGCACTTATTAACTACCTGGACTTTGTTAATTTGGCTACATTTGACTTCCAAACACCCGATAGGAATCCCAAGGAAGCCGACTTTCCAGCTCCATTATATGAACTAAATGAGCGCAATCCTGAACATAACATCAACTTCCAAGTACTTTACTGGCTATCAAATCGGGCTCCAGCTACCAAAATAAATGTTGGAATCCCAACTTACGGTCGAGTTTGGAAGATGACATCAGATTCAGGTATAACTGGTGTCCCCCCCCTTGTGGAGACAGAAAATGATGCTGTACGTGGCTCACAAAGTGAGACTGTTGGCTTATATAGCTGGCCAGAAGTCTGCGCGAAATTGCCAAACCCAAGTAATGCTCATTTGAAGGGTGAAGATGCTCCGCTACGGAAGGTTGGAGATCCAACCAAACGTTTTGGATCCTATGCATATCGAGTTCCTGATGATAATGGAGCTTTTGGATTGTGGGTAGGATACGAAGATCCTGATACAGCAGGAAATAAAGCTGCATACGTGAGAGCTAAGGGGCTTGGCGGTATTGCCATATTTGACTTGTCATATGACGATTTTCGCGGATCATGCACGAGTGATAAGTATCCAATTCTTAGAGCTGCAAAATATAGGCTTTAAAGATTTTGAAAATACCTGCAGCAGTTTCTATTGATACATAAAATTTTTAAGAATATTGTCACTATGCATGTTTTGCTCATTTATATTATTGTTATACTATGTGAAAAGTCAGTTAAAACAATTTTTTATGAAACTTTAAAGGTGTAGTAATGCTTATTGATTTAACTAAAGTTGCAAAAAATCTTCACAATTTTTTGTTTATAGTAAACTGATTATATGGGTACGCGATTTTTCCAGTCACTACAAGTTTATCATTGGGTTTTGTCGTTGTAAAAAATTTCAGTTACATAGCGTAGAGGAAACCTGGGATCAGTGTGGAGGGACAGAGGAAGGATGGATTGGATAAGTTTCCACAATCTGGTATCACAGTTTAGCATAATCCGGAATGATCATCCTATACAGGGCTTAATTGAAGTACAACAGTAGTAGAAATTTAAAAGAAGGAAAATATATAAAAATTTTCCCGACTCATACTGCAGCCAATGAAACAATTAAAGGGATTTAGAAAAGGATGCTCTTTAGCAAGACTAAAACACCACTTCTAGGAGGAATATCTGCAAGAGAATCTCATTCTTTTACTATCACCCTTATTATCGTGGTCACTTTAAGTGAGAAATGGCGATACGACACAAAAATGGTATTATGATTGTCGTTTAAAGTGACATTTTTCGAAAACTTTTTACATTGGACGTATTACTGTTGTCGTATAAGTAAACAAATGTCGATGTAAGTGATAATTAAGTGACAAGTCCACTCACTTGGTTTTTGTAAATGACAGATGTTAGATGTGTGTAAGGAAAAGGACAATGCGAGCGGAAAATATAAATTTTATGGTCGCTTTTTAAATTGTTCATTAAAACAGGAAATTCAATAGTTATTTATAAATTAAATTAATTTTATAATTTTTTTTCTTTTAAACACTTTCAAAAATAACAACAATACCACAAAATAAGACAAACCTCACTTTTGTCTACAAATATAATTCATACCCAGAAGTGAGAGTGACTTGTCACTTCAGTGAGTCGACAACAGTAATAAGGGTGTATAACTCCATTAAATTCCTCGTGGGACATGGGCGGAAGGAAAAATTCACGTTTTGTGCCTCTTGACGAATCCTGTAATTGAATTTGAAATATTGAGTGGGTATCGACTCACCGAGTCTAATGTCAGTTGGACGCACATTAGAGCATCCTCACATAAACATCGGCATTAACAAGAAAAAGAGCGCATTCAATCAGGTATTTCAGATATCGAACTACAGGCAGTGGTCGAGTCTCACACTGGAGACGGTTAGCCTAAGATAAAATTAGAAATAAAAAAAGAAAATGATAAGGTAATTTTAGAATTGTCCGAAAGAAGTATGTTATGTACAGGGAAACTGCTGTCACATATTAATTAGTTACCCACTGTCAGAAGACCAAAATATATGGTAGAAATTCTCACAGATATTATCAAGAACCGCAGATATTAAACCTTAGAACTGAAAATTGGATCCGGACACTAGGATCCGGGTTATCCGGATCCAATTTGATGAGGTATAATTTTTCACGTGCAAAATGAGGTTTACTTGGTGATAGGAGCAAATGTAATGAAATAACAGATTTATCTAGAAAACGATGTAGGTGGGTACCTTTGCAGAATCAAATAAAAGATAGTATTCTGAGGTTTCCAAATCTCGCAAGAGTGTAAGTGCTATGGCGGTTAAAAATGAAAGAAAGTTAAGAATTTTTTCCCAATTTTTTGACTGCCAACAAAATAGGGAGACTTGAAGAGGTGATTAGACATTTTATGGAAATCTTAGAAGGGATGCGATCATCTAGAATAGAATAGAATAGAAAAGTTATTTATTTTCAACCCCGGCCACAAATGGTAAGATTATACAATAGCATATAGATATAGATTTTAGTTGTGTCAAAAGTTACAATGAATATAGACATACTACGGAACTAGACTAGAACATTTATGTTGGAAGAAAATATATGAGATACATGAAAAATAACAAAGTAACCTAAACACTTGAAACACGAAGATGCCCTGATACTTTAAGCGTAATTAATCCAAACAATATATGCAAAAGTGAAATATCAGATATATATACTAGCAACAACTATGGATCAAGCGCGTTACTACAAGATACTTTGCATAACTTGTCTGTTGAAATAAAAAAATAAAAAGTAAAGGAAAGTAGTGGAGAGTAAATTTGGCGGTTGAATGGCTCGGATAGACTCCAAAACTCCGAGAAGTGCAACCCAGCATCACAGCAGTTAATATCACAGTTATTTGTAAAAATACATTTATAAATTTCATTTTAACTTTTTTTTTATGATAAATCAATTAATAATATGTTGTAGCGCTAGCTCTTTGAAATTCTCAATCGAGCCAGCTGATCTGACCTCAGGGAATTCCAGAGGCTCGCTCCAGCTTGGCAGATATGTGTAGCTCCAAAGTGTGTCCTGCCTGAACCTGGGCAGGACCAGCCTGAAATTATCATGGCCACTCCAGGTCATTTTCTCTTGAATATACTTGGGTAATGAGCCGTTCCTGCTCCTGAATATAAAGGTCAGAGCGTTGAGCTCGTACACCTTGTCCATTGGTCCCGGCAGTAATAAATTAGTCTCACAGAATGTAAAACAATAAAGCTACAAACGACATATTATACCACACTTTTCTCCATAAATATTTTTTTTTGCCTCGATCTCAGCTATTAAGTCCTTATATATAGTGCTCTACCTTGGGAACACCCTGCGTATGCACGTACGTATGTATGTATATATTAAACTTTTTCAAGAAGAGAAAAATACATTATAAATTGAATGCATTGTGAATCATTTGAATGAAATTTATTTGTAGCCCTTTATGGGGTTCAAAAAGATTCCACGAATGGTGTAACATTACAGATCTTTCTTTGGAGATAGAGTGATATTTTATTTAAAAAGAAATAAAAAACAAGAAAAAAGCTCTAACTGGTTTAAGACCAATTCTTATGATACCCTATAGATAAATGGCGATATGTAATTTCGTATGGTCACCCAACTGTGTAAGTTTCCTTTTTTCGCATATATTTCTAGAACTGATCGTTGGACAGTAAAAACGATTATAACCAATTACATATTCTGAAGAACTTTTCATTTTCAGTACAAGAAAAACGGCTAGGACTTATCGTTTTCACAAAACAATACAATACAATACTTTATTTGTGGCAGAGTACAGCAAGACCTAGAAAAAGTTCTTTTCAGTTTGTACAATAAAAACATATTACTTGAGTTGGCAAATAAATACAACTATTATTTAATGAACTTAAAATTAAAATTAATAAATAATAACCATAAAATTAAACAGAATAAAAAAATAAAAAATTAGCTACCAGTGAATAAAAGACAATAATGAGGAAAAGAAACAAAAATCTACAAAACCCACATAGCAAATAATAGTGTGCACTCACATACCTGCGAAGGGCCATTAAAGGTCAGAAACTGAAATATACGCCTCCTGTATTCACCAACCGAGCTCAAACGCTGAAAATCAGCAGACAATGAATTCCATGGGCAGAAGCAAGGTAGGTATATAGATTACAAGATATTCCCCTTACGAACCATGTTCCACCATTAGGTGAGGTAATATCGTGCAAAGTATAGGAAAGTACCGTACAGCGAACACAATACTCTCTCCCCTCTCTCCTATAAAAATGTATATACATTACTCACAGAATTACGTCACAGGCTATCAGCTGCAATGTGTCAAAATTTTAATGGGAATACCTTGTATTCTATATACAGAAGACCTGAACAAAGATGAAACCAAAGTTAACTTAGCAACAAGTAAAAAAGCTATAATTGGTCTAAGACCAATTCTTATGATACCCTAGAACTAGATGAATGCCCGTATTAAATTCCGTATGGTCACCGATCAATGCAAGTTTGATTGTTGACGTGGTTTTTCGCATATATTTCTAGAACGGTTTGTCAGACAGAAAAAATGATTATAACCAATTTTATAGGATTTCGTATTCTGAAGAAGTTTTTAGTACAATAAAAATGTCTTGGACTGATCGTTTTCACAGTATACGTAAAAAACCTAAATTTTTATATGGCAACACCAAGAAGGAGTTGTCCGATTTAGTTCATTTTTGAAATTTTATTTTCTAGTATAATGAAAATACCATGTACCAAATTTCAGCTCTCTATATCGATGCGTTCTCAGGCAGTGTCCATTTGTCTCATTTTCGAACTTAATTTTACTTTTTTTTTTAAAGTCTGTGTACAAAATTTCAGCTCTCTAAGTATACGCGCTTTCGAGTTATTGTGCGCACAGACGGACAGACGAAAATGCAAAAATCAAAATAACTTTTAATATTATGCGTGGGTGTCCAATCCATTTTGCTCTACCATCATTATTTTGAGGTGTTACAAACGGAATGACAAACTTAGTATACCCCCTTTAGATTTCATCTAGGGTATAAAAAGTTAAGAAGCAGGCGAGATTTCACAGTGTTTTACATTTAAAATGCACACGGCAAGAAAAGGAAGAAAGAAAGAAAAAAAAATCAAAAAAAAAATCAAACTCTCTTTAAAACTTTTATGAAAAAATGTGAAAGCGCAAATTGTATGCAACGAAACAGAATGGCAAATGTTTCATTTTCGTAAATAATGAGAAGGGGCGGAGTTTTCACGTTTTACTCCCATAAAATGTTCTCGCGCTTTTTTGAAACCCGGTTTGGAAATCCGTACTACTTGCGCACGGATTACAGCTTCTTTGGCCGAAGGGAACTACACCGAGATTCCAAGTCTTTGATTGTATTAGTAAATGGAACTGAACGTGGAAATCTATCAGATTTCCATGTTTTTCATTATTATTTTTGCATGGAGTTCCCAGACTTTTCCGCGGCATTCTATATGGAATTCCTAGAGATTTCAAAGCTTTTTCTGCATTTTTTAATTAAACAGGGGAACATAAATAATTTGTAGGATGCAAAGCAGTAGAAAAAGTTTCGAAAGTATACAGAAAATAATCAAACTGCCCAATCCTTGTAAAATATTAAAATAGAGCTTGATGAATTCGGCACAACGTTTTACAGGCTTAGCGTTTTGTAAGATTTAAGTCATGGACCCTTGATTATTTTCTCTATACTTTCAAAACTTTTTCTACTGCTTGCACTCTACAAATCAATTCAATTCGCAATCGCCTGTGTTTTGCAGAATTAATAAGTAGGACAAAAAAACAGTGTTAATAATTTTTTTATATTATCCCATAATGCTTCCATCAACTTAAAAATATTTTCCACTTTCCATATTAAATAATTCAGTTTTTTGCATTTCAAACATGACTCAAAGTATTTTTTTATCAATGAATCGGCAGAGCCACACATTCTAGTCATATTTTCGCTAGTTTCGCTTGCTCACGATAGGGCGACAACGGTATTCTGTGTTTAGCTCTTCATAACATTTAAATTATAGTTCAAAGGTAATTCAAATATTAGCCTATTTCATAAGCAAATTTGTTACCTTTATGGTAGTATAATTTATACATTAGGTTTTTATTTATTTTCAAAAGAAAAGCAGTTTCAAACCAAAAGAGATCTTTTTTAAGAAATATTTGCTCCCACTTTGAAGTGAACTTTCATTTCTCTGTGATAAAACACACAGAGAAATGAAAGCTGGTATGAAGGCAATAGAATCCAACACATTTTCTCATTTTTATGTGTAGTGTTTGAGTGAAAGAATATTAACAATTTTATTAAACAAAGTACTTAGATTTTTATACTGTTAAATGCACAAAGAATTAAACAACAAAATTCCTGAATCAAAATTTTAGTACGGAGGCTTGTTTATACTATTCAGAAAGTTGAAGTAGAAAGTAATGTATTTTTCCATAACAAGAAATGCTAAGAGAAGTACGAAATTGTAATTATACTTTTGCAAGTAGCAAAATCATTTTGTGTCATGGCCTGGAATATAAAGACGGCAATGACCGTAACCGTAACCCCCTGAATATACAAGCCATGAACAAAGTCGAAAAAGAGAGCAGCCGGCCGGTCAGCAGGAGACATCCACAGTATTCTTGCCTTGTCTTACTGCCGGAGTTTTTCATATAAAAGTTGCTTGTATTTTGTTCAAACGCTATAATTTCCATAAATTTGCTCTAAATGCTATTTTTTTTTACAAAGAAGATTTCTCGTCTAACAGACTGAAATTTATTGAAAATAATTTCAATAAATTTACAAAAATGCATTGCATTGAACTTCTATGGTAGGCGATCAGAGATAACCATACCGATGAGACCTCTCTGATCGCTGGGTCGAAAAGTTCAATCAAAATTTTTTTTTTACTATTAGAAAGAAAACAGATTTAGCTGCAATTTGTTTAAACTTTATTTGGCTGTGGGAGCGACAGTTTTGGGCTTTAGTACCTGTTTAAGATGAAATTTTAGTTTTAACTCCATGACGAGTATACAAAAATCAGTGAGAGTGAGCTCTTACTGCATGCGGTACCCGGCACGTTAAGGCCTTTTAATGGGTCGGTGCCTTCGGCAAAGAATAACTAAATAAAAGAAAGGACACAGAAGAGTGGTCCGATTGTTTTCCATTTAAATGTACACGGCGAGAAAAAGAAGGAAGGAAGAGAAAAAAATAAAAAAAAAATCAAACACTCTTTGAACATTTTACGAATAAGACAAAAAATGTGAATGCGAAGATTACATGCAACGAAATAGAATGGCAAATGATTTATTTTCGTAAATAAGAGAGAATGGGCGGAGTTTTCTGATTTTACGCTCATAAAATGCTCCCGCTCTTTTATGAAAACACGATTTTCAGGAATTGTCCCAATGTTTTTCGCAGGAATTCCAATGTTTGTTAGTGTAATCCTATGATATGTGAACAGCACTTTTTATACCCTAGATGAAATCTATAGGGGTATACTAAGTTTGTCATTCCGTTTGTAACACCTCGAAATAATGATGGTAGAGCAAAATGAATAGGACACCCACGGATAATATTAAAAGTTATTTTGATTTTTGCATGTCCGTCCGTCCGTCTGTCTGTCTGTCTGTCCGCACGATAACCCGAGAACGCGTATACTTAGAGAGCTGAAATTTTGTACACGGACTTTAAAAACAAAAAAAGTAAAATTAAGTTCGAAAATGAGACAAATCGGGCAACTCCTTCGTGGGGTTGCCATACAAAACTTTCGTTTTTCACTATATATTTGGACACTGCTGGAGAACGCGTCAACGTAGAGAGCTGAAATTTCGTACATGATGCTTTTACTACATTAGCAAATAAAATGTCAAAAATGGACTAAATCAGGCAACTCCTTCTTGGTGTTGCCATATAAAAACTTAGGTTTTTTACGTATACTTTGAAAATGATCAGTCCAAGACATTTTTATTGTACTAAAAACTTCTGCAGAATACGAAATCCTATAAAATTGGTTATGATCATTTTTTCTGTGCGACAAACCGTTCTAGAAATATATGCGTATAAACACACTAATATATGGATAGTAACTATGCAATATTTTGTAAAAAACACCTTTTTACAAGTACACAAATTTATCAAGAATGGTCTTTTACATGCATAGCATATTCCTTTACGTAATCGATTAGTTTATAAAGCTATTAAGACATCCTCAAGCTGATTTTTGAACTACGTTTCAATCTAATTTTTATTTCACTCATAATTTTATGCGATTTTAATTTTGTTCATTGTGCAAATCTGGTAACCCTACAGTTTTTGTTTTTAACTCGTTGTCTCAGTCGCACTACAATAATGCATAGCCAAGTTCTTTTCCCCCTATTCATGCAAAAGACAAAATTATATGAGATTACCTCTTTCAGTCTAAAAAACACGGAAAATTTCCAATTTTGTTCGCCTCTGTCTCTACTTATATTTATTTATACTTTGCCTTCGCCTTGTATTATATTCCGGGTGTTACGCAATGACCCACACCAAATAGCCAAAACAAAATCCGTACTTTTAGAAGAAAACGAAATATTAGTAAATTCAAGTAATAGAATATACAAAATAGCTGTTAAAGAAAACTCGGAGAAAAATTTAATTGAAATAAACGACAATCGCATAAGTAATATAATAAAATTCAAAGAAGTTGATTGTAACCTAAGAACAATGAAATACAGGAGATAACACCTGGCATGATCATATTGAAAAATGTTAATAACTTAACTATTACAGAAAATTGCAATAAGGGTAATTTAATTTTTTGATTAACTTTGAAAATTGTGACCTAAAAATAGACCTTCTAATTGCAATTGCATTAGTATTTTTAATAGTTACATACATCTATCTAAGAAAAAAGGCAGTGATATGCGTGTCGCTTACATGGTGTAATAGACATATAATCTACAACAACTCTACATGGATATATCTACATTATTTGCTACCTACAATATAGAAATGTAAATCAAACAGTAAATTTTAATACCCTTATTTTTATTTACATTTACATTTTATTTTAGTACTCTGCGAGTTTTAAGGCAAAATAAGCATTTAAAAGATTTTTGGAATGTTCAAATGACAATATATTTCTTACTGGTGATTGAACGTAAGCCCGCTTCCTCTAGTTCCGCCGACGAAGAAGTTTAATGGCTAATTTAGACAACTCTAGGCGGTTAAGTTCAGCCAGCTCCAGAATACGATTGTTTCTTTTTTTCAACTTTTTTCTGTACCCAATTAGGAAGGATAGGTCCGGAGCTTTTCCGGAAATGATGCCAGTCTTCAATACCATTGGTATCCAGGTGGTGGAAAAGGAATTCATTTATGATTTCTTGTTCCGCAGAGCTTAAGATATATTAGCATATAACGGATGAAATTATACCGATATTTTTAACAAGGCAAGCAAAAGAGTCACGATACGAGCACATAGAGTTTTAATACGAGTGCTTACTCGTTGAATCAGAGCTGCATCAAAATCTGCGTGCTTAAATTTCTTTAATATTGTTTTCAATTTCGCTGCTACTTCCTTATTCAAAAGATCTTGTAGTTAAAGATGGCTTTTACAGGTACTATGCCACAAATCAAGAGTCTTCCCCATTTTAACGATAGCTGCAGCGTTGTCGGATACAATGGCATACACAATTGTATCGTAAAATTTTTAGTCAGTTTATAACTTTCTTCAATTATTTTACGCAAGTTTTAGCATTGCTCGAGGTACTTTTCCTTGAAGACACTTTATTCAAAAATTCAGTTATTGTCTCAGATTTTTTTTACTGTTCCATTTTTTCGTATAGCTCCTCTTGCTCCTCTTTCCACAGGCAAACTTTTGCCAGCGCTGATGTAGATAATAATAATTTATTCGCTGGATGATATACACAAGATTTACAATCTTTTGTAGTATAATTATAAGGCGGCGCTAGATAAAGTTATAGACGAAATAATATAGAAAAAAGAATACAAACTAAAAATATTATTAACTAGTGGTGTAAAAAAAGAAAAACTGAGAGCAAAAAGAAAAAAAAGCAAAATATATATGAAACATAATATGAATAATTAAACAAAAGTAAAAGTAATCACAAATAAGTTTATACTATTTTTCCAATACAGAGAGACAGTGGAGAACATATAAAAAGATAGAGAAAATCAAGTTA
This sequence comes from Dioctria rufipes, assembly GCA_963924295.1. NCBI lineage: Eukaryota > Metazoa > Arthropoda > Insecta > Diptera > Asilidae > Dioctria > Dioctria rufipes. Next base: position 19,244,123 of record OZ002741.1, read on the forward strand.
AGTGGGTGGTAATAAGCTTTTTGAATGCATTGACAATGCCCGCAGCTTGAATATTAAGAGGAAGACAATTCCATAAGCGCACAATTTGGACAAGGTAAGAGCTTTCCATTATACAAGCGCAGTAGAATTAGATTTTTATTGCGTCGGGATGATGTGAATTGGAACATTTCTCTGAGATACTCCGGCTTATTCGACTGAAGTGAGTTTGTTATGGTCGTAGCATACTGCATGCAGCAGTATGTCACACTGAGGCTAGCAGCGTTGCTCTGAGTCAAATGTTGAATAAAGAACGAAAAACAAGTTATTATAACGTAATGTAATACCGCAATAAGCTGTCAATTCTTCTATCACTCTCCCGTCCCGGAGACCTCTTGACATGATGGTTGAATAGGTCTGCTCCTCCGCTCATTTCAGGTCATCGTCATCATAGGGACACTGAAAATTATCTGCCCTAAGTGTCGATTGGGTGGTTGGGGCGAGCAGAGAAGGCCAAACATGGTAAGTGGTGTAAGGGTACCTTTAGGACCGAATGTGTGCAAAGGCCTTTGGTTTGTAGGCACGAAAATTTTTTGTATATGGCAGGTGGCACAGCGGCAGGTTTTCGTGGAACCTCCCCACACTCTCCGCCAATAGCTGAGGCGAGCTAGCGTGCCGCCCTGCTGTCAACGCTGTCCACCGAGTGATCTGTCAGCTTATGCTGGCAGTCTTGACTTCACGTCCAAGTACATCACTCTATATAGTTCCATAACAAGTTATACAGAAATATCAATTTTCTTTTATTTAAATATGACATCAGTGAACAACCGACCAAACGATGCCGAAAATGTGAGACATGGTCGAACCTTCTTAATCCCTATATGAACCGAATGCAGTCATTGAAAGCAACCTCCAACTTACGTGCACATGCGCTATCCAATCTAGGAAAAATTATACGGCCGAAAATGAAATGATGCAATATCAATGTTTAACCAATTTACATCGTGCACTACTTGATAGAATGTTGGCTGAAAGCTATAATCGTCGTAGTACTGCATAATTTTTTTAAATCATCGCGCTAACGTTGTCACAACACTTCATATTACAGTGAAGGATGATCCCAAGATTGGACACCTTACTAAGACTAGGCAATGCAGAACCGTTTAGAATAACCGAAGGAATATCAATTTCGTTACAGGTTGGATTATAGAATGTTATACACTATGATTTCCCTGGATTCAATAACAAACGATTACGTTTTGACTAGCTATAAATCCTGTCCAGGTCAGCATTTATACGTGCGATGCAGTCCAGCATTATCAGCGTCGTGAGGTTATCCTGGTCGAGGGCAACTCTTATATCAGGAGATACCTTGAGGACCGAAGTTACGCCACTATGATTTGGACGGAATCCCGATTGCCAACGCGTCAGCAAGTTATTTTCTTCGACATAAGAAATAATTTGCTTGGACATAACCTTTTCTAGCACTTTTGACAGAAAAGAAAACAAGCTTATTGGGCGAAAGTCCACCAAATATTCAGGAGAATGTTTTTTCGGTATGGGTGGCAACTTTTCAGCTGCTAGGAAAATATGATGACATCAGACATGAGTTTATAATGTGGAGAACATAGCTACTAATGAAAGGAAATAGAAGCTTAATAAAGCGTTGTGATAAGTTATCAGGACCAGCTGCATCAGATTTAATAGAATTCAAAGCGAGAGATAGTTCATCTAGATTCACCGCACGGAATAAGAAAGGATTTATGTTAGCATTGCGTGCGGAATTTGTTTGCATAGTGGCAAGTGAATGAGCAGAGATCACACCAGAGGTTGACGGGAGTATATTATTAACTGAGGTGCAGGATGCATTAAGATCACCTGGACTAAAGTACAATCTGATACTACCACGAAGCTTTGAAGTATTGGATCCGGTATGATAAAGATGATATTTCTAAATTTTTCCAATGCGATATTTTTGAACGTCCTTTTGCATATCAAACAAACTGCCCGGGCTTGATTGTTTGTGTCACGAGTAATTTTAAATATAGCATACGCTCTGACCACATTTTTCTGTCAAAAGTGAGGGGAAAAAGTCACTTTTTGGTTGCTCTGAACGCAAAAAGTGACTATAGTCACTATAGCGTGTTGCTCTGATCAGACTCATGGTTTCAAGTGAAACACTAAATATTGAAAAAGCCATAAATTGTGCAGCAATATGTTATTAAGAGCAATTTCGGAAAAGAAAAATCTAAGAAAAATGAAAGTGTGCCCACATTCCTGGCGGCATATTGCTAAGGAAAAATATATTTTTGTTGCTTATATAATTATCTTTTAAATTTATAAAATTTCTTCACGGAAAATAAAAAAGATCTCCCTTTGTATACAAGACAAAGCACAAATGTGTTGACATAACACCAGCTGATATTATTAACGAAAATAAAAAATTCACCAACTACAGAAAATGCTCTCAATTTTAAGGCACTTTCACATCAATACCGAAAAATGTGAACCGAAAAACACAATTTATTCCACTTTTAAACAAAATTGTTTGCTCCAATGAATAATAGAATCATGGGAAATAGCATAAACTAATAATTTTACTAATAAAATAGAATATTTATCTTAGATTTTTAAGAAAAACAAACCTTTTATCTTTTTTCGGCCGAAAAACGAAATTTCGGTTGCAGCTGTAAATTTCTTTTCGGTTTCCACATGTGGACCGTTTCGGGACGAAAACTTTTTTCGGTCGTACTAAACCTCACTTTTGTGTTTACATTGAAGACTATTTAATTTAATTTTATTATTTATTATATTATTACAATATGGATAGGTATTTCGAAGTAAAATTAAAAGACGTTTTTTGTATATGTAAGCTCTCATCATACAAGTTTTATGATAATTAAATGTTACTTCTATTTAACCGAAAAATTTTTGTCGGTTTTTGAGTGAAAGCAAAAGCGAATTTTCGGTGTAGAATTTATCGGTTTTCGGTTTCGATGAGATCGTAAGGAAATATCGATACTACGATATTTTGGTAAAGCAAATATCGATACAAAGTTTCCACAGTTTTGTGCAAAAATATCGATAATCGGAATATATCGATACAGTTTTGCACTAGGGATGGCCGATACCGATACGGAATTCGATATATCGATATTTCTCCCCTTACAATTGGCTGGATTACATTAACAGCGGCGACGCCGGCGTGGTCGTCGTCGTCAAACGCCGAACAAAACTCCGGGCAAGTTACATTAACGCTGGACGGTACCGCCATACATTAATTTCCCATAAATTTGGCATTTGAGTTATTTGCTTGTAATCTCTGCCGGTTTGCAGTAAAATTTTAAATAATAATAAAAAAGATATTTCCTTTTCCTTCAAGTCAGATTTTTTTAATATAAAATCATTTATTTTCAAAAATTCAACTATTCTTATTTCGACGGCGACTACGCCGGCGGCATGGGTAATGTATTGGCGTGTGGTCGTCGTTTTATGTCAAAAATATTTAGAGACAGTACTGCATGTATGATATGCATTACATTACCCACGCCGGCGTCGTCGTCGTCGGCGTGGTAGTCGACCCATCTCTAAAGGCTTAAACACAATTCCGACGATAGAGCGACAGAACGACAGACGACAGCGAATATTTCGCTGCGAAACAGGCATTCGAAAAATTGGGAACACAATTGCAACGACAAGCGATGAGCGACGATTGTGAAAGAAGAAGATATTGAAATTTTATTTGTTAAATGTTTAGAGCGTTTTAAAAGGAGATTTTTATCAAGAATATTTTATATTATATTGAAAGAAATGCAATGAACCAAAGTGTGGAAAAAACTGAAAATGCGGAAATTAAGTAAATTAAATGCTTTAAAATATCCATCCAACCCTTGTCTTTTTTGTCCACTTGTCTTGCCTATCTTGTAAACTATAAATTATTTTATGGATTTCGCATTTCCTCGATCTATTTTTCCTAAAAGCTCATTATTTTAAAATTACCGCGGCGTGGTACCACCTAAAAAAGACAAAAGTGAATGCCACAACCATTTCATTCGATTAATTTTGTTGGTAGGACTGCAGCGACGACGGCAAAATTAGAAACTGATCAATCCCGGCGATAATGTCGTCGATCGCTCATCGTCGGTCGTCGCAATTTGGTGCATTCGCATAAGATGCTGTGCTTTTAGAAGTTTGACAGCGATATATCGTCGTCGTTTGTCGTCTGTCGTCGGAATTGTGTTTAAGCCTTTATCCTAAATTTAACGCTGACGCTCCCTTGCTGCCAATATGCCAGATCTAAATCTATTATGAAAAAACATATCAAAATGAAACGATATTTAAATTTCTGAAAATAAATGATATTATATTTAATAAATATGGACTTGAAGGAAAAGAAAATATATTTTTTATTATTATTTAACCGGCAGAGATTACAAGCAAATAACTCAACTGTAAATGTAAGGGAAATTAAGATATGGCGATGCCGCCCAGTGTTAATGTAACTTGCCCGGCGTTTTGTTCGGCGTTTGACGACGACGACGACCACGCCGGCGTCGGCGTTGTAATGTAATCCACCCTTAATGCATTTTATACATGCAGTATTGTCTCTTAAATATTTTTGACACAAAACGACGACCACGTCGACGTCGGCGTTGTTAATGTAATCCGGCCATTATTGATATTTAAGCACTTTAAAATCGGTGTATCGATATTTCATAGCAAAAAAAATTCTAATTTCTCTCTGAAATAGTTTTCTTTTTCTTCCATTTTCATGCTCAGAAATCAGAAAATTCAGTTTTTATTTTTCTTTTTTTCTTTTTTTCTTTTTTTCTTTTCTTTGATTCTTTCTTTTGTTGTCTGTTCTGCTGATGAGAAGAATAATCAAAACAAAATCAATCAGGTCTACAAACATACAAATACAAAGGAATTAAAGCCATTATAAAGGAAATAACTAGAAAGTGGATCATTCGTTCTCCCAGCGAAGTTTGGAAAGAGTATTTGAATACCGGTAATCGGATAATACTGTTTATATACAATACAGTTTAATGTTTACTAATTCACTGAAAAAACAACTCCCCGTACACCTATCACCTACACAGATTGTTGGCTATGCATATTATAAACTCGTCCATATGTTTCCAAAAGTATCATAACACTTTTTTATATTCATATAAAGCATAATTTGTTTTTTTAGATAAATGATAAAAGAGATCTGAAATTTTTCACATGGGACCTTTTTTTTTTTTAAATGCCAGTTTAAGTGGTTCAAGTTCAAAAATAGGAATAACTCCTTCGTAGGGTTGCCTTACAAAAATTTCGATTTTTACTATATATTTGCACATTGCAGGAGAGCATAGGCACAGAATATACTGTGGCATAGGTCAAGTATTTAGTATTTATACATAAAATATCAAATATCGACAATACTAAGGATATCGATATTTTAAGAGCAATGTATTGGTGTATCGATATTTTGAAAAAAAGATTGGAAATATCGGTGTATCGATATTCTTCCAACTATTAGCCATCCCTAGTTTGCCCACTCTAGCTAGTTCGCACGCATGCGTTGAACTGCAGAAGTATTTTGTCGTTTGTTGAGAGACCGCGACGGCCTCCATAATTTTGACGTGCGAGTTTTTGTTTAGGTTGGGTTATTTGTAGTAAATGAAAAATTATTAATTTACCTATGTTTTAAAGGTATAAAAAAAAAAAGAAATACAAGCAATAAGTGTAATTTGTAGTAATCTGCTTTGTTAATTTTACTCAGTGTTTTCAGTTATGTACTAAGCAAATGATTTAAATTTTGCTAGAAATGAGCATTTAGTTAATAAAAAAGAAATACCGCGGAAATTAAATACTGAGTGCTTGTTATAAAAAACAAACCAAACTTAATTTGCTGACAACAAATGTAAACAAATCGTATCCTGAAGAGTGAAGGCTATTTGCGGAAATGCTTAGTGTTTTTTTATAATCGTGATTTTTTTAAAATATTTCTCTTTGCCCAAGGATTACTATAGGTTTTATTGTGGTATTATGTAGTTTCTTTCTTTTAAATTTTTATTGTCAACAATCCAATAAAGAGAAAATCAATATAAAACCTTATTGAAGGAAACTAATATACCTACATGGGTTAATATGTGCGACTCATTAATTTTCTAATACGCGCGCTTATTTCTTATGACACCCCCTACACGTGTGTACTTTGTAGTTTTTTGAGCCAGTGGCAGTTTCTTCATTATTCACCTCATTCTTTATAATCTCTAAAAAATACTGTACTTACTAAAGTCATTAAATATTTATAAACTAGTAGGTATACGTAGTAAGCAAAAATATTGAACATACATACATATAAGAAACGAGAAAACATCGGGAAATTTTCTATCTGGTTTGTTATTTGCAAGTGTTTTGTTTTTTGAACTTATTGAGGGTATACTACAGAAGAAAAATGATCTCAAAACAAGCACTTACATCGAGATTGAGTGCTGCGGCCGAGAAAAACGTTCTTAATAAATTGACCAAACGAAGTGGTAGTCCTAGCTCTCGGACTGGAAATGCTGCGGATGCAGATTTGAAATCATCTGGCTGTGTAGATATTACTGACAACGAAGATGATGAGGTAAGTTTATGATTACTAATGGACTACACACTTTATGTGGAAGGTCTTATTTTTTATGATATTTTCATCACAGATTAAATAGTTTCTTATTCAATAATGAAGGGTTTCAAATCAAATCAAAAAGAATTTATTTATAAGCCCCTGCTTGAAGCAACGCAACGTTGGGCATTACGATATTAGTAGCTTAGTATAATATCTTAAGATAACAGCAAAATAACATAAAGCAGTGTAGCTGGTGAGACCATAGGCTATCCCGATATTAGACGTAAAGAAAAAGAAAATGAGATAGCATTGTGAGATCGGTTGAACGGTAAAAAGTCCTTACAGATAATTTTGTGGAGATAACCCCAGGAGAAGCAGACTGAGAAGCCAACCGCAATTACAACTATGGATGTAGTTGTCATTACCATTAGGTCGACAGTGAGGACAATACACAACTCTCCGTCGACGAATGAATCTTGGCAAAGCAAATGTTCAAACTTAAATTTAATTTAATAAAATTAAAATTAAAGATTAAACCTATTCCTACAATAAAGTTGTCCAATAGAGACCGGAGAGCATATTCGCTGAACCCCAATTCAGTCGGCTCACGAGGTGCATAGCGGACAGTCCCCGAGAGTGGCATTATAATAGTTTTTATGATAGCTCTAATAGATATTAGCTAGGATGACAGACATTAGCGATATATCTTAGCGATTAGACATTAGTGATTGATCCGGCTTCTCTCAGAGAGCACAGCTCTTTTTTTGAATTCTTTGGTGGGACCAATTTCTCTAATGCCACCAGGTAGGCTGTTCCACTTTGTGACCCCCTGGGAGAAGATGTTCCTGCTGCCTAACTGACTACTCAATAGTACACAGTACTGGGGTATATCAGTCTGCGGCCGTCCCTATCACTCCACGAAAAACGTTTACACACATACCCAGGCAATAGACCAATTCTGGCCTTATGTATAAAGGACAATGCTTTGAGGTCATACATGCATTGTAGCGATCCACGCAGAAGGATTTCCAACAGTGGACCCAGATGCGCCCCGCGTACCAGATTGAATAAAAATCTGGCACATGCCTTGAGAGCACGCAGCAGTTTGGACATTCCGGACTATAAGAGTGGATAAAGTACGACATCCACATAAAGAAAGTGAGCTAGTATAAGTGCATTGAACAGTCGTAATCTTGAGGTCTCATCAAGATGAGAGGAAGCTGCGTAGAGGGAGCAGAGTCCATAATATATTCGAGAGCACATCAAATTTATATGTGCGTTCCAGGAGAGACAGGGATCCATAAGGAGTCCCAGGTTCTTAACAAATTTCGATGTCAGGGGAATGCTATGACCCAAGATGGTTATAGAGGGAATTTGTGATGATAGGATAGCGATTCTGTTGGGTCTAATGGCATAACCGATAGCTTGCGTTTTAGTTGGTATCAGTGCCAGGCCATTAGCCGCTGTATAAGATGCAATATCCTTTAGAATTTCATTGATTATTGCCGGAGAACCGATGTATATCTGGATATCGTCAGCGTCATTGATGTATAGTGAAAATAGAAGTGGGCTAGGACCGCTCCTTGGGGAATGCCCAATTGTAAGGGTCTTATAGTAGAGTATGTTTCGCTGGATTTGACCATGAAAGATCTGCCGGATAGGTAGTTTCGAATCATCTTACAGGCGGAAAGGGAGAAGCCAAAGTGGGAACAAATCTTGGAGGTTAATCTTTCATGAGGCACCGAGTCGAATGCCTTGCTGAAATCAAGAAGCACATTGATCTCTGACCCCTGTCACACTCCGTATATCTGCCATCACTTCAAGTAGCGCAGTGTTGGTTGAGTTAAGACATTTAAAGCCAGACTGCATTTTAGATAGAAGAGGGGGGTTTGTAGTGCTGGAGCAAGGAAAATCGGCAAATTCATTGGGACTTAAATTTGACTGGGTTTTAGTCTTCGAGCCAAGCCCAATGTCGTTTACTTTTCTCCAATTGATGGAGTTCTCATCTCTATCATCTTTATTCTGAGTTTAGCCCTGATCAAGTAATCTGCAATGTTCGGGAAATGCTCTGTAGTTACAGTCTGCCTTATTCCTCTTCCATAGCCTGTATGCACTATCACGCAGTTGGCATGCAAGAAGAATCCCCGGTGACCTGAAAATGTATTCACTGGAAGAGCGTGTCCTCACAGTTTTACCCGGGACCTTTCTATCAAACACTGCACAGACAGTATCAGAGTTATTGTATATAGGAGACCAGTCGCACTAGTCAAATCTGCCTGAAGGGCATCAGTTTGGATGGCGTTACAATTGTGGAACGACTTAATTGCGATGGGGAGAGATTGGGGGAAGTTGAAGGATGCAAATAAAAGCTCATGGTCGGAGATGCCTGGACATTGGCCAGTTGTCATCAGTCGGAAGGAGGGGAGTGAAATGATAAGATCAATGATGGTATCCGAGCACGGACCGTGACGGGTGGGCCCCTTATTAAGGAAGATTAACCCTGTTCCAGATAATAAGTCCGTCAGAGCACTCGTGAGTGGACAGTCAGTACCCATATCGGTGTTAAAAAAAATCGCCACAAATTAGTAAACGCGATGAACGACTCACCATTCTGTCTAGGAACTCATTGAGAGTGGACAGATCATTGTCGGTGAATGTAGCAGCTCATCTGTAGACAACAGGAAGGATGATTGGGTCCACGTTCGTTTCATAGCCTGATATTTGAACGCCAAGTATTTCCCAGCTGCCTTGAACTAATGCTGCCAAGGGAGATTTGATCAAGAGTTAAGGGTGACGTGCTTAGTCGTTTGATATAAGACTTAAAAAATATATTACAATCCCCTGATTTGTAGAATCTTATCAGTGGTTTTGGATTATGCACTATATTGGTTAGAGATACTACCTTGTGCTTAAAGGGTAATGCACATTCAATGCGGTTGTGGAATAGGGGATCCGATACCACGCTCATGCACAAATCAGGTAGAAATTTATCTTTAAAATTATCAGATACTGTTCTGCAAATCTCCAATCAGCGTACTCTGATGATTCGTTAGATCTGATGTGCCAACACCCGAGGTATGTACTGCGGAAGAGACTGTTTTAACTGGTGCGTTATGTTGAGCGCGCGAGTTAGTATAATTGGAGATATTCACCGGTTTGGGTGACTTGGGTCTCTGTGTATTGAGTAGATGGAGAAGGGTGACACTATGATCAGGGGGAAGGGTGGTATCACTGGTTATCAATGAGGGCGAATCACTGCAGTTGCTTATTATGCTGTTAAAGTGCAAAGACTGTTTCCTTAGTCTACTAATGCAGGATTTGCAGACCCATTTGATTCGTTTTTTCACTATAGAAAGCGAGATAATCAACCACTGTGACCTCAGCACATAGTCTACACCCCCAGCTTTCACGTCCTTCTCGCCGGCTGATCTTTTGGGTGAGTCGTCAGTTGAAAGACATTTACCATAGGGAGTGTTATCTTCCTTACCAGACGACACCGGGCCTGTAGAGCTAATAGAACTAGGCTTATTCTTGGCAGACACACTTTGTGAAGATGTTTGCAGTGAAGACGTTTTTAGTAATTGTTTAGACCCTGATGTGGCCTGTTTAGTTATGTTAGATATATCAGATTTATTAGGTTTCAAGACGGTATTGGTTGTGTGCTTACCATGACCAAGACAGATGTATTGTTTCTTGTAGGAATACCGGATGTGGTACAGCTCCGGGTTGAGGCCCTAGTGTTGACCGAAAAATTTGGGACTGCTGTCTTCTTTGGGGCACCTGTATTCTTTGTAGACATAGTACTTGGGATAATTGAGACTTGGTAAAAAGTTTACCCAGGCTGAAACGATGGTGAACAATGGCCTACCGGAGGTATTATTTCCATCAGCTGACCAGGTGTCCGAGTAGGAGTATTATTTATTAATTAATTAATTAATTAAACGAGTCCGACTGAGACTATGTAGTACCCGACTCGAACTATGTTCTGATCAAAACAGTCGACAATCTATCGCTGAGTCGACTGGGAGATCTGACTATGGGATATGATATTAGCAACAAAGATCATTGACCAATTTGTATAATCAACATTTAGAAATTATTCAGCTCTTTTCTATGTTGGGTATCATCAATATTCAAATAATCCTTAAGTCAACACAGTTTGTCTAATAAGTGTAGATTGTCGCTGCATCAATCGATTTGTTAAGTGTTGACTCCAGTAATAATAAGCTACCGCCCTAGTTCCCTAGCTCGACTAGATTTATTAAGGCTAGTACTAGTTTGAGTGTTCAGACCACCAATTTTTTGTATGGAAACTTGACGTGCTTTGAGGGGATACCACCTCCAGGAGCTGCCAGACCCACTCTATTATAACCCCCATGGTACAAAACTCATGCTATCAATCAGAATTCACTCAATTCTAAACTATAGTTATGCTCTCATGAGCAGCCATTTCAACAACTCAACTCAAACTATGCTCTCCGTTGACTCAATTCCAACTCAACTTGATTTGCACCAATTAAACCTACGTATATTTGTATAAGCGAATTAAGGTAATATGATCTCTTGCAAAGAGCCTTGAATGGCTGATATGTCAATATATCTATGTATATTAATGTCTGCCTTACTTTACTTTACTTTCTTATTAAATAAGTTCATGTGATACAGAAGTCCGATTGTATAAAATACTTAAGTACTAGTCTACTTAGCTTTAGGTGGATCAGCTGTTGTGTTCTAATTTCTCGGCTTATTTAGATTTTCGGTGTAAATCATAGTACTATCCACAGTTGCTAGAGGTCAGATTGCGACAATCTGTCTCTACGTTAGCTGTAGTGAGGGATGAAGTAGATCTGTCTCCTGTAATGATACTATGCCGCCCGGTATTTGAAAGAACCGGGAGTATCGCTATATCCATCGGTTGTATCCCGTTCTTGATGTGAAAGTTTCCTTTAAGAGAGCAATTTCTCCTGGGAATATAAGAGTTCAATTATAATTATATAGTACTAATAGTAGGATACCAAACTGTTAAGGTTCACCAGTTATATATTAACCATCAAATATGTTAATGTTTATATTGATTTAAATCGATTTCCGAGTAAAACTTTCCAAAATGGCGCGCTCAGAAATCTTGGTGAATTCTTCAAATGCTAGCACCACAATTGTTTACCTCAGCTCGACGAAGTCTTTACCAAGAGCAACTATTCGCGGTTAATAATAGTGCTTTTAACACTAATTAGTTCGCATTCAAAAGCAGATACCATTTACTGGAACTTATTGATAATCGTTTCACAGAATTGGCCGTTCTAAATCTTTCGTTTCCTGTTACTATGCACATTCAAGCATTTAACTATTACAATATCGCAATCACTGTTGTATAATAAATAGTTCCAGCTTATGTGTGCACTTTGAATATATGCACTTTCCCGATTACCAATTAAAATATTTTAACTCAACACAGATTTTTTACAATTTGTAATATGGCCGCAGAACGCCGCATCAGCTTCGGCGGCTATGTAATGCAAAAATTTCCAGAAATTTCACCGGCCGTCCTAGAAAACCATCTTTCAAAGTTAACAAAGCAAAAATTATCTCCAGTTGATTGTTTATCAAACAGATGCTATTAAAAAGCTAATTAAACAGAATAAAATTGCAAAATTCACGGAGCCGAAATTTTCGCGACCTGTCTCTGCTTTCTATAACGTTTTAATTTTGGCAATCAACCTTTTTAAGGTTTACTAGCCTAAACATTACTTAATAGATGAGTCCTTGTTATGTAACTACGTCGAGCGAATGAACTTGGACGTGAAGTCCAGACTGCCAGCATAAGCTGACAGATCACTCCGTGATCGGCGATAGCGCAGGGCAGGGCCGTAACCTGGAGATACTCTCATTAGTAGAGTTGCTATGGCTTTAGAGTTACTTAGAAAAGCTGTTGTATAAAGGCGTTTCTTTGTAGTTCGACGCTTGCTGATCCTAGAGATGCAAATGTCATCCATAACCACTCCTAACTTGAAGAACAGACGCTATACTTTAATGGGGTTATTATAAGGAATTGACACTACATTATGGACTGCTTTCCCTTTTCAGGGCGGTTGCTTTTTTGTTAAAAAAAAAACCAAAAACAGCAACAATGCTATGTGTTAAATGTGCAGGTAGTACTTTTGCACCTCGGTTCTGGAATTTTTATATATATATTTTATATACCAACATATTTCCGGTATCAGTTGGACAGTTACTGAACACAGGAGATTGCGAATTGAATTGATTTGTAAGGTGCATATAAGTAGAAAAGGTTTTAAAAGTACATATAGAGAAAATAATTAAATTTCCATGACTTGAATCCTTGCCAAATGTCAATATAGAGCTCGATAAATTTCGGGACAAAGTTTGGAGCGTTTTGTATGAATTAAAGTGATAAAGTCATAACATCTTGATTATGTTCTCTATATTGCAAAACATTTTCTTCTTCTATGCACCCTACAAATCAATTCAATTCGCAATCTCCTGTGTTCTTCAGAACACTGTACGTAACCAAAAGAACACAATAATAGCTGTGTTCTTTTGTGTCCGCAGAGCAGAGCAGAACAAAAGATACACAAAAGAACGCCTCATACATTTTCATAGAAAGACTTAAATGAAGCGAACAGTACAAATAGTTCGCTTCAATCGACAGAACAATTTGTTCTCTCCAGTATATGGGAGTTCTAGAACAAGGTACACAAAAGTACACAGCTAATAGTGTTGAAATTGAAAATATATTCTATGGTCTCTAGTTTTTTAGTGCAAATAATAATTCATGTAAGGCTTATTTGCATTTAAAAAAATTGCATATAAAATGATTGCATTTAATTGATAGATAATATAAGATGACGAAACTGTTTAATACGTTTCTTGTTTAACGTTAGTTTACATAACGATTGTACATTGGTGTATTTTAATTGCAAAAGGTAATATTTGAAGAACTTTGAAATGCCGCATTTAATGGCTGCACGTGCCATGAAGGTCTTTTAGACAAATTGCAAAAACCGGTTGTTCATTCCTTCCAGATTTCTATTGGCGACGTGCAATTGAGCATTTAAGTGTTATAATAACAAAATTACAATTGAAAATCTTGGTTATTTCCATGAAATTGATTTAATTTTTTTATAATTATTTAATGAAAATTGTATTTATAAAGTCAACTATTTTTTTCGTAAGATGTCTAAGGTCTAAGAAAATTAAGTATTATTATGCCTAAAGTCTCGCAGAATATTTATTTTCAGTTATTAACAAGGAAAAAGTTAGAATTGGTCTAAGACCAATTTTTATGGTACCGTAGAAGAATGCCCGTACGTAATTTCTCGTATGGTCACCCATCTGCGGAAGTTTGTTTTTTGAAGTGGTTTTTATATATTTCTAGAACGGTTCGTCGGACAGCAAAAATAATTAGGTATAAACAATTTGATAGGATTTCATATTCGGAAGAACTTTACAATAAAAATGTCTAGAAGTGATCGTTTTCACAGTATACTTAAAAACTTAAATTTTTATATGGCCAACACCAAGAAGAGGTTGCCCGAATTAGTTCATTCTTGAAATTTTATTTTTTATGAAAAGCCATGTACAAATTTTGAAGTCTCCACGTCGACGAGCTCAGGCAGTTTCCAAATATATAGTGAAAACCAAAGTCTTGCATGGCAATACCAAGAAGGTGTTGTCCGATTTAGTCCATTTATGAAATTTTATTTACTATTGCTATGAAAACACTATGTTCCCAATTTTAGCTCTCTTCGTCAACGCGTTATCAGGCGTGCCCATATATAGTGAAAAACGAAATGGCAGCCATACGAAGGAGTTATCCGATTGGTCCTATTTTTGAGCTTAAATTAACTTTTTTTTTAAAGCCCATGTGCCAAATTTTGCGTGTGTACAACCAATTTTGCTTTACTAGCAATATTTTTGTGCGTTACAAACGAAATGACAAAAGACTATAATTTCATCTGAGATATAAAAATGTATGCTTCACTCGAATATCCAACGGTATCTAGTATGTTTACATATTTTAATAGTTTTAATGAATTTCAGAAGACTCATGAAGATCATTGAGTTTTATATCCTGTCCTCATGTTAATCGCTTTTTGAAAGGTCATAAAAAATTTGGAAAATCATGCTGATATGGTAATGTGATTTTACTATTCAGCTAAGCTCTTAATAATCACCAGATGTGCATGAATCAGATATTTTTAAACTAAAACAACCTTTAAGCTCGAATACCGGATGTGAAAAGGCAAAGTTAAGCATCAGTGACCATAGTTCAGAAATGTGTATGTGCATATTATGTATGTATGTATGGAATAAGCAATTTTTACCAACCTTGAATTTATTTAAAACTTAATATTTATAATGCCATGTAGTTTCATTAAGTTCAAAATCAACAACACTCACAATTAGA
Source organism: Dioctria rufipes (assembly GCA_963924295.1). Classification (NCBI taxonomy): domain Eukaryota; kingdom Metazoa; phylum Arthropoda; class Insecta; order Diptera; family Asilidae; genus Dioctria; species Dioctria rufipes. Next base: position 19,259,125 of record OZ002741.1, read on the forward strand.
TAAGGAAATGTGTGTGTCTGTAAAATTTTATTACATACATAACATAATCTTGATAATTGGTCCAATGAGAATGCTGCATTTAAATAATGCTCCGTTTCATTCGTTCGTCAATATTATATGTACATATGGTAGCTGTTGAAGAGCGCGGCTCATTCGACCGCCTACTTCTTTATTGTTTTTATATCCTAGATGAAGGCACTCAACCAGTTGTGCCAATATCTACAGATTTCCTAAAATTCATGAAGCAGAAGTAAATACCCAGGTTAGTAAAATGGCATTATCAGACCAAGTCAAGGCCTCTATGGGTGATTCCGAAAAAAGCTGATTTGGATGGAAACGGTAAATGTTGTCGTAGACTATTGTAATTTAAACGAGGTCACGATTGGAGACTCTTTTACGTAGCCTAACATTATTGATACAGGAACTGTTTCAGAAAAAACCCGACTACGTGAATGATGAAATCAACAATAGAAACCTTTTTTGTTTATTATCAAATAATTTTAATTAAATCATTACTTAATCATCTGCATTATACACATGCATTGGACATCGTAGAAATCTCTCGTTTTTCTGCCGTAGTAGCAAGTTATTAACTCCGGCCAAAAGAAAGCTCATGGATCATATTTTCTAAAGAATGGAAGGAGGCGCTTCTGACGAAATTCCTTAATGTACATATCCGTGCTGATTATGCCTGTTGTCACAAAAAGTGATAATTTCTGGCTGCACGTACATTTACCAGGAAATTTAGTGCAACGAAAACTTGGGAACTGACATAAAAAATTCTTGACATTGACGTCCGTTTTCACCTAAATTTCATCATCCAATGTAGTATCGAGTTTCGTTAGGAAATTTTCATACAAAATCCGGCTCCTGGATTTTGCAACTTGGTTTTTTTCTGGTGTTCTGTTCGGCTTTTTTTGAACATGGCCTCTAGATAAAATATCAGCGGGACTCTGAGTGCATTTGATGTGCCTCCATTGATCTCGAGTTGTACCCTGTTTGTGACAAATATCGTCTATTAATATGACGGGTTTGATATCCGTGAAAGAACCGTAGTTGAATCTGTATAATATGTTACCCTTTCAATTTTGATGGGTAAGCATTGTAATAATCTGTCCACCATTTCTGCTATAAGCAAAGCTTCACATAGTTCTAATCGAGCCAATGTTGTTGATTTCAGCGGAGCTATTCTTGATTTTAAACAAGGATTTGACCATATTTTTCAATTGATCGAAGATAACAGCATGCACCACATGCTAGGGTACTGCTGTCTGAAAAGGCATGAAGTTGAATTGATTTGCTTCTGGAATAATCACTGTCGTAGGAGTCCTTATTCGCCTTACTTCCCCAAGACCTTATTTGATAGATATCCGTTTGTGCTTTGGATGTTTGGAATATCTTCGTCCCAAGACATATTTGACTTCCATAACCCTTGCACAAAGAGTTCCCCTAAGACCATTACTGGCGTAATGAGGCCAGCCGGTTCAAATAGGCACGCACGCACATGGGACATTGCAATTCTCTTGTATATTATATCTGATTTTTCTGAACTTACATGACACTGAAATGTATCTTCCTTTGGTTGCCAAACGAGGCTTAGTGTTTTTATTGTCTGTGTACTATTGATGTACAAAGTTTTCTCCCTATGCTCTTCCGGAACATCACTGAGTATAGCTGAATGATTAGCACGAAATTTTCTTAATTCAAAGCGACCACTTTTCAGTAAGGCGATTAACCCAGTTTTGAGTACTTTGATTTATCTAGAGTGTCTGCTTATGTTGGCTGTAACAGCATAACGGTATATGTTCTAAATCTCGTAATTATGGTCAATAAATCTGGCTGAACACACGGTCCCACAGCACGAATATTGTTTAGTGAAATCCTGATGTGGTTTTTGCTGATCCGTCGAAGACAACTCTTAGTTTTGTTGTAGAGCTTTCGGGTTTTAGAACTCCTGTTTTTTAAAAGAATACGTTCATTAGCTCGAGTTTTTGACATCGAATTTAAGATATCCAAAGCTTATAGTTTTCAATGACCTTATCACGGACTTACCCCAAATTCGGTTTTTCTTGTAAGTCGAGTGAGTCTATTGTTATTATTACTATTATTATTAATTTGTTGGAGGTACATCTTCGGCGCATTGCGTGCTGGCCCTCTGTATTATTAGGGCCAGCTTCATTGACTCTTTTAAGGAAGGCTACCACTTCGAGCGGCAATTATCATTATGTCGCCTTGTTCATTCTCTTAAACATATCCTTTATTGATAGTGAGCAGTCATTAGACCGGGAAATAATTTGATCTGAATCTTACCACAGTTGAAAATTTTTTATAGAGTCTTTATATGGGAGTGTCTTAGACAGCTTTTGCAGTGAGGTAAGAGGGGTGCTGCTGGAGATAACTAGCCTGCTTTACTTAAACCTCATGGGATATCCGTTTGAAACCCCTCTAGATCCATCTTGCTTCCCCTAGGAATCTCAGGATACATTTGAGCTCTTTACTTTGCTGCACCTCCCCCAGATTTGCAAAGAAAAGAAGTAGCTACCCACTAGCCTACCTCTTTTATTCATCAGAGCGGGGCACTGGCAAAGTAGTTATTGAACGGACTCAATATTCCCAATCTACTGGCATGGTCTCGCAGTGTAATTGTTGAACCTTTTCTATTTTAAATAACCTACTAGGTGCAATTTTGTAAGCCTGCGAAAAGGTTCAGTATATTGCGATTCTGATTTCTTTCTTGGTAGGTAGTTAGTAACCTCTTTACTTTATGCTCCTCAAGCTCTGTGTTCTGGTAACAACCTAAGGGTTGATTAGTTGTTTAAAGAGTGAGATGAGTGGTAGTAAAGCATTGCGGCCACTGAGAGGCCATGTTTTGCTAACACTGGAGCAGACCAATCCTCTTGAGCAGGTTTAAAATTCCGCGGAGCGTTCTGTCCTCCAACTCACCGCGGTCTGTCGTTTACCCAAGATTGCCATTCTGCATTTAGCTATTGGCTGGCAATCACCCATGTAAAGGAGTCTCATCATCCTCCAAAGTCTGTATATGAAATAAGAACACCGCCAATAGTGACAAAGTACTTCTTAGATTTCTCCATGAAATGCCTTGTATGATTCTGTACTCCAATGCTCATCCAGTACATGCTGTGACCCACTGATGCAAGTTTGCGTGTAGCCTCTTTGCTGCCACAGAGGCAACCCACATATCGTCTCTGGGCTGACCGGAGGTGTAGCTGAGTCCTGTCTAGAAAGCTCATTAGCTTTTTCGTTTCCAGCAAAGCTTTGATATCCCGTAATTCAAGTCATGTTGACTCTACTGAGTTTGTCAAGGACACTTTGGCACTTCCACACGAACTTTTATTTCACCGCGGTGTATGAAATATCGCAAATTGCTGGCAGGCTATAAGAGAAGATAAAGATGCTTTTTTTTGCTAAAAGCTCTCTTTAGATGCTCGTAGGCACAGATCAGTATGGTATAAACAGCCCTTAAAACTCTAGCTTAGCTCACCATGTTCAGTGATGTCTCAAGCGTAGGTGAAGCACTCCACACCCTGGAATGACCTTAGGACTTTTTATACGATAATATCTACACGGTTAAAAACTTAGGTGCAAATATTATAAACAAATAATATAAATATAGGTCCATAATTGTATCTTCCTCAATTTTTATAAGAGCATTTATTAATATAATACAACTGAATATAAAATTGTTTTATATAAATCTTATATATAGTTAAATTAACCTTCGTATAAAATGTGTTTATAATTGTCTTAGATAAAATAAATAAATATAAGATATGCTTTTTTATATCTCTGTTATATTATATTTATATATTTATTATATTTATCTCATTTCGTGAATAAACCGTTATACTGATGGTATACTATACAAATGCAGTAGTAGTTTAGACCTTATTGGTGAATTTAATCGATCGAATTGACTCGAATTCAAACAGTGAATCGTAGTTTTTTGTAAATATCTTGGGATGTTTCATATTCTATTAATCAGAAAACTATGATTACCCATTTGCATTCCATCCAACGTATTAAAAAATGAGGCCCCCCCTGCTTACATAAAAATCAAAACACTTTTAATTAGAAAAACAAATGTTGATTTTATGCAACAATCCTAAACATTTATTTAAAAAAAAAAATATAGTATGTTTTTTAACCAACCAATTGTACTATACTATCCTATAGTGCCAATATACTAACAGTCCTCAGGCAACAGCAACAAATTTTCAATTATGCGTAACTCGCTTGATTCTTCTGTTCGTATGACATATTTCTAAATATTTCTATTGATACAAATAATTTAAATGGTTTTAATATTACTGAAAGGATAGATTTCACACCAAAATAATATCAGGTTTTCAAATAACTAGTTAATGTATTAGTTTTATACTGAACGTATTTTATCCTTATATTTAAATGGATATGGTTTATTCTTTAATAGTTAAAATTATGCTTTTGTACTAAATTCGGATAAGAAATGAGACGTTTTTGGTATTACAGATGCCGATATCCGTTTATTTACTAAATTTTATATGAAAAATTGGATTCGTGGAAATAATAAGATCGAAAGTATAAAAAACGTGAATCGTTTACACCAATTTTTTTCACCGTGTAGGTCTTGTCGGAGCTGACATTCAGATCAAACTTGCCCCGGAGCTACCCGCGGCTACGACCATCACTTCGTCAGCGTATCCATACGCGTTCTCCATATTGAAGCCCACCAGTAGTTCATATAGTACGCCCTGGAGCCTTCCACTTGTGACGGTGCTCCCAAGCACTCCCCAAAGAGGTTTGCAACCACCCCGCGCAACTTCAACATAGAGTCCACCCAACGACAGGTTGCGTCATCCAGATCCCGTCTTCTGAGTGAATGTGTTATTACATCGAAAGGTGTTCAAATTCTGCCTTAATATCGAGCCTGCGGGTATGAAGAGGAATAGGGCTATTCTGTTCGTATTTTTCTTTGTTTGCTTAGTAAGTACAGGATACTCCTATATTCCAAACTACCTTTGAAATGTAGGCAATTGATTTTAGTGTCTTTCTTGCGGCTGTGCATAAACATATATTGGGCCCTATTCTGTAATTTTTCATAAAATAATATTTTATGTTATTTTATGGCGAAAAAATCCCTTCTTCATAAAATGAAAATAAAATATTTTAAAAATTCGTATTCTGTCGTGGTTCCATAAAATTCTTTTATGAATTCTTTTATGAACACGTAACATAAAATATTTAGTACATTCCGCTATGTTTTCTATTACTTTTTGAACAGCTGGTCAATTGACATTTGCGTGATACTCTATCAAATCACCCACTAAATAATATTTATGAAAGCAGCTGCTTTCTTAATAGCTCTTGAGATACTTTGGGTGTAAAAGTTCTAAATTTTAACAACTCCTGACGAGTTTGATACGAACCATGTCCGTAGAAATGCAAAGCAGCAGAAAGACATCCATTCTGTTCACTTTGAGATTCCTAACTCAAAGTGAACGAAATGGATGCCTTTCTAGTATGAGGCTCTAGTTAGTTAGTTAGTTTTGGGTATAAATTAGAATTATTCATAAGTTTGCAAAATTAGTTTACAAATCATAATATAACAAATTTATTAATTATCCAGTCGGAAAAACTTTTGAAGCCTAAGGTTGGGCAATTCACATGGATCGTAGAAATCGTGAAGATATCGTATCCTGTGATATCTTCTGCATAAAATTAAAACCTATTTAAATATAATCAACTTTTTATATTTTACCATACTGCACCAAGTGCAAGTTTCTACACTTTCTGACAAAATTGTAATCTTTATGTATGGCGGTGGACATTTTAGTTTATAATTAAAACTACTTTCACACCACAAATGTCAATTGACGAATGTCATTTCATAAAATATGTCAAAATACCTTTAAAATGTGCTGGTTAGGTTCTTTTATGTTATGCTCCATAACAGGAAATATTTTATGTTACGATGCGTAAAATAAAATAAAATTTCTGGTACAGAATAGGATTTTAGGGAAATATTTTATTTTAAGGCATAACATAACATAAAATGATAAAATTTTACCGACAGAATAGGGTTCATTTTCTCTTTATTGGTTAGTTCTGATGCAGCTGTAATGTAACCTACCTCTACATAGGATTCTATGGCAGATTTTCGTGTGGTCTTTAATTTTCACTTCAAAGTGACGCGGAAGCCTAAGGGCCTTGAACATGGCGTCGAAATGTTGGGAGCTTAGCGGCTACAGAGCTCTTCAATAATTTTATTTTGTTTCTAAGAAAATATCATCATAAATGGTACCTGAGTTAAAAAATATCCCTTTTTAAAGGTTGATTATTAGTTGACTATTTATATCAGAAATAACGGAAAAAAGGTGTCGGTTAATAAGTTATTAAGGAACAACAAAACACAAGCACAGAATTTTGAAAAAAATTAAAAATATAAAACTCTCCAAAACTAAGCTGAAAATCAAAAAAAAAAATCGCCTCGACTTTCCCCTGTTCTAGTATTGCAAAGTTCCTTTGGTACATGAAAAGCTCTTAGGAGGAGGAAAAAAAACTCAGTGCTTTGAGGTTTCTGATTAAAAAAAATTTTTTTTTTCAAAAATCTAAACCCGCCTTCATTTGAACTCAAGAGTTTGTAATATTTTGCCGAAAGTTTCAAATCAATATTATTAAAATTGTGGAAAATATAAGGGAGGAACATTATTTATTCAACTTTGACGTTGGAGCTGGGAACGACAGTGAAAAAATCAAAGGAGCGCAGGCACAGTTACAATTATGAAGCAAGCTATAATGTAGAGCTACGTCAGCTGTCAGGTACCATGGCATTAGCTCTTCGCCATTGTGGTATTTGTCCAAGGACAGTTGACGTAGCTCTACGTTGTACGTTACGGTATTAGTTTCTAGTGTGCCTTTTTATACCCTAGATGATGAAATCATAGGGTATATAAGTTTATCATTCTGTTTGTACTGCACAGAAATAATGAATATAGAGCAAAGTGGATTGGACGCACGCATAATATTAAAAGTTATTTTGATTTTTGCATGTTCGTCCGTCCATTTGTCCTCCCGATAACTCGAGAACGCGTTTACATAGAAGGCTGAAATTTTGCACACAGGCTTCTTAAAAAAAATGTAGATTTAATTTCGAACATGGAACAAATCGGGTAACTCCTTCGTAGGGCTGCCATACAAAAATTTCGTTTTTCACTATATATTTGGGCACTGCTTGAGAACGCGTCGACGTGGAGAGCTGAACACGGTGCCCTCATGGCAATAGTAAATACAACTTCATAAATGGACTAACTGGGGAAACCCCTTCTTGGTGTTACCATACAGAAATTTAGGTTTTTTACGAATACTGTGAAATCGGTAAACCCTAGATGTTTTTGTCATACTGAAAAGTTCAGAATATGAAATCCTACGAAATTGGTGATGATATTTTTTACTTTCCGAAGAACCGGTCTAGAAATATGTGAAAATCCACTCTCAAAATCAAATTCTTTCTGGCAATTACATACGGGCATTCATCTTAGGGGATCGTAAGTATTGGTTTTATAGACCAATTCTAGTTTTTTTTTTCCTTGTTAGTATTTCAATTTATAAAAACAATTGTCTTAAATTTAGTTTAACTTTCTGATGTTACTGTGTTTAAGAATTAAGAGGTGGAGGGTTGAAGCTATTTTTATTATAAATGGGACTATCTGATGATGTATTACTCATTACTCTGCAATTATTATTTATATTAAAGCATAGTTATTGTTTTTGTGACATTTGCGCTCTCGAAATTATCCTGTAGCTCTACGCCAAAATATTAAATACCGTGTATTGTTAAGAGTTGGATACCCTGCCGTGCATATTTGCCACATTCCGCATCTTAGACTTTCTTTGTAGATTCCCATAATTTGGTACTGTTCCGAAAGTCATTCAGGTTAAAAATACTCATTTTTGAAAATTCAGAGAATATATTTTTGCCGAAAACTTTTTAACTGCATCACATTCCTTCTCAGCTTCTTCATCACTTACTTGAACAACTTCAATCAATTTTCCTTTATTAGTTGTTATTGGAAATTAATTAGTCACTCAAACTTAAGCCAATTAAAGACAATCATCGAACTTTGTGAGTAATCTAATTAAAGTCGTTAAATAGTTTAAGAAAATTTATATTGAAGCATAGTTAGTAAAAAGAAAATTAAGTCAGGAAATATTTTAATGTTTTATTTGTATCTCTGTATTATTTTCAGTTCCAAGATGCTTGCGACATCGATGTACCGTGAGAAATATTTCATACATTTTAAGGTATCCTTTGTTCTATTCAATACAATTTTTTCAATGTTTTTTCAGCCCTTATACAATGGACCTGGACACAGCCTTAGCTGAAGCAAAGCTAGCGATTAATTATTTCTTCAACAATAAATTTGAAGAAGCCAGAAACCTCATGAAACCATGGGCTCATTCCAGTATGTATCATTCGGTGGGAACATGTGTTTTTACATTTCTGGAAGCAATTCTTACTTTTGAACAACAACATATTGCTGAAGCATCAGAAGCCCTTAAGTTATGTCTGGCTGTTTGTAATAGACATCGAAGAAAAAATACGATAACAGAAACAATTGGAAAAACTTTTAAAAGGGTAAGACGATTTTCATGAGTGTTTAAAAAAGGTTTAAAATGGTTGCAATATACGAGTATTTTTAACCCCGAGCTGGTACATTTTACATGACTGGCTAAACATGAAATTTCCCAGTCCACCTCTTTCCATTGCATAGCTGAATTGGCTGGATTTAATATTTTGCTTTTGATATTTTACACCTCACTCTACAAAGTTATAAATAATGGTGAAAAACTGCAACATACATTCAAACATCACTGATCTGGGTTGGGTGAAATAGAGATTTTCTCAGGTCAGAAGTCTCCTTTGAGGTAGTCTTCTTAGATGAGATATACTGCTCACATATTTTAATTTTCTTATTATGTTCATGACATCCGAAGCGAGAAAAAACAGCTCCCTGCTCCCTCCTATGCATGCATTTCATAGGCACTCCTATATATATATATATATTTCTATTAGAATTTATTTGGAATTTGATCTAATTTAATATACTTCTACTTGACAGACTAATTACGAACAATATACAGAACTTGAAGCGCATGCAGAGCTCTGTTCAGCGGAAGCCTTGTTGCTGAAAGCAATGCTAACGTTTATTGAAGATGAAACGTTGACAAGCTTAATAAAAGGTGGAATGAAAATAAGAAACTGCTTTAGCAGCTATAAGTAAGCATCATATTATTTCATTAAATTCAAACTTTGAACATTTTTCAAAATTTTTACTTGTATTTTTTACAGAGAATGCGCTTCGATACTGGTACAACGACAATGGGAATCTGAAAGCTCTAAGGAACATTTTGAAAGCGGAGTCCGGATGGGAATAGGCACATTCAATCTAATGATATCACTGCTTCCAGCTCGTGTGATAAAGCTGCTAGAGTTTATTGGATTTTCTGGGAATAAGGTAATATTTTAATTTTTTTGTAATTTTTTTCTTTATCATTTAATTTGCCTATCACATTACCAGCTACATACATCGAATCTAGTTGCGCGTAATTATCAAATAGTTATCTGTAACCAGCGTTAATAAAGCCGTTTACTTGTGTATCACGGTCGATGCTTGAAAAATTTCAACCAAAAAAACTAACGGCACCACTTGGTTGGTTTCAATTAATTGATATAAACATTGCCGTCTTTATGTTTTAGGCCGTGACCTCAAATTCTTTGAATGCTTTAGAGTAATACGATTTCGTATACCTTTGCAAAGCAAAATCGCTCTTTGAATGTATTAGAGTAATACGATTTCGTACTTTTGCAAGTAAGTAAAAAAAGCAAAATTGCTTTGTATAATGGCCTGGAATATAAAGACGGCAATGGTATAACACATTATTACGCTTTCAGTAATATCAAGAGAGCTTTCCATCCCGTTGAAATTTTTTATAATATTTCTAAAGATTTTCGTGAAGGCCGTGTAAGGAAATTCATTCTGAAAGCATGCTTCAGCATTTAATGTGGAATTTGCTTAAGCTTCAGATGCGCCCCAGATATACCCCAAATCCAAAATGAGTGCTGTCTTTGCCCTCCAATCCCATGTTTCAAAACCTGTATTTGAGATAGATATTAAAATTATAAGTTGGCGAGAAACATATGAACTATCTAGTAGCAGGTTATTTAGATGACACAATCGTCAAATGCTGTAACCCTTCTGATGCAAAAGCTCAGAATTTGATTCCAAAATCTTAGGAGTAAGAAAGCACACAGTGGAAAATGTTGTTCTGGTTTACATATTTTGCGGGCTTGTTCTGTTCCAACTCCACTTGCATACAAACAGCGCTTTTCTTTTTCCTTAAAAATTGGCGTTTATTTTTTGAATGATCTGTTCGCTTACATTCTATAATGTACGTTTTTTACAAGAATATCGCCTTCTTCAGCACTAAAATTTGCACTAACCTTTAGTTTTAGGCCCATAAGCTAATCCTGTTTATTTTCTGACAACTGAAATATGCCCAATTGTTTAGTTTTTTTGTATAGCGATAAATAATTTTATTTACCACCTTAATTTTTGTCTATAGAAGTTTTGTTAGCTAATTGTTGTTTAGGTGCAATACCTATCCAACGGTCGCTGGATATTTGTTGCCTATGTATCAGTGAATTTTTGAAGAATTTCTAAGTACAAGACCTTTGCACCTATTACAACAGTTACAATGCAATGCTCTTGGCAGCCAAGAGAACAAATTAAAGGCTTGTTTCACTGATTGTAACTAAAAAAATTTATTTCTTAACAATATGTCTTTTATACATAAAAAGTGATCTGTAAACAGAAAATTTCCGATTTTCTTAGCGTACCCAAGAATAATTCTCACGACATTTTCAGGTTTAATTCAATATTCCCCGCACTTTTAATTTCATTAGCAGACGTAACACGATGCTATGAGACAAGATAAAATTAGATATGAAATACAAATTTTGCTTACGCATATACTTTATATGAGAAAATTTACGACTTATTATTTACAAATGATTTTATAACTTACGTAAATTGAATTTAAGGAAAAGTAACTAAACTATTGATGTGAGAAGGAAGTTTTTGATTAAAACTCTGTACGCGCATCAGAAAACCAAGCCCTTGCCTCTATATATTTACACTCAACTTCCTTGGATTCATCCTCCTCGATATATGGATCCTTCAAATCGGTGGGAGCTGCATTCTCCAATAACTGATCGTGAATGTTGAGATAATTTTAACAGTAGCTACCTAATAATTGAGCTCGAACAGTAAAAAGCCTTCAGTTTGTTTTTCCACTTAGTTCGTTTTGCATTTTCCACATAACTCAAAATTAATTTAGCTCGTGTTTGAGCTTGGGCCATTAACAATTCCATCATGCGTGCAAAGAATAAATGGAACAGACTTATCTTAATATTCCGGTATGTTAGGTTTCTAGAAATTAATTTTTATTACCCATTGGAGCAATTTTGATTTTTGCAGTGGTTTTTCGCATATATTTTTAGAATGGTTTGTCGGACAGAAAAAATGATTATAACCAATTTTATAGGATTTCGTATTCTGAGGAAGTTTTTAGTACAATAAAAATGTCTTGGACTGATCGTTTTCACAGTATACGTAAAAAACCTAAATTTTTAAATGGCAACACCAAGAAGGAGTTGCCCGATTTAGTCCATTTGTGAAATTTTTTTTGCTAGTGCAATGAAGTACAATGAAAAAACCATGTACCAAATTTCAGCTCTCTATATCAATGCGTTCTCAGGCAGTGTCCAAATATATAGCGAAAAACGAAAGTTTTGTATGGCAACCCCACGAAGGAGTTGCCCAATTTGTCTCTTTTTGGAACTTAATTTTACTTTTTTTTTTAAAAGTCCGTGTACAAAATTTCAGCTCTCTAAGTATACGCGTTCTCGAGTTATCGTGCGCACAGACAGACAGACGGACGGACGGACATGCAAAAATCAAAATAACTTAATATTATGCGTGGGTGTCCAATCCATTTTGCTCTACCATCATTATTTCTAGGTGTTACAAATGGAATGACAAACTTAGTATACCCTATAGATTTCATCTAGGATATAATTATTAAATTTTATACAGTGTTTGTAGTTTGTTGAGTGCTGAAAATTATTGTATACCTAAAATAAAGAATATTTCCATATATGCTTGAAAAAGGACATAAAATTAAGAATAAAGATTTAAATCATAAATTTTCAATAAGTTAATTATGCTTAAAACATGATTAGCTTATCTCTCAAATAAGTGAAGAAAATTGCATTAGCAATTTTCTTCACATTCCATACATTTTATACAAATATTCCCATAAAACGACTTGGGAAAAACAATGGTTTCCGTTTTCAACCAAGTCGAATAGAAATAATTACCACGACAAATTTTGCCTTCCACAAAATTTGTCATTTAAAACAATTGCAAAGAAAAATAAATCAAAAGAAAAATCTTAATTTCAGTAAGATATGTCGAGAAAATTACACTATGTATGTACATACGTACATACATATCACAAAAAAAAGCTTTCGCGATAAGAAATGCGGGCCTCATAAATGCATTGCATGTATATGCGCGCTGCTATTTCAAACGACGGGACGGTGGCTGATGTTTATAAAAGCTTCAAATAAAATTTTTTCTAAGCCACCGTCCATCGAAAAATATTCTGGAGAAGTTTAAACAAGTCCAGAACAAAAACGTTAAAATTTTCTCAGGGTGGAAATGAAAATTAATCATTTTCTACCCTGCACGACTGGACCTGATCATGATTGAAGTGATTAAGTGAAGAGTTGATTTTTACCCATCGAAATGTGAGCTCGGTTTTTGGGGTTCGTGAAAAAACGGTCGGTTCGGCACAAAAAACAAAGCTATAAAAGAAAATAGTATTGTATAAAAATAAAAAGATCAGATCGGTAACAGTGAAAGAACGAGCGTTGTTGTTGGTATACAGATAAGAGCGAAAACATTTAAGAAAAAGAAAAAAATTAAGGAAATATCAAATCTGTAGTGATACAAAAAATAAAATTGTGGAACCAGTAAAAATGTGTATCAAGTTAAACCTAAACAAGGAATATCACATCCCGCAATACCCCATAAAGAGAATATCACAGGTAGGAGAATAGTTATAACAAAATAGACAACATCAAAAACAATTTTTTTTAACATTGGCCTTCATTTCCCAGACTGTAGGCTTGAAGAAGACCTGCAGTTGTGTGGCAAACATCCCCTACCTCTCTGCACTGGTGGCGATTGGTCCACTGCTGCCAAGGTAGTTGATGTCGAGAAGGTGAAATGGTCAATTTCAACCTTCTCGGCTTTAAAAGCCCCGGGTCCATATGGTATTCTGCCTGTCCTTGAGAGAGAGAGAGAGAGAGAGAGAGAGATAGAGAGAGCGCGTTGTGCTGGCTTCATACATCGACTCCATTTTCAAGGCATGGTAAGGCTTCTTACATGGACCCGAAGAGTTTTCGAACCATAAGCCTCTCCTCATTCCTTTTGAAATGCTTAGAGAGGCTTGTGGATGAATATATCAAGAGAGTAGCCCTAAAGAGTTCTCCCTTAAACACTTCACAACACGCTTACCGGAGAGGCAGATCTGCGGAGACGGCTCTCCATTCAGTGGTCGTGGACTGTTCACCTTGGGAGCCTTTCTGGACATTGAGGGCGCTTTTGACAGGGCGGCAACTTCCGAGTCGCTATGTGAGGCAGCTTGTCGACATGGTATTGACCATACTGTAGTGCGATGGATCGACCAAATATTAAGACGACGATACTTAACTGTGGAGGTGGGAGGTCGAGCCTCTCTCAGTGTGCTGGTGGGGAGAGGCTGCGCGCAAGATGGCGTGCTTTCTCCAGTACTCTAGTGTATGTTGGTTGACTCACTCATCACGGTGCTGAAAGGCGTGGGATTCTCATGTGAAGCGTATGCGGATGACATCCTTCTGGTCATTTTCAGGCACAGCATGACTGCTGCCTGTGCCTTCATGCAACGTGGCCTTAACATTCTTGAGGACTGGTGCACCCGTCATGATATGACAGTTAACTCAACAAAGACCAGCTTGGTGTTCTTCTCCAGAAGACGTAAGTTTGGGTACTTTGTTCTTCCAAAGCTTTTTTGGACACACTCTGCAACTCTCTCCTCATGTCAAGCATCTTGGAGTCTTCCTCGACTCGAAGCTGACATGGGGATTGCACGTAGAGGAAAAAGTTAATGCAGCTACGAGGGTCTTCGCCCAACGCAGGAGAACCTTCAGCTGAACATAGGGCATGAGACCGAGGGTCGTGCACTGGATGTACACCTCGATCGTTAGACCCATGCTTACATATGCCTCCTGTGTATGGTGGCCGAGGACGCTTGTGGGGACTGCGATCCGTAAGCTAGCAGGCCTGCAACGGGTCGCCTGCTTGGGAATTACGGGCTCCATGCGATATACGGCTGCTGTTGCTCTGGGGATCCTACTCAATCTGCCACCCCTGGATCTAGTCATTCAGGCAGATGCCAAATGGCTGTGTGCAGGTTGCGCTCATGGGGATGTCGGGGGGGGGGGCGACTGGACTGGCTCTTCTCATTGCTCTCTGGCGTACGGGCTGGACTCGGAAAACGCTCTGGCCAGTATGCCACGTGATGCGATGGTACCTGAGCTTCGGTTTGGGCGTCCCTTCTCTGTGAGCTTTCCTGTAAGGGAATCGTGGACTGAGGGAAGTGCTTTATCGAGCCTTCCGCGGTCCGCTCTAAAAATTTTCACCAAGGCTCTCTCACTAATGAGGGAGCTGGGGCGGGTGTCTACTTTCCTGAGCCTGATATTGAAATCGAGTACTCACTTGGTAGACACACCACTGTCTTCCAAGCTGAAGTCTTCGCCATATCGATGGCAGCGAAGTTATCCCTTGACATGCAAATCAAGGAGAATGACATTGCTATCCTCTCGGATAGTCAGGCAGCCTTGATGGCTCTGAGTGGCTCTCGGATAACATCTAAGTTACTGGAGGACTGCAAGGCTTCTGTGGATAAGCTGTGTATCCACAACAAGTTGTCACTTCTGTTGGTCCGTGGTCACATGGGGGGGATTATGGAGAATGAAAGGGCTGACCTTTAAGCTAGGGCTGTTTCTCCGTTCTGTCTCTCATTAAAGCGGATGTTCGTAGAAAACATCAGCAGAGATGGGCGAACCTAAATACTTGCAGGTGTACAAAATTGTTTCTCGATCGGCCCAATGGGAGTATCTCCGATTTTCTCATGGGGCTCGAAAGGAAACAATGTAGAACTGTGGTTGGCATCATTACCAGCCACAGCTCACTTCACGCTCATATAACAAGGATGGGAGTTGTTGACCCCTGAACGTCTGTCCTGTCTGGAGTGAGAGCCCGAGACAACCGAACACTTTTTGTGTGCGTGTCCGGCCTTCGCCCGGTGCTGGCTGGATACTCTAGGGTCTGCCCTTCTATCTGTGGATGAGCTGAAAAATCTGCCTCCCCAAGACCTGATGCGCTTCATTAAGAGGACAGGAAGGTTTTGGTGAATGGCCTTCTAGCAGCATAGCACAATGGGCCGCTTTGGCCTGCGTGCTTTAGGATAGGGTCACCTGTCCCCCTGCCTTCAAAAAAAAAAAAAAAAAAAACATTGGCCTTGTAAAAGACGTTAGCCGTGAAAAACGACAAGCGATTTTGGCCTTATTGAAAACTAACACATTCTCTAACTGAGATTTAGCTAAAAGAGAAAATATTTCGGCTTCCACAATGGACAGAGTGGCAAGAGATTTTCAGTCGGAGGTCTCACTGCTAGTAAATAAGCGGGTAAATTGCCATAGAATTAGGAAAACGGTGGGGAGAACGGGTAGGAAAATTATCCATAATGCTGTTCGACGAGTATGGAATGGATATAGTATATGCATCATGATATTGCGGCGAAGATTGTACGCGGCAAATTTAAAATATAGATGTCCGGCTAAAAGGCCTAAGCTGACAAATCGAATGAAGAAAAAGCTCAACTTCACCGGCATCTTACAGTTGATGACTGGAAAAAGGTTAAATATTTTTTTTATTGCATTTCTTCTTCTTCCCTTTTCATAAAAATTATTATTATTATTATTAGCAAAATTATCCAAACTCATTGGTGATATTCAGTGATGAATGCCGCATGAATTCAGTTACGGAATCTTCCCAAATTGTAGTGAGCGGACGGCATACTATAAACTGTCAAACATCCACCGGCGATAATGATTTGGAGCTGCATCAGTGGAGACGGTCCTGGTCCCATATATTTTGTTGAAGGACGATATAAATTGGTGCTATCCGATGTCTTTCTTCCATATATTAATTCTCTTCACTATATTAAATCTTAATACACTTTATGCAAGATAGGGCTCCCTGCTATACAGCAAAATCTAATGCAAACTTCGTCACAAACGAAAACCTGAGTTTCCTTCCTTGGTCCGACAATTCTCCTGAGCTAAACCCAATAAAAAATTGTTGCGCTTACCTCAAATCAAAAGTTTATGGTGTTGCTAATCTCACAGTAGATATTCATAAAAAAATATAGAAAATATTTGGAATATTTGTAAAGATTTAAAAAAAAAAAAAAGATAAATGCCTGTATTTGTAGTATGCCATCAATCTTTAAATCCGTCTCTGTTTATTGAAGAATGTGATTTCATCAGAATTTTTAAGGATTCGTTTGAAAAAGCTACGGTTTTATTTTCAAGACTTTTATGTTAAAACTATACACGAGCACAGAGCGAGACTTGGAATACGTATAAAATAAATTTGAGCAACTGATAATAGAATCATTGCAGAACAATAGAGCAAAAATATTGCAGAAGCTAAGTTAGACAAAGGAATACAGTATTACATGGTGTGCATCAGTGGCGTGTCATCTTTGTACCATCCTATGTTTAATTATCACTATCAGAGCAATTCTCATTATTATTATATTTCAATTGTCTTCGAATATGCCCTCACACATTCTATATCTTATCGATTGTTCTTATAACACGAGCCTCGTCTTGTCAAGTACAATACAAATACAATCAGAAATTAACACAATCAACCCACGCTCATTTGTAGTCACCTATATCATTTATCTTGATAATATTAAAGTTTAACTTTTATTTAATTGGAATAAAGGTCTTTGTATTTCCTTCCAACTCACTTTGTACGACTTGTAATTTTGAATCGGGCTTTGACTTGCCAATCGCGGCAGTTTTTGAAAAACCCTGATCAAGTAACATATTCTTATTTCGTACTTAGTCCAGACACTGTTCATTCACTAGGGATTGCTAATTTCTTTGGCAACTTCTGTAAAACGATTACGATTTTATGCAATTTATGCAATTTATAATACTAAATTACTGACAATAAAAATTAACAATTATCGACATTAATAAAAAAATAAAAAAAATAAAGCAAGCAACGAAATTTCAGTAATCAAAACAAACAAATTATTGCAATGAATAGCTGATGCTGACAATTGCATTTTCGCTGATGCAATTAATATTCTACAAAAAGCTTTTCAAGAAATTGTGCTACTTAAGTAATTAATTGAGTTGAAGGAATTCTCATTTCCTGTTTATGAAACTTATTTTGTTTAGATGTACTCCGTACAATAAGTATACTTCAAACCGATTGATGGTTTCTCGGGCATTCCTGAGAGCATATCTTTTACGCTCATATAACATTATGGTTCATGCCTCGTTTCTTTTTTCTGTTATTTAGTTAATTTATCTTTACTTCGTTGCATTTCTCCAAGACAATGGAAAATTTCTGAGATTATTCCTTTGCAGAAGAAAGCAGTAATGTCAACATTACTAACTACAGATCTATCGCAAATTTGAGTAATACAAGATATTTTGAGCCCTGATTTGCGATGCTCTGTACCTACTGTGCTCTTTTCAACATGGCGGCTTTATGGTAAATCTTTAATTAAAATTTCTTTCAAATTATATATTTTCAGCAAGTTGGAATGACTGATCTAATCGCTGGTTACCGAATGTCTGGAATCCGGCAAGTGCTATGCGTTATGACATTGCTAGGCTATCACCTCATTGTTTGTTACGTATTAAGTCACCAGGAGGGTGATCTTGATTTCTGTGATGAAATTTTAAATAATCAATTAACACTTTACCCGGAAGGAATTTGGTTCTTATTTTTTAAGGCTCGACTTGAATTTATGAAGGGCAATTTAGATGAAGCCATAGCCTGGTACAAAAAATCCTGGCAATCACAAAACGTTTGGCCACAATTTCATCATCTTTGTTTTTGGGAGTTACTTTGGGTTAATTGGTGAGAATCTCTACACATTTCAATCCTATATATATTTTTTTTAAATTTTACTACGAACACCTATAAGTATAGCTTTTATCGCTATTCAAATATTTACAGTTTAAAGCTTGACTGGCGAGAATCAAGTTTATTTGCAACATATTTGCTTGAGCAGAGTAAATGGTCTCGGACAATCTACTCATATCAAAAGGCTGCAGTTCTACTTATGTTGGACAATGAATTAACACTATCTGAACGTGCCAGCATTGATAATTTAATGCGTGATGCCCCACTTTATAAGCAAAGAATTGCTGGGAAATCTTTACCAATGGAAAAATTTATTTGCAAAAAGACTGAACGATATTTTGCTCAGAACAAATGCCTTATTATGCCCGCCATCGAACTAATGTACGTTTGGAATACATTCAAGGTTTTGGGAAAACATTTTAACATTGCGGACGGTATCTTCAGAATTATTGAAATGAATTTACAAAAAATTAACTCTAAAACTGACTCTGGAAGATTTGATGCTGACAATAAAGCGCTGGTATTATTGCTAAAAGGTGCTTGCCTCAGGATGATGAAAAGTCCATTGCAGGCTTTAAAGTAAGTTCCATTATTCTTCATTTTATGTATATTGCTTATTTTTGTATAAATTTAATTTTCAGATGTCTTGAATCTGCTGTCGCATTGCAAAAAGATATCAAGGAAGACACCTATTTGGTTCCATATGCAATAGTCGAAATCGGGCTGATATACGCTGAAGGAGGAAAAAAAGAGAGTGCAATTGCTGCACTTGAAGATGCAAGGTGGGTATAGATGCTGGGTTTTAGTATAAATATTTAATGGCATTCAATCAATTTTTCATTATCCAATTCCTGAAGTCCAGAAAAATTAAGAATATGCATAACAAAAATAACAGACCTGGTTATAGAGCTGCTTAAGATCTCCCTTCCGAACTAAACGTAGTTGTGTCAGTTGTACATTTTGTACTCTAAAATCACAACAACAGCTTAGATGTTGGTATATGTATATTTGGATTTGGCATGTTCGTCTGTTTTGACACGAGAAAGAGCTGTAATTTCGGTGGTCATTTTAATGTAACAAAAATTTTATTTTTTTGGGAATACTTACTCATTGCCATGCTAAAATCGGTTAAGTGGACAATTCTCGTCTCTTAGACTGAAATTCACTGAAAATAATTTCAATGAATTTGTATAATTCATTGAAAATGCAGAAAAAAATCGATCGAGAGAGGTCTATCAGTATGTTTATCTCTGAACGCCTACCACAGAAGTTCGATGATAGGCTCACCCAATTTCAGTCTATAGAGACGAGAAAGGTCCACCTACAAGTTTTACTTGGTTTATCCAGTGCCTTATGGCGACAAGGGGAATACTCAGCAAATTTGAAAATTGCAATGAAAAATCTTGCTACCATATGGAGTCACACTTGCTTTTGATAAAAAGTATTTGTATGGGCAATTGTATGATCCTATCATCGAACTTCTATGGTGGCGATCAGAGATAACCATACTGATGAGACCTCTCTGATCGCTGGGTCGAATATACAATAATTACTCAGCTGAGAGTTTATGTTTGAGGAATCGCAGTCATTTGGTTCAGATAAATTTGTTTAAATAATTTTGTTAGGAAAGGTATAAAAATTTTATTTCGGTTCGGAAGATAAGAAAGCAATCTTAAGATTATCAGAACACCATTTTTCTGTATGAATAGTAGTTTAAGGCGGAGGAGCTATTCAAATCAAACTTTTGTCAGTTTTACATAAGAATACTGAAAATATTTTAGAATTTTGTCATCGTGACGAACCTACCAATGGTACACAGAGTATAAATTGATGACGAAAATAGAACAGAGAAGAGAACTAAATGTAATCATGTAGTTGGTACAACTTTGGTTGGGTTCCGAACCACCGAATTAACTATCGCTCGCATATTACAGCATCACAATCGTTCATCTCGTGAATGCTATAGCAATTAATCCGACAACCCATGACTGATTCATGAAAAAACGACACTAAAAAAACTTGCTTGATGCAGAGCTATTCTCGCTAAGCTCAATGCATTAAATACCCAGAACTGGTGGAAATCACTAAGACGTAATCAAATTCAATATTTACATTATTTCGATCGATAAAATATCGAATACCTATTCTTCCTACCTCAATATTTTTGGAATCGAAACATTAAGAAACGTAAGCTGGACCGATCACATCTTTCCATTTCTAAAAATGTATTGGCATTAGTGCACAAAAGACTAAAACAAATATATTTGAAGCTTATTTGAGGCAGACGTAACAATAACAGCCAATATTCACACGCTAGGTCACTGCCGTAATGTCCTTAACTTGCGTAATTCAGTTACTTTTATCGTGCCACCTTTGGCGAAATATCTATATTGACATCCAATAGAAGATTTTTTTTCCATAAGGCGCTTCGAAACAATTTTGGCCGTACCGAACAAATTCTCGATGCATTTCCGAACTGTACCTCCTTTCGAATTCCCATTTACTTACAGATCAAATTTCCTTCAAATCAAATTTTAATTTCAATATCCCTTGGAAAATTCTTTCACTTGCCATTTTTTAGATACCTGTTAAATCGCCTAACATACTAATGTATAATTTCTTTCAGGAAAAACTATACAGGCTATTCACTAGAGTCTAGGCTACATTTTCGAATTCATGCAGCCCTCACAGAACTTAAGGGGAAAACAGTAGACTACATAAATCCTCTTAGCGAGTAGTGGCTCGTCTCTCTCTCTTTATATATAGGTGATATATCTCAATGAGGAAAAAAAAAATTAAATGTTTGAGGGGGCCTATCTTCATCCCCTGGGACTTACTAGAGCTTGAAATTTTTCCTCAACAAGGTATTTTTTTTTAATGTCCTCTAGGTTTTTTAAAATATTGAAATGAATCGATGATCTATCGCATTCTCATTAAGTATGTAGGTGTCATGTTTTTCCTGTTACTAATTTCCTTGCTCTTGAACACTGTTGTAGTTATTTCAGAAAATTCGTTCGCTTTGTACCACTTTGTTCGGGTGATAAGCTTAAATTTGTAATAAGGCCTGTACATTTTACATTATGATTTGAGAACGGTTAAATATTTTTCAGCTCTGTGAAGACAGAGCACCTAGATCCAAAAAATAGAAAAATAATATGGTAAATGCTGAGGTGATTGCATTTAAAATCAACAAGAATAATGTTTTGACTCAAAATTTTGCCCTTAAAAACACATAACCCCAAAGATATTAGTAACATGAAAGAACATTTAGCACTTACTTAATGCAAATTTCAATAGGTCATCGACTAAAACAGGACTAATTTCAAAATTTAAGAAACCTAGAAGATATTGTACTCACTTAACACTGGAAAGAAATTGCAAGCCCTGTAGCTCCCAGACCACCCCCTGACATCAATTTTCTTAATTTCTCATCAATATGCACCATTTCCTTCCATATGGCTGTCTTAATTCGGGACACCCTGATATATATGTACATATATAGCTGGTATATATATATTTATACATATATTTGACCAACTAGTACTAGTACCCTCTTTAAAAAAAACTTTAACACCTCAGACGACAGTTTAGGATATAAGAAGGCTTTGTAAGAATTAATATAATAAATAAGAAAATAAGCCAAATTTATTGTTAATCCAAAAACAGAGGCGAAGAAATAGTTTCATAAAATCTGTACATAGTAGAAAATTGGTCGATTTATTTTTAATTATTTTACTTATCGTTTCTGTTTAATTTTTTCCAATTCAGTACAATATGCGTACATAGTTGATAATTTATCTGTTAACTTATTTTATATTAATTTTATTTTAAATAAATAAATAAATCATGGAGGATTTTTATGCCTGCCGTTATTTTAAACAAATAAGAAAATATTTAAACGGAAATGGAATATAAATCTTAATTTTATTTTTTGTGTATAAATTTATTTAGATACGGTGGTCCTGAATTTGTTTAAGTACTCTTCACTATATACGTACCTAGAATGTGCCCCAATTTTTTAAAGGAAGTTTGTATTTTTTCTGTATTTTAATTTAAAAACGAAAACAACGAGATTTTTCTTTGAAGAATATTCGAAGATTTGTAATAGCTACTACTAATCAGGTACATGAACAAATATTCTTTACAATAATTTTAATAAAAAATAAATAACATTAAATTGGCGTATTGCATATATACAATATCTAGTATTAATAAGTTTAGAATCGGCCGAAATATCCCTTTGATGGTAGTAAAATTACCCTATTACAGTAATTCAGTAAAGTTACCCTATTACAGTTGCCTAAGGGAGAAAAATAATTGGCTATTAGTAATAATAACATTTCCGGCTACACTGGAGTTAACAGCCAATTTAAACGCGGAAACATTTTTAGTTTTGCTTTTGATGATAAAAATTCAAGTAATCGTTATGGCTTTGCAAGTAAATAGCACAGTTTGAGGTACTTAAAAGAACAAAATGTGAGTTAAATCAGAAAAAAAATAACTTGCCCAAACTACAACTATTTCTGTTAGAATCTCATTAATGAGGTTTACTTAAACAAAAAGTCATATTAGTTGCATATTACCTGGATTACGAGTATTTAGTTTGCGCTTCGTTTTATTCTTTAGAAATAGTTCTTGATGCTATTGCGTCAAGTAAGCTCAATTCCATCCTTCTGCCCGAAAACGTAAACAATAGAATTGCTGAAATCGTAGGTCATTCTGGTGAATTTAACTTGATTGGTGGGATTAAAATCACGATCATAAGTAGACATTGGGCCATATTCTGTAATTTTTCTTAAAAAATATTTTAAGTTATTTTGTGGTGATAAAATTTCTTTTTTATAAAATTAAAATAAAGTATCTTTAAGAGTCGCATTCTGTCGTGGTTCCATAAAATTATTTAATGGATTATTATACGAACACGTAACATAAAATATTTAGTACATTCCGCAATGGTTTCTATTACTTTCTGCTACTTACATTTGTGGGAAACCCTATCACATTACCTACTGAGAGCAGTTACTTCTGTAATAGCTTTCGAAACACTTGGGTAAGAAAAATTTATTTATTACAAACCCGGCATAAGCATCACGTAAACAAATCTTGGGTACAGTTATTTATCTCTTAAGTTCTTCCAACGTTTCTTTGAGTCCTCCACTGAAAATAGACACCCTTATTATAGTTGTCGACTCACCGAATTGACAAGCTCCGCAGTCACTCTCACTTCACTTTTCGTTGTCGTTGTTGAACGGTGTGACGTGACATTTTTCTTCGTAGGCTTATTATCGTTGTCACTTAAAGTGACAGATAGCATCAAGGCAGGCGTCAGGGTATGAATTACATTTGTAGATAAAAATGATATTTGTCTTATTTCGTAGTATTGTTGTTATTTTTGAAAGTGTTTAAAAGAAAAAAAATCAAACGCGATGTATTTCAGCCTTTTAGCTATAAAAGGATGCTTCACCATAAAATCTATCATGACTTCAAATTGTTTTTTTGTTGTAATTTTTACACTAAAAATGCAAAAGAAAAATTAATTTAATTTATAAAAAACTATTGAATTTTATGTTTTAATGAACAACTTAAAAAGCCATAAAAAATTTTTATCTTTTTCCGCTTGCATTTTTCTTTTCCTTACACACATCTAACATCTGTCACTTACAAAAACCAAGTGAGTGAAATTATCACTTGCATAGACATTTGTCTACTTAAAGTCATACTCAAAGTTGTATGTTTTCGGCAAATGTCACTTTAAACGGCAATCATAATACGATTTTTGTGTCGTAACGCCATTTCTCACTTAAAGTGACAACGATAATAAGGGTGAGAAATAATTGTACATAAATATATTGTAATTTATTATAAGTATTAAATAAAGATATATTCACATATTTTATTTGTAATAATTTACTGTAATATTATTTAATTTATTCAATTTCTTTATCTGACATCTTATGTTCGGCTGAAATTTCTACCCAAACTTTCAATTTATCTCGCACATTTTTATATCCATGACTTGAATCATATATTATGCGGTGACCTCTCACATCCTCAATAAATTCTTCGCCATCATGCTTTTTCAATAAATAAATTACAATATTATATTCTTAGTACCGTAAACAGTAAAAACGAATGTTCTTTTTATTATTAGATGGAAACAATATTAAACATGTAATCATCATCACATGTATTAATTTTCTTTCCATCATAAAATGTGAATAGTAAATAAGTAAATTAACTAGCTATTAAATACTACAGTATTTTTTAAAACTTACAATTTTCACTACAAATTTAAATTTCCCGCTAAACTAAACTATTTATACTACAGCTGTCAATTGTGGTGCTTCTCAAGTTGAAATGAAACTTGAACAACGCGACCGGCGTCAGCAACACCCTTTGCGACACACTGGGCGTGTATCTATTTCCGCTTCGTAGATCGAACAGATTTTTTAGAACGTTCAGAGCACTCTGGAAAAAAGATACAAATCCGGAGTGATCTGAGTGTTCTGGTAGTTTTTCTTTACATTGTTAACACTTATGATTTGTGAAATATCTACTGATAATACAAAATTCTTTATAAAAATAAATAAGGGGTGAAGGAAAGGAAGGAAATATAGAATTTAAAAAAGTATTCACATTTTCAATAGGATTTTTTTTTCGCTCTATTGGTATCACTGATGGATTGCTCCAAATGCTCAGAGGTTTATCTACGATTAGTTAGAGCACTCTGAGCAATAATAATGATACACGTTCAGAGAACTCAGAGTACTCTTAGTAAATAAAGATACAAGAAATCGGTGTTCAGAGCGCTCGGAGTGCTCTGAGCAGAATAAAGATATACACCCACTGTACCAGCGCTTGGGAACTTTCATATATCTCAACTTTCGACAGGCTTAGCGACAGCTTCACATTGTAACTCACTTCACTTTTTGCGAGCTGTCATCAGTATATATATTGAAGGCTGTGTTAATATAATTTGTGGGTGTCCAGCCCATTTTCTCTACTAGCATTATTTCTGTGCGTTACAAACGAACGGCTTCGAAAAAAAATTTGTGTAACGTCAAAGCATTGCAGTAGATTACTTGATTTATTATTTAAGTTATTGAATTATTGTGCTCCTATTTTAAATAAATATGCATGCCGGAGAATTTTTTTCTGTTTTATTATCGAGTGACTCTAGGAAAGTGATTTGGACGAATTAGAAATGCTTCTTAATGACGCAGTTAACGAAGAAGAAATTTTGTTGAATGAGCTGATTGAAAGTGGAGCAAAACGCAAAAGACAATGCATTCGAAATTGTTTAAAAGAGGTAGTGTCTTCATACAATGAAGAGGAATTCAGGCGTCATTTCAGAATTAATAACACCCTCTATGAAGAACTTTCCACCAAGTATGAATCATTTGAACAATTACTACGTTCTGATAAAAAGTGCTCCGCAAGAAAACATCTGGCAGTATTCTTGTGGTTTGCTGGCCATGAAACCTGCAGTTTTAGGGACTTGGCAGATCGATTTGAATTATCTTTATCAACGATCAGCAGTATCATGTATAGAATGACCATATTTCTAAGCTCTGGCCCGTGTAATAAAATGGCCAAATGAAGAAAGAAAAATGAAAACAAGCTAATTTTTCCAAAATAAAACTGGCTTCCAAGGAGTAATACATAATCAAAAACAAACTGTTCATGATACCCCCATTATCATAGATCCACCAATCAGTTGAAAAGAGGACTACTTTGATAGGAATGGAGATGTTAGTCTATGTTTACAAGCCATATGTGATGAAAGAAAAAAGTTTGTAGACATCTTTGTAGCTTTTCGTGGCTCCTGCCATGACAGCACAGTTTTCAAAACTCTTATATCCTAAAATAAAAGGAGGTAGAGGTGAAGTATATTCTTTACTGACAAAAACTTATTGATTTTTCTTGCAAATTTTTATATATTATGTGATTCTGCTTATCCGTGCATGGAGCTGCTGACGCCGCACAAAGACAAGTTCATCTCAGAAGATCTCAGCAAAGATACAATATACATTTTAGTTCAGCCAGAGTCACAATAGAACATTCGTTCGGAATATTGAAACAAAGATTCCGACAGATGTACTATTGCAAGCAAGGAGGATTTGTCACTTTATTAAGGCTTGCAGCGTGCTAAACACAGTGAAGTAGATAAGGCACCCACAGACCCCACCAAGCGGGGGGGGGGGGGGGGCACGATAACTAGGGGCCCAAACTGGTAATTAAAAATTTCAAAGAATTCAAGAATTTTAGCAGAAATAATAAAACATGCGAATGATTTCAATTAACAGCTCCATGGCGTGACCACTGTTTTAGGATCGTCCGCCGAATATAGACGTATCGGAAATATATTTGGAGTGTCAAAATCTACTGTATGTTAAATTTTACTAAAATTGTGCCCGAAAGTGTGGAAGAAAATGCAACCAGACTATCCTACTAGCTTTAAACTTTCTGAAGAAGATTTAAAGTAAAATATAGAGGGCTTTAATATGTTAGGTTTCCTTCAATGTATTGGAGCAATAAATATTTATTCGCGGTAGCTTTTGCTAATCTTACTGTAACCTTTTAGACGGCTGTCACCAGTCTTGTATGATTGTGAGTACCAGTACCAGTAAATACCAGTACTCATACTGGTGAAAAATATTCAGTAAAAATTCAATTTTCTTTACTGGTACTTAAAAATTACCAGTACCAGTAAATTTATTGGTACTGATGAACTCCAGTAAATCACCAGTAACTACCAGTAACAACCAGTACGCCAGTAAGCGCCAGTAAAAACCAGTAACCCCCAGTAAACAACTGTAACCTGACAACAACAAGAATTAAATACCAATTTATCCACCAATCTGATAAATGCATAGATTATTAAATCAGAAGACTCATTTTTATATCCATTATATATTATTTGACGAAAATAGTTTTGTATTTTACATTTCATTTAAGAATATTGCCAGTTACCCATAATTATTCGCTAATATCATCTTTCACATGTTCCTTTGCTTTCATGAGTATCAATTTTTCGAAATTGTGCCTGCTGATATTCCATGTTGTTGATAGTATATAGTTGCATATATAACATTCCTATACGCAGCTTAAGTGTAGTCATATTATTAAGCCTGCGATAGAATTTTAACACATTACATTTAAATCGGTTAGGATTGTAAGCATTAACGTAATTTTAAACAGAATAAAGAAAGAGCAATTGCTTTTCGTGAAGTATTACTGAATATTTTTCACCAGTATAATTACTGGTACTGGTTGAAAAATCAGTAGGGATTTACTTGAATATCACGCAAGTATGGCTGTCACATAGAAGTACGACCTAGGGCGGAAGGTGCTACCGACTCTGGTTGATTACAGGTTAACAGGTAAGAAGAAAATAAAGTAAATAATTTGTCCTTACTGTAATTTCAGATATAGATTTATGTATGTATGTCATTAAAAAGCCACTTACAAAACCCCATTTTAAAAGAAATATTTGTGGAGTAAATGTACCTGGATTTATATGTGGCGAATCCGTCTTTTCTTTTTTCAGAAAGTTGAATGAAACCTTATCCATTTTCCACCACATCAGACCCCCCCCAATCAAAAATATATTAATTATGTTTTATCCAAATGTAGAAAAGTTGTGGAAATGCCTTTGGACATCTCAATGAAAGATTTAGAAGAATAGGAAAAGGAATAGATAACAACATTCAGTACGTTTACATGTATACTTGAGTACTTGACTTGAAATCCACTTGAAACTCAAGTAGGGTTTTTGGTTGAATTAATTCCAATTACTTGACTTGAAATTTGCTGACATTTTACCCTTGACACTTCTGCATTAAGTTCAATACATAATTGCGGATTTTTAGATAAATATCTTGAGAAAAGTGCTAAAAATCACAGCCTGAATTATCAACAATAATCTTCTTCTTGTTCTTTTTTGCAGTTTTCATATCTCGCACAAATGTAAATTTTCAAGTACTGAAGTTGCGTTTACATGAATTTTTTCAAGTAAATCGAACAAAATTTTGTGATTTACTTGACTCAAGTATACTTAAAGTCAATATGCGTTTACGTGATATTTTGATTACTTGATCTCTACTTGAAGTATACTTCAAGTATTCATGTAAACGTACTGATTGATAACTCTCCGTCTATAATAAAATTTTGTTGCGATTTGCACAAATTTTCAAATATAGAAAATGACTAAATCAATTGCAAATTGATAAAACTGTTACAAGAAGAAGAAGAAAACCGGGGTAGAAAACAACCACAATTTAATAATATTGGTATGAGCTCGCACTCATAGTGCCCAACCCTTATCTCAAATAGAGTGTATGGAGTGCTTTGGTTACATTTATAGCGAGTATAGTTTAGTAGATTTATGTATGACAGTAAAATATGGATCCTCTTGGTCTTGCTTTCTTGGATGTGGAAAAGGAAAAACTCCAATATCTTATTCGAAAGGAAAATATTCGCAAGAAGCGGATGGATAGAGATGAAGACATCACATTTTTTAATATCTTGCTGCTACATGTTAAATCATTAGCTCCTTGGCAAAAGATAAGATCTCGAACTAAGGTTATGCAACTTTTCGAGGAAGAATTTCATGATCACGATATGGAGCCTCTTTTTCTCGGGCCGAAAGATTTAGTTTCAATCTGCTATCGCTTTTTTCGGACTCCGAATCGTTCTGAATGCACCTGAGTTTTTCCCGGATTCAAGCAGAACGATTTTAATTTGGATTCGTGAATGTGTTGTTTTAAATTTGGACAAAGTGGTATTAGTTGAGTTTCAGTTGCCTTTGTTGGAAAATGGCTTTATTTTTCATAAACAACAATTTTTACGAATTTATACTTGCTTTTATCAATTGGAAGAAATGTCGAACAGTTGAAGTGGTTCTGTTCCGTTCCTTTTCTATGAGCACAGAATTAAATAATAACATCATTCTGTCGATTCATAAAGATTCATTCAGAACGAGAAAAGGAACGCAGCATCTATTTACTTTTGTAAATTTGTAATTTCTTGCATTTAGGGCCATATTCACCAAGCCATTTAATTGAAATTTAATTTAATTTGTGTTTTAGTACTCCCGTTACAGAGGGTTGGGCCCACTTAAATTAAAATTAAAGTTATATATGCATTACTATAACATAAAATAACCCAAATTAAAATTAAATTAAATTTTAAGTGTGCTCTAACCCTCTGCAATAACATGGTTTTCTTTGTTTCTTTGTGCATTGGTTTTATACGACTACAATAAAACAGCAAATTCAGTGAATGTCAGGGAGTGTTGTTGTACATCGATAGCTGCATTCTTTTGTGTACATTGTTCTAGAACTCCCATATACTGGAGAGAACAAATTGTTCTGTCGATTAAGCGAACTATTTGTACTGTTCGCTTCATTTATAAGTCTTCTATGAAAATGTATGGGGCGTTCTCTTTTGTATTTTTTTTTCCGCCCTGTACTGCGGACACAACAGAACAAAGCTATTATAGTTGAGATAATTTTTCATTCGAAAAGCGTACGCTGATGTAACTTTATTATAGTTTGGTCTCTACGTGAATTTTGCAATGTAAGTATCAGCGAAAATACACGACGGGCAATTTACTAAAGCTTAGCGGCTCCTTAGTTACATGCTTATATTAGAATTTCAAAAATATTAACTAGACAGCTATCGACAAAATCATATTTTTAAAGAAGTCCTGAAAAGAAATTAAGTATCTTTATCAAATAGGTAAAATTCGTATTCAGCTCGTCAAAACTTGGTGCCGCATCCTTTTCTTTACGCCGCATATGACATTTATTTTATATATGTAGGTATAAATGGAAACAATGATTTGGGATGTTTTATGTTTATGTTTTATTTTATATATGTAGGTATAAATGTATAAATGGAAACAATGATTTGGGATGTTTTCTTTTATTTGGTTATTAAATATTATTGCTGTAATACTATACACGTGTATATGAACAGAGTGAAATAAATTATATACTAAAACAAAAACTTAGATAAGATGAAAAATATAAAAAAAGGCTGTAATATTAAAACTGAATACATATTACTTTAAATTTTTTCTAATACTTAAAAAATTTATTCGCCTTATATATACATATTAGTATGCAAGTTTGTATTATATTTTCCGTCGACGACAAATACTTAAAACTTTGTAGACTTATAATCGATACGTATAAACTATATAGTATGTAATTGATCTAATCGAATTAATGTTCAATAAACTGTAAACTAAACTATAAACTGTGTAATAATACAAGCGAAAATAATAAAAAAACAAATAACAATACATAATATGCAGGAACATCCCAGCTAAAGCTGCATATTTCTTTAAATTTTTTAGAAATCCTTAAACAAATATTCATAATATATTTTTAATTTAAATAAGAATTATTTTCCCGCGCGAAGTTAGAAAAAAAAATTAAAAACTATTTACCTTAGCAATGAATAATTGCAAGACAAAAACCGTAAAGAACTAAACTTCCAAAAATTCCAGCTAGAAAAGAGACGACATAAATTTTTGCCATAGAAATTTGACGTAGATAAATACCTAAAATTAAATAGAAAAATGTTTTAATTTAAATTTCCTTGTGATGTATGTATGGAATAAAAAATTTCGTGTAAGTATGTTTGATCAACATTAGTTGTCGGATTCGAGATTTATTAAATTTGACATCTGTCAACTGTAAAAAATCGTCAAGCACACGAAAATTGTCATGATCAAGTGTCAAATGTAAACTAAGATTCAAAGTAGCAGAATATCTGAACAGATGTCAACGATAGATGTACCAACAAAACAAAACAAAACAGACTTTTATCCGGCATATATAAAAAACTATGTATATAAATAAATTGAAAGTATATTTCGGATAGAAGAATTTTTGAAAACTTTTATGGGGTGATTATTTGCCTGTGCATTCCTGAATAATAATTTTCTAACTCACTATATTTTATTTCCACAATTCCTGTGTGGTTTTTAGGTAATGATGTATTTATTTTAAAAGCCATTACCGGGGACAAAAGTAACACGACACCTCTTGGTGTTAAGAATACAAGCAAAGCTAGTAATTTTTTATAATTAGGTATTTATTTATAATATTTATTTGAAATTGAGTCATTATAACAATTAAAAATATCCAAAGCTGATATTATATTTGAAATATATTTTGTTGCTTAAACTTTGAATTATGTTTTGTTAGTTTAACAATAATTGTGGATATTTAAGTTATTTTTGTCAAGAGGGGGAGAATATTTTATTCTTCCTTTTTTTTTTTATTTACAATAAAAGTTGATTCTTGTTATTATTAAATCTATTTTTCACTTAATTTCCTTAAAACAAACAGTAGGACTTTTGTTCCCACCTCATGTTACTTTCGTCCCCCAAGATGAAAGTAACATTTGACGTGTCTCCACTTTGTAAATATAGAATTTATTTAATTGCGTCTGTTAGCTTCTTGTCCCCGGTCTCCTCTATACGTAAAAGTCCTAAATTTTTATATGGGAGCATCAAGAAGAGGCTACTCGATTTAATCCATTTCTTTCCATTAATATATATTTGTATGAAAACGTCATATACAAAGTTTCAGCTCTCTAACAATCTGCGCTATTTATATAAAACATTGAATTTGGAGTAAGTTAATCATTCATATTTCACTGCAATTAATCCATCTCAGTTTGATCACATTCTCAGAACTTATATCCATAAGGTTTATTCCACAACTAAATTAATCCGTCAAGGGAATTCGATCATTATTTCTTATATTTATCCTATGATTTTAATCTCAGACCTATTGCTGATAATATTTGTTTCACTTGCCGCGATTATAAAATCCTAAATTATGAGCAGCTTATAACGGATTGTAGAGAAACATCTTGGGATGATGTGTACAGCTCCAACTCTATAGTAGATGATAAGGTTGACATCTTATCTAGTAGGCTAACTATCCTATATAACAATCACATCACACACATATGATCTCTATGATAACACAAGAGCTATGTACTGTGCTAGCGGAACGTGATTACATTTTTAAAAGTTATAAAGTCACCTCTCTGGCTGAGATTTATTGTAGATACAAACTAGTTCGCTATAGAGCGAACTCTATGATAAGGTCTGTTTTTAGAAATATCTTTGAATTCGAGACCTTTTATAAACTATTTTATTTCTAACAAATATTTATTCACTTCATTACTACTTTGGAGCGCTACCTTATCTAGATTCGATGAGTATAATGATTTAAAGCAATCAAATAATTTACTAAACTTTTCAAATAGATTTGACGTAGAGACTACATCATTTTTTATTTCATTCTTAAACAAATTCAACTGGATACATATTATTATCCCAGCAGCTGTTCTAGAACTAAATATTTGAACTGTAAGTCTAACATTCATTTTGTTAAATCGAT
The DNA here is from genome assembly GCA_963924295.1 of Dioctria rufipes. Taxonomy (NCBI): domain Eukaryota; kingdom Metazoa; phylum Arthropoda; class Insecta; order Diptera; family Asilidae; genus Dioctria; species Dioctria rufipes. Next base: position 19,291,898 of record OZ002741.1, read on the forward strand.
ATGTGCTCTATCTTAAACGAGAACAAATCCGTGTTGAAACCTGAGAATCTAATCTGTACATCTCACGTAATACTTTCCAATAATCGCAGTTGCCGTTCAAATCTCTTAACCGGTAATTAATTAAATTATTTCTAATTGATTTGAAAAGATGTGACATATAAAAAAAGCAATAGATTTTTTCTTCTTCGTAGCTCCTAAATTTTTGTAGAATGATTGATTAACTGTGCTCTGATCGCAGACTATGGCGCGAACAGTTAATCTTATAGTTTTGCAAGCCTTAATATTTGCTGGCACTAACTTTTCCAATACACTTACAGGAATAGCTTTCTCAGAAACGGTGCAACAACCACAACCACGGCATAAACAATATTTTTACCAATTTTTGAATTTCGGCCAGAACTACCGAAACCGTAATCAACGTAGCCATCTATTTTGTGTCGTGTTTCTCATTATATTTTAAATCCATTTTAATTGCAGTCTCATCAAAATCTAAAAGAGCCTCACGAGACTATCAAAATAAGTTGTTGGAGTTTTAATCTTCTCAAAACATCCATTTGTATGCCTGTTGTTAAATTATGTATGGGTAACCAATAATAAATTTGAAATCAAATCAATAATTATGTAAATGTAAGAGATGATACTTGTAATTTGGAACGCAGTTATTTTTTTTAGTATCTAAATATTGCAATATTAATATTTTGCAACTTTTTTATTTTATATTTTAATTTCGCATTTTCCATCCTAAAATAACTTAAATTCTTTTTCCCTCGAATAACAAGATATACAGATTTTCCGCTGGTAAATTATATCACGATTATCGTAATTTAGATCTTCAAATTCAAGGTCATTTTCAGAATCTAGTTCGCTTCAGTCATGCCCTCTTAGCTTCAATGTAGGTATTGCATGAGTAAATATATTTTTTTTTTATCAAAGCAGTTTTTTTTAAGTGTATTTCGCAAACTAAAGTTCTTATCAAATTAGTTGTTTGATCATACAACAAATGACAAGCTTTAATCTATTCTTCATGCCTTCCAGAACCTATTTTCGGTAAATTGAAAATTTTTATCGTTATACAGCGCACTCCCCATTTTAACGAGCACATGACGCTATACTCCATTTAAAAATCCACACGAGGTCTGGCACACTTCATATAATGAGGGAAACCTTCTTTAAACTAAATTAGTCTACTGGTCAAGTTTAATGACAGCAAGAATCTTTGCTTCCACTCTGGACATACTTCGCCTTCTATGGCTGCAAGTTGAAGCACAATTTTGGAATCGGCATTTTTCGAACATATTTTGGAAGGCCTATACGCCTCGAAAACTATTTCAATTCTGCGCTCCACTTCGTGTGATAGGTCTGTGTATTTTGTTATTTTCTTCTGTAATATGCAGTTTGTGTTTGGAACTACAGTGTTAATAATGTAATTGGTTTTTTGTGTTTTGATGTGTTCTATAGCCCTTCTATCACCCACCTTTGCTGTAACAGTCAGGGTCTAAAGCTAACGCCTTCTAGCCGTTCTCAAATCGAAAACACCTATTATGCGGGACCAACTTGGGTCATAAAACAAAATAAAATTTTGCTTAAGATTTTTGTCTGTTGCAGAAAAAAAGCTTCCTGGAAGCTATCGCTAATTTGCATCCGTAATAGCAAAGTTTAGGTATTAGAAAAGGTAACTCTTACTGTTGATGCTACTTAAATCTACAAGCAAATACTAACCTGAAAGCTTACCTGTTCTCTACATTTTGCATCACCAGTGGAAGATCTGCATACACCACATACATTTGCTATTTTTTATCGCTTTAGATTGAGAATATATATTTTTTACATTCTTGTATTCATATGCATCGACCCAATTCTCCATCTCATCTCTGAAAGTCACCTTCGTAATAATCTACTGGTGTGCCACTATATCCAAGCTGATTTGGCTGCGCTCAGTAAATTCGTCAGAGAGTTGGATTAGTCTGACTGTTTTTAATATAGAGATGTTGAGTCCTGCTTTAAATCCTTTGTTAACATCTTATGGTTTGCTATGTGCAACTTCATTCCACACAGGTATAAAAATATTAATTTATATTTATTTATTAGTCGAAAGGGCAGTAAAAGTTTCTCTTCATAAAAGAGTCAAGAATAACTTTACCAACTTTTCGGTACCCCAACTAATTCACAGCGGTGATGTGTACACAAAATCATTGGACAAAGTCAATTTGTTTGCAGCTAAGTTGGCTGCGAATTCTTTTTTACCATATTCTTCACAGGTACCTCTTGCTCCACCAACTACGGTCAAAAATCGTTAAATTCCTGCAGAAGAGAGGCCTTCAAAGTGCTCGATAATCTCAGTTTTTCAGGCGAAAGCTGAATGCATTTGAAATACATTAGTTTGTACACAGTGAACGCAGTCTTGTTAAATCTTATTAATAATATGGAAATTAACTGGCAACTGTTCTACCAGTCATAAAAAAAAAAAAATATATATATATATTAGATAGTGATTTTACCTACCAATAAACCGGCATACTCTTTAATAGACAGTGTCATTATCAGCATACTTCAAGTAAGTATTTCATACAATTTTTTCGTGTTTAAGCTTGTATAGAGAATAAAAAAAAATAGATATATACATATATATATTTAGATATACATATTGCTATCGCCTCTGCAGGCTTATAATAAACTCATAAGCATTCTACAAAGCCATTGTAAGAGCCACGGATGACAGGGGCCCCCTGACCGCAAGATACCTCGACCAAGGAGATATAAAGACTTCTCTCCAACATCCAAAAATGACTCTGTGGTCATACACATCTATTATAAGACCCATGGTCACATACGCCTCACTCGTTTGGTGTCCAAAAACAAAACAAAAGACAGCTCAAGCTAGTTTGCAAAAACTACAACGGCTTGCATGTCTAGGAGTAGCCGGTGCCATGCGTACCTGCCCAACTGCGGCCCTAGAGGCTATGTTGGACCTGCTACCCTTTCATTTGCATGTTAGGGAGCAGGCCATACTTAGTGCAATTAGGCTGCAAAGGCAAACCTCCTAAGTACAAATAATCTGGTTGGCCACCTGAAAGTCCTCCAGGATTTCATAGAGGACACGATAGCTAACCCAATTTCAGACGTTATGCCGAAACACCATTTAGGGTGATCGTGGGGAACCGTCAACAGTGGCACACTGGGGACCTACCCTTTGAAAAATGATCTCTTAAATGGTACACGGATGGATCCAAAATGGAAGGTAAAGCAGGCGTGGGCATATATGGGCCACGGTGCCATCTCGCAAAAGCACTGGGGGCCTCACCAACCATTTTTCAAGCAGAAATACACGCTATAGAACTCTGCGCTCGCGAAATAATCCATAAAAATATGCGTGGAGCAAAAGCATACATAATATCAGACAGCCAAGCAGCACTTAAAGCGTTAAACTCGTTTACCTTTGAGTCAAAGCTGGTTTGGGACTGTCTTACTGTCTTAAAGCAACTGGCCGAGACAAATATGGTGACACTGATCTGGGTACCAGGACATGAAGGCATTATGGGAAACGAGATTGCGGACCGCCTGACAAAAGAGGGAGCCAAATCTGCGTTCATTGGCCCTGAGCCTGTGTTTGGACACCCAAAAAGTCACCTCTCAGCTCAGATCAGGTTTTGGGAGGACAGAACTACGAACGAATACTGGGAAAATACCCCGGAACTGAGACAAGCGAAGAAGTTTATAAAGTACTCGCAACAGAGGACCAAAGAATTCCTCACATTCAGCAGGAAGGAACTAAGGCTCATAACGGGCCTACTTACTGGGCACTGCCCACTTAGATACCACCTTAAGAAGATGGGTAAGGTCAATGATGAGACCTGTCGATTCTGTATGGAAGACGATGAATCCGCTGAACATGTCCTATGTGGCTGTGAAGCTCTGTGCCGCATAAGGCTAAAACATCTAGGAAAGGCATTTCCACTGCCAGAGGATGTCGAAAAAATGGCCCTAAAGAATATTATAGGCTTCATCAAAGACCTTAAATTCGAATGGGCGCCCTAGGGCATCAAGGGGTAATGTCACAATAGATCTTATAGGTCTCAGTGTCAAGATGAGAGGCAGAGATCTATAGATATCTATAGATATCTCATATTATATACACGGTTAACAATTTGGAATCGGATAAAGAACTGACCAGCAAATTTACAACTCTTATTCCTTCCAAACTCGTGGAGACAATGGGTATGATCCTCATTCCCGACGGCTCCAACGAGGAATATATTTACATCAACGGCTCGATCTACTACAAACACGGGCCTCAGACCTTCGCAGAACTCCCAGAAATTTTCGAAGTGAGAAGAATAATCAAAAAAACTAATGAATTGACTACACCGCTTGACCTTATATGCGTCACCTTTTCGGGGCTGATACTCCCACCCTATCTCAAATATGATGGGGTAATTTTCCCGATACTCCCACAAAGAGACAGAGTCGCCCAATGCAGAAACTGTTGGCGATTTCTGGGCACTTCCAATCAAAGTGCAGGTCAAAGACCAAATACGTAAAGTGTGGAATTGTGCAACCCGAGTCTCACCCTTCCCCTTGCTCTTCATCTTCTCATTGTGCCAACTGCGGCCGTGACCACTATGCCACGAGCAAATCATGAAGACAAAATACCCTGGACCAATCTCCTATCAAGCCAATCCCTTTCGAGAGAACAACTTTTCTTGCTCCAAAGCAGACTTCCCATCCCTAGGCTCTCGCCCAAATAAGCGAAAGGCTCCTAGGTACAATTTTTCAATAATGGCGCCTTCCTCTGCGGACCTCCCGACGGAAGGGGCGATTCATCACAAAGCTACACTTAACGTCCCCATCACACTCCCTGACGTTCGAAAATCGTACTCATCCGAATTCAAAACGGAAATGGTACTTCTCAGACGAACCTCCTCCGAGGGTAATAATCCGGATGAACCACTTAGAAAAAAAAAACCTTTGCTGCCCAAAGCTCTAAGTTCTGCAGTCCACTAAAACTCTGTCTAGAGATTTTAGATATTTACACTATCAGTTCATACAATCTCACAGAAGAAGACAAAGAAAACTAAATCCCTGCCTCAGAAGAAACTATCCATCGCCTACTCGATACTGCCGCGAACTCCGCGTCGACTTCAGCTTAAAATCAAGTCGTAGTCGACAGATCAGTCGGAATTGTAATTCATGCTTTATAGTTTAAGTTGGGGTAAATTTTCTCAGAAACTGTTTCCTATTTTTTTTAAATTTCATATTCTAAAAGTTACAAAAAAATCGTAAGGTCAAAAAAAACCCACTTGACGACACACCATTACACACACACACACACACACATAGCATGCTCGACCAGACACACAACATTTGTGCAACTCTTAATTTTTTTGCAATTTTTACAAAAATTCGTAGCATTTAAAAACAGAATCATAAAAATTGCGAAAAGCCATTAAAAGTTGCAACAGTTCGCAAATCTTGGAAAATAATCGTAAAAATTGTAACAAATCCTAAAAATTGCAAAAAAAAACAAATCGTAAAAACGGCAAAGAACACACACTACCTCACACATACACCCAATTTTTGTGCAATTCTTACGATTTTTTTGATATTTTTACGTAAAGTCGTAGCATTAAAAAAAATCGTAAATATTGCAATAAAAAACTTAAAAATTGCTAAATAATCGTAAAAACTACTATCAAACGCACTCGACTAAACACACACAGATACACACACACAATTTTTGTGCAACTCTAACGATTTTGTTGGTATTTTTACGATATTTTTCGAACTTTTTGCAAGCTTAACGATTTTTTTGCACTCCTTCCGATGGTATTTGCAATTTTTACGATGTTTTCTCCGAACCTTTTACAATCTTAAAGATTTTTTGCAATTCTTACGACTTATCTTTTGAACTTTTTGGAATCTTAAAATTTTTTTTGGCAATTTTTACGATTTTTTTCGAACCTTTTGTAATGTTAATGATATTTTTTCAATTTTTCCGATGTTTTATTAACGATTTGTTTACAATCTTAACGATTTTTGCCATCCTTACGATGTTTTTGCAATTATTATGATTATTTGACGAACTTTTTCAATTTTTTTCGATTTTTTCCAATTTTTTGAAATCTCAACGATTTTTCTTGCAATTTTCACAATTTTTTCGAATTCTTCGCAATTTTTACGAATTTTTCCAATTTTAGCAATTTTTTTGCGATTTTCCCGAAATTTTTTTCTAATTTTTAAGACATTTTTTTGAAATTTTGTTTTTTAATGTTTTTTATAAGAGTGGCGAAATAATTTGTGATGTAAGAAACTGTCAACAGGGGAGGTATCAGAAAAAACCTTATGGTACATAGACTAGGCAGTGTGCTCCAATTAATACAGCCGTACTATTTCCAAAATTGGTTACAGTTCAGTGTACACTTTGAGCTTGAAAGGATTTTAGTAAAAATGTGTGCCATTTTTGACTATAGGAATTAAATAGGATGGCTCAGTCCATTCTTTTTAATGTCAGTAATCAAACTATATATAATCTGAAATATACCCAAGATAATACATGTACATATGAACATACCTACATACGCCTCAGAATTATTAAAGTTTGGTGGAGTTTTAATGAAATCCATTGAAAAAAAAGTATTTCGTCACACTCACCGGTACTGGTAAAATATTTAGATTCGCAGCGTTCACCAAAGTATCCATCCGAGCATTCGCACGATGGAGTAGAAGAATTGGCTATGGTGTAATTAAAGCATCTACCACCATTCAAACAGTAGTAGAGATTGAAGACCGGTGAACATTCAGTAGATATAATCAAATTAATCAATTTAATGTTATCCTCGTTGCCCAGAGATCTTTGATGATAATATAGAGAATCATCTTTTGTTGCAATAATTTCCCCTTCTGAAGAAAGTGAAGCATCTTCAGAATTTTTTCGAGATTGCATTCTTGTCGGCTCGTCCTCGGTCACAATTAATACTCGGCTAGAACAACAGTCTGTAAATTATAGACAGACGATAGCTTTAATTAAAAGCAAAGTAATTTATAATCAACTGTAGATACCGAAAAAATTAACACTATAATCACGACTCACCTGTACTCAAAACAACTGTTGACAGCAAGAACAACAGCAACATGAAAATGTGCTTTTTTGTTATAGTAAATTTTTGCAACATTTTACTACAAATTTTTGGAGGGGGGAAATGTTAAACACGAAAACCAAATAAAAAATTCCGAAATTATTAAAATTCGCGAGTATGTAGGACAATCACTCAAAAATTGCTTTCCGTTTACCGAAATAACAAAGAAATTACGTACATTTTTCAATTTTTTCGGATAAATTTACAAAATAAAAAACTATTTTCGGATAATATTGATCTCTGGCGCAACTTTTTCGAGAAATATTGAAATTCTTTTCATTCACAAAACTTTATAACGCATTTTTGATTGTTATTTGTCACATAATTTGTAACCCAATCTCCATAAATGACTCACAATCCCCGAGCCATTGAATGCAACTAATGAGATTGTACCAAAAACACTGAAAATATAACTGTTTAGGTTAATATAAAATGAGTATTCAACATGTCAATAACTATTTCAGTGATATTATCAGCAGGCTACGGTTTCTTCAATGAGTTTGCTGAAGCCTGTAAGTGCTTCATGTTCGCCAAATCCCCAGGTCAATAATTTTTCTCTGTGTAGGGATATTGATGCTGGGCTGGTTAGATTCTTAAATGATTGAAATTAATGTTGGAATACGAAATGCCAGAGCATAGCGTAGAAATCAAAATAAACCTAGCGTGTATGCCACTGCTAGCATTATTCTTATTATTCTTCTATTGCTAACTCGTGTTTACGTCATATTCATATGTATTAGGCTCTTATTTTTACTCAAACAAGCGGACAATTTTGGTTTGAAGAAATTGAAACAAATTCATATCTTAGCTAGAATTGCGCAGTTATCTACGGAAGTTTACAATTCCTGAAGCGGAAGTAAATGTGCCGATTTTCCACAACGTGAGGAGTTGGTTAAGTATACCTTAGCTCTAAAATTTCTAACATCCTTAAGACCTGGATTAGTGTTTGGACCAGCGCTAAAATTGTAAATATGATTAGATGAGACTCGACTGGTGGCAGATTGGGCTATTGCTATTGCAACAGTCTCTGGATTTCACCAACCGGAAATGGTTCTTTCCCTACATCTCTTCCTTTCCAAACTGTGGGATGCATCGCTTGGTGAAACCTGCCGGAGTTATGTCTTTAGTTTACCCTTCCAACTTTATCTGGAATAGATAATATTCATAGCTGCTTCAAATTACATATGCATAAATTATAAAAAATTCTAAATTTTATCCATAAGCCCAGCAAATTTTACGATTAGAGATCGTATCGAACGAAAGCGATTCGCTTAATGGAAGTTTGACTCCGATCTCGAAGTCACTTTCAAATCGAGCTCGACCCGAAAACGAAGAAAAAGGAATACAAAATCGAATCGAGATTACAACTCGATATCGATTCGTCTTCTCGGAACTTTTTCGAAGAGTTTTCGTGTGTTGGTGTTATACATAAGTGTTGTATGTATTCGAGATTTCTCCGTAAACGCTACTCTAACGACTGCATCGGAAAAACTACTCGATATCAAATTGATTAAATGAGTAAACTACGAGTAACGTTTAAATAATTTATTAACCCACTTTTTTATTTATTTAACATATAAAGCAATAAGCTTCAGTTTAAATAAAAACATCATAATAAACATAAGAAACTTAATCTTATAATTAATTAGTATTAAAATTTATTTGTTGATATTTTGCTTTTTTCTTATGTGATCTCTTGCATATAGAAAGTGATGCATTGCAAATTTATCAAAAACCTCCTACCGGAGTTTGTGGGAACTTGTTTAGAAATTCATTTAAAAATATTTAATTATAAATACGGTGATTAAAATAATCTATACTTTTAATAACATAGTAACTATTCGCAAAGTTCGAGCAGATTTTTTTTTCCAATCCAGCAGAACTCTTTTGCCACTTTATCACTAAAAACAAATATTAAAGCGCTCCTTATAAATTTGACGGGGTCCCCGTATCCTTTTTTCTTAAAAGCTTGTTGCAGCAACAGTTATTACTCTTTATATTTATAAAATGGCTAACGAGTAGATATACCTACGAGCTCATCGAATTTTTAAGATCTTTTGCAATCCCGCAATTCCCCCCAAGATCCAAAAATTCCGTCAGTGTTACAAAAAGCAACAAATTATTTTCGAGAAGATCATTTTGATCATTTTTTATATATATATATATATATTTTTTTTAGGTAGGGGACAGGGGACCCCATCCAAAGCATCCCATTGTGCTGTCCTGCCGGAGGCCCATTCACAAAACCCTACCTGTCCTCTTAATGAAGAGCATCAGGCCTTGGTAAAGAAGGTTTTTCAACTCATCCACAGATAGAAGGGCATAAAGTATCCAGTCTGCTCCGGTTGAAGGCCGGACACGCACACAAAAAGTGTTCGGTTGTCTCAGGCTCTCCCTCCAGCCAGGACAGATACTCAGGGCTGTCAACAACTCCCATCCTTGTTAGATGAGCGTGAGGTGAGCTGTGGCCGGTGATGATGCCAACCACAGTTCTACATTCTTTCCTTCCGAGCCCCATGAGAAAATCGGAGATATTCCCATTGGGCCCATCAAGCAACAGGGCTAACTTCACTGCCATTGATATGGCGAAGACTTCAGCCTGGAGAACAGTGGTGTGTCTTCGAAGTGAGTATTCCATGCCAATACTAGGCTCAGGAAAGTAGATATCCGCCCCAGCTCCCTCATTAGTGAGAGAGCCGTCGGCGAAGATTTTTAGAGCGGACCGGGGAAGGCTCGTTAAGGCACTTCCCTCAGTCCACGATTCCCTTACAGGAAAGCTCACAGAGAAGCGACATCCAAAACAAATCTCAGGTACCACGCATCACGTGTCATACTGGCCAGAGGGTTTTCCAAGTCCAGCCCATACGCCAGCGAAAAATGAGAAGAGCCAGTCCAGCCGTCCTCCCAACATCCCCATGAGCGCAATCTGCACACAGCCCTTTTGGTATCTGTCTGAATGACAACATCCAGGGGTGCCAGATTAAGTGGGACCTCAAGAGCAGCAGTAACCGTAGGTCGCATGGAGCCATTCCCAACCAGGCAAGCCTTTGCAGGCCCATCAGCTTCCGGATTGCAGTCCCTAGAAAATCTTCGGCCACCATTCACAGGAGGCATATATGAACATGGGTCTAACGATCGAGGTGTACATCCAGTGCACAACCCTCGGTCTCATGCCCCATGTGCAGCCAAAGGTTCTCCTGCATTGAGCGAAGACCCTCGTAGTATTTTGTATATTACTTTTATAGATCTCTTTGTTCAGTGTTATGGTCGTAGCATATTGCATATAGCAATATGCTACACTGAGAAATACTGTAGCATGTATGCCGGCCTGTGGTTAAACCGACAGCTGAACACACCCCAAACTCGACGAACGAGCTCGGTGTGGCATGCTGGTGGCGAAAAAGAAGAAGAAGACTAAACCTTGTCTTGTAGGTTATTCTAATCAAGTGCGGCATTAAATTTTATTCCCGGAAAACGAAAAAATTAGTTAAACATCGAAAAAGCATTCTATTGAATATAACGTTAACAATCTCAAATGTTTATCAAGAAATCTTATTATACGACCAAAGTAAGTAGTGTTTATATCTGACGTGCAAACCACATTGCAAGTGTTAATCGATAAAAATTTTTCCTAGAACCAAATAAAATCCTGAAAAATCTAAAGGAACGTAAAGGATCGAAACGGGAAACTGTGAAATTTTAACCAAGGTGAGGATGATAATAATAAATCCTTTCCCATTGAAATTGCATGGGGAGAAAATTATCCAACAGAATTACAAAAATTAATATGGATATTTTTAATAGGAACTTCATCTTAAGTGTAAAAGGAAAGGAGCTTCTTCAGTGCTAACTGATGAAGCTCATCAATGGATAGGTTGCGGAGTGACATATACTGTGTTTGAGTGCTTTCCGTTATCTGAGATAAGGGGCGTAAAACAAAAAAACAACTTTAATCTATCCAGCTACAGACAAAATCTTGAAAGATATTTAACCCGCGGAAAATTTCTGCTGCAAGAGACATAAATTTGTATCAAGGCCTCACATTGAATCAGAGCAGTTCGATCTAGAGTGCAGGTATAACCTATTAGAACATAAGCAAGAATCCGATCGTATTGTCCACGAAGACCAAGAACCAAAAGAAAAAGGGTGATTCGTTCTCATACCGGATCTTAAATGGGACGGTAAAACCTTGGAAACGTTATAGGCATTAGCAGTTGTCCATGAAAGGGATATGCAATCCCATCGTGATTTAGATGCCTCCCATTCAATACTATTGAAAGATGTCCGTGATTCCGGTTGTGAAGCAACTGGACCTGTTTATGGAATTCTTTGTTCTCCGCTTCGAATGTACTTCCATTATCAACCATCATTTTGTTATTTACGCGCTCATTTTTAACCCACTGAAAAGGAGGCTCCAGAAATACCTTGTGAAAACCCACAATTACTGGATACAGGACAAATAATATTTGCTTATTCGCCGACTTTTATCAAATAGCAACATTGACGTATACTGCATTCGAAGGAGAGAAGATATTGGAAAAGTTCCTCCTAAAGAAGGAAATTGACAAGTTTAAATAAGTCCAACATTGAAGTGTTTTCTGTTTTTTTAGTATATATTTCAAACTAATTACATTTAGCAGATGGTCTATGGCCTAGCGGAACTTCCAAGGAGGCGCCTCTGCGGGGGATACCGAAAAAATTAAATCACGTGAGTTAAAATTTTATTATTATTGAACAGAAATATTTTTCAGTATAAGAAGCTCCACTTATAACACAGATTTATAGGAGCAATAGTTTATAGTTCTTTCTTCTTTGAAAAAAATTCTTACTTTTATTTTATGCAATGAATGAATATATTTGATACAAGTTTTCGAATAAGAAGATATAGGCCCAGATTATCCACGTCTAACGATATCATGTAAAGTTATCATGCGAACAAAGTAGATGGTTATCAAAGTAGTTTTGTTGATGATTCCCGACTATTTTTGAGTATAGAGATATACTGTTGTTGTAATAAACATACTTTATCATAACGTGATAAAGCTCTAGGGCTTTTTATTCTCTCCTTCACTATCCTGGAGCCCTCTCGCATGAAGGTCGTGTAGGTCCGCACTAGTCTCTTTACAGGTCAACAAGGGACTCTGAAAAATCTTGCCCTCAGAGTCAGATGGGTGGCTGGGGCATGCAAGGAAGGTATAACATCTGCGTCTTCGATGTGAATATAGGTAAGTGACGTAAAGGTCCCTTCAGGACTGAATGTGTGCCGGCGTTTTTGGTTAAAGGCACGAATTTTTTTTTTGATTATGGCAGACGGCAGCGGCAGGTTTTTCGTGGAACCTCCCCACACTCTCCGCCAATAGCCGAGGCGAGCTAGCGTGCCGCCCTGCAGTCCGTCGAGTGATCTGTCAGCTCATGCTGGCAGTCTGGACGTCACGTCCAAGCCAATCACTCAGCATAGTTTCATAACATCAGTTGAATTACGGTGCAGATGAGTTCTGTAAACATTAGGGTCATTTAAGACTTCAGTTGATTGGTTTTCTCTTAACACATCCTTACGGCATTTGCATACTTTCGACTGCGACAACTTACAACTAGATAAGAAAATCTCCATATAAATCCGGATCACTTTTTGAAAGCTCTTTAACTTTTTATTCAACCAAAGAAAGCTATAATTGCGAAGAATTTATGTGGCATACTACAGAAAGAGAGAGAGAGAATGTGTAGAGCTTTCTATTAGAAGGCCATTACCTCGTTTTATTTGGACCGCGTTTTTGTGAGGTTTTGCACATCTATGTAAGTAAGCTGTCTCAGCTTTCGGTGAGCTCGCCATTATAGTTTCTGTTGCCACTGCTAGAAAAAAGACATAATGCGTTTGATATTCATTTTTTTTATATAGACTCTTTAAAACTTATTCTGCAAGTGCTTAAACAGATTAAAAGAAAATTGAGAGGAATAAATATTAATTAATGTTAGAATATTAATGCATACCATATGTTTGAGCATTCTGTAGCGGAAAATATATCTTTCCCGTTTTCGAATTATTATTATTTCTCGAAGGTCCTGGCTTCATTAGTGAAGGAGAGTGTTCAAAAATATGAGTTGTGGAAGGATGTGAAATTGAAGGGTTAAAATTACTGAAACTTAATAATTATATATCACTATCTGTTATATAAAGCAAACTATCTTCATTTACCTCTTATTCCTGGAAGATGTTGAGTAAATCTTTACTAGTATTTATGTAGTTTATAAGAAGTAAAAAAGCTAGAATTGGTCTAAAACAAAAACAAGGACCATCGTCCCCAATAGCTTCAACATCGCTTCAGCCAGAAATTGTTTCTCCCGAGGCAATTCGACCGTTTCCTAAGGCTGCACCGAGGAAGGCCACTAATAGAGGTCGACAAAAAATTGGGAAGAGCAGGATTTTTACCGATACACCAGAGAAGGGAGAATTGGAACTTGCGGCGATGATCAGAAAGAAAACTACTTGACCAAGAACTACAAAATCTGCAAAGCGTAAAGTTCTAAATAATTCCACGTACATCAGCGCCCAGAATCGCAAAGAAGAAAGCAAAATCATTTATTGCAAATAAAGCGAAAACACCAGATGGAGATTTTGAGGGTGACGATAGCGATACCTATTCGCTTTCCAGTCTACTTTTGGCAGCTAATACTACAATTTAAGTTGTCTACCTATTATTATTTAAGTTTGTCTCTCTCTATGCATATATATTATATGTGTTAGCACAATAGCTTGACTTCTAAGGTTACCACTGATAGGAAACAGTTGGGGTCAGTAAAGAGAAACAAATTACTCCGATTTTAACACAATTCCGATTTATTTCTTGTTATTCTTATCACGGTCATCGATCGACTTACCTACAATTCTAAAATCTATGGTGCAAGTTAGAATAACGGGTAGATGAGCAGATGGCTCCAATATACAATTTAATTCCTTCAAATACAAAAACGTTATTCAATTGGAACTATAGACTATAGAAATACAGTGTATATATATATATAATTGAAATTAAACTAGCAAGATTCTACTGTATGCGCGAGTAAATAAATGAAATATAAGTACATCTGTTAAATGATTTGTGATGATGATATTTTTACGACCGTGCTCGAACAATATGTATATTAATATCATTTATGAAAAGGTGTTCTTCTCCTTTTTTTAAAATAATTTATTACTTAGGACCAAGGTACAAATCATGATGGACCAAGGTAGAAGACAGAATTGTGCCTTGGTCCGAAAAAGCATATGGACAAAATCTACGGTAAGTCAGAAATAGTAAACATTAGTAGAACAATAAATAATAAATTTTGTGACAGACATTTCAGGCTCCAATTTGTGTAAGACGAATTTTATGTACATGTTTTGAATTATGAATTACAGCATGATTTGTGAAATTTGGACCGAGGTACGATACCTTCCCCTACAGTATTAATGATAATTAAAGTTGATTTGATTAATTGAAGGTTTGTGAATTTTGTATGATTAGAGTTAAATAAGGAACTTGTATATTAAATATTTAATATTGTGTTTTTAAATAATGAACCAAAGGCCACGCTCGCAACAATATATAGAAATACAATGAGCGAAAAAAACAGAACTAATGAATATTGTTTACTGATAAATCTAAATTAAAAATAAAAATAAAATAAGAATAATTGACCGAGGAAAACTAAATTAAAGAAAACGAGACGTAGAGTAACTAAGCAAAAGGGGCGCCCGCTAATACTATCAAGAATAATAGAAAGTTCAAGGCTAACGGTTAGTCATATATAAATGTTTATTAACTAAATTTAGCAGATTGTTTTAGTAGACATCTTAATTTATTGATTCGGCAATTGTTTTTATAAGTAACGCAACTAACCCACTGGTAGCGAGAATTGGTTATTTCAAACTGGCTACCGGTTGTCGGCACAGTGAAAGCTGAAGATATTGTATTTGAAGGCCTGTTGACATGTTGTGACGTTTACACTGCTTCGCTTTGAGTACGTGTGCATATGTTTGTAATTCAGCAAAAATATGTATTTAAGAATTTTACAAAGAATATGCGCACCATCAAAATACTAAGAACGTGATTCAGTTCGCCACTACGGAGATCTGGCTGCTGACATCTGAGGACTTGATGATTCTCGTCACAGCTGGAAGTTTTGTTGTCACTTCAGCATTCAGTGGAGATTAGCAATTCCTCTTGCTGCTAATATAATACTTTAGGATGCTAAATAGCAACAAAACCAGATTAAGCACTTTGCTGTGAGGTTGCATTTACTTTGCTCTGCAACTTGATGAACAGCAAGGTACGCACGTGTTCTGCTTCTGTTCCGGTAAATTGTGATGCTTTCTGCGCCACTAATGAGTGATGTCGTGCTTCATCTCCTAGTGCAGGCATACGTATGTATCATTCGGCTCGATAGGACAAATGTTGAGGAAAAACTAAGCGTTTATATAACCTTAAAAATAATCTTGATTCGTCAGATAAACTTCGATATGAATATTTTGCTGATGGATACGTGTGCCTGCGAGTTGCCGTCCAGTTGAGAAGAAAAAGTATCCATACCTGTGGGCCTATTCTTGAATAACGAAGGCACATTCCGTATTATACTGTCAAAACCATTCGGAATCGACACTTGTGGTATTCTTGAAATCCGCATTCGTTATATACCGAACGCATTATTTATTATTTAACGAGTGGGTTCAACCATTCGTTATGACAAACGAAGAGTGAATCAGCTGCTACGTTATGGGTGATAATGGGAGATAAAAGATGTGCGAAAATATCATATGCTCAAACAACTAAACTAATTGAGTTTTTAGAGGAAAACCAGAAACTGATATTTAGTAAATATGATAACTCTTTCAGTTCAAAAGATGCCACGGAATTTTATTTGTAAGTCTCTAATGTGCATTTTGGTTGCTTGATTGGTTAAAGAGGAACATGAGAAGGCCATTGTGCTCAACCTCCCAACTCTTTAAAGCGAGAAGGTTTAAGAGCCTGCGAAGAGATCTGTCCACCAGCTTACTAGGGTCCAGTTGTGGACACATCGCAGCTGATAGTCTGTGACGTACTTCAGTGCATGAAGAAAAAAGGAAAAGAAAATTTAAGAAAAATGGCGGAACTCGGTTCGAGTCGGAAATATCTTGTCTTCTATATACCCTGGGTAAACACTATATTTACCTTATTCTTTCTGCGGTGATTGCATCTGTAGC
Source organism: Dioctria rufipes (assembly GCA_963924295.1). Taxonomy (NCBI): domain Eukaryota; kingdom Metazoa; phylum Arthropoda; class Insecta; order Diptera; family Asilidae; genus Dioctria; species Dioctria rufipes. The sequence continues at coordinate 19,308,251 of OZ002741.1, forward strand.
CAACATAATAACATCAAATTGCATATGGAAACGTTTGGTAAGCATTATTTTGTGTTGGTAGCTCCAACTCTGCCATAGAGCGAAAGAGAAAACTATAAAACTTGTGCCATTCTTTCCTATAGGAAAATGGCAATACGCTCAGTCCATTGTTACAAGGCAGTGGAGTAGTACGATTTCGTATGCTTTTGCAAAGCAAAATCCTTCTTTACATGTATTAGAGTAGTACGATTTCGTACTTTTGCAAGTAAAAAAAAAGCAAAAACGCTTTGTGTCATGGCCTGGAACATAAAGACGGCAATGACTAAGGTCGTGATTATATGCGACCTAGCTATATGGCCTAGCTCTAACCTTAACTTCTCTTGGTCCTCTTCCTCATATACTATTATTACGACATCCAAATGATGACAGCTAACCGGAATATGGAAAGGGATGGCTATGGCTACCGTCTTATATTTTATTCCACATCATGTCATCACATTTTATTGAAATCAATAACCATAATATTATATTATATGTGTATTGATCCATCTCTCTTGTGGCACATACCGTACCGTACTATCACACCCCATTCACTGGCACTGCAAAAAAGTAGGCCTTGATGATTAAATAAAATCAGACAAGCTCTTATAAAACTTCAGATACTTTGTCTACTCAGCTATTACCTCAACATTGTTCTTTAATTTTAGATACAAAGGCACTATAAACAACTTTTTTTCAATAGAACATATAAAAGACATAAAATATTTTATTAAACATTTTTGACAAAACCTAAATAACTAAAAACAATTAGGTAATACCGCATTCAGTTAGGTTGAAAAAAAAATAAGTTAAAGTTTATGAGACTGGTGCCATTTGTAGGAGCCATAATATTTGAAATTGTTCTCATCACATTTAATATTTGCCTCCTTTGGCCCTCTGGATCCATAGGTATAGAGAATTGGTTTTATTTTCTCCTTTTCAATGCGATGCAAGAGTGGTGTGAAAATTCTCCACGCTTCTCGCAATTCATCGGACCGCACAAAATGCATTAATGAACCACAAAAAACATCAAGTATTAGCCGTTCATATGCTTCAGGAAGATATGATCCCTTGTACCGTTGTCCATAAGTCAAATCAAGCTCAGTTTCTTCCATGTCGAATGTAATTCCCGGAGATTTTGTTGTCATTTTTACATAGAGAGCTTCCCCAGGTTGAACACGTATCACCAGTTCATTACGTTTTGCTTGGCCATCAAATATGTCACCGGGAACATCCCGATATTGAATACGCACCTCTGCCTTTCGTTCATTTAAAGCTTTTCCGCAACGCAAAATGAAAGGAACGCCATCCCATCTTTCGTTATTAATTTTTAAAACAGATAATGCATACGTTGGTGTAATTGAATCATTAGGAACGGTCGGGTCATCTAAATATGATAACTTTTCGTCATCAGTACCATTTGGATCACCTATATACTGGCCCAAAATCACATCTTGCAATTCTAGTGGTTTTATGCTCTTCAAGACTTTCACCTTTTCATCTCGGATATCATCTGGTTGGCATGAAACCGGTTTCTCCATAGCAACAAGAGAAAGAATTTGTAAAAGATGATTCTGCATAACATCCCGAATAATACCGAACTCATTGAAGTACCCCCCGCGGCCTTGAGTTCCAAATGGCTCCTTAAACGTAATCAAAACTGACGCCACATTCTCACGATTCCATGTTGGACTGAATATTCGGTTTCCAAAGCGAATTGTCATCAAATTCTGTACCATTTCCTTACCTAAGTAGTGGTCAATGCGATAAATTTGCTCTTCTTTGAAAAGGGATGATAAATGTGTGCTCAATTCATTGGAACTCTCAGCATCCTTTCCGAAAGGTTTTTCTATTATAACTCGATTCCAGCCCCTGTAAAATTCTAGTTTAAAAAATGTAATATTTTTTCAAAAATATAGTAAGACCTTTCAGCCATGCATGTTTTTTTTATATGAACTGTAACCGTCTTAAAGACAGATGGTGGTAGTGCAAGATAGAAGATTCTATTCGCCAAAGACTGCGTTTCGAATTTAGTCATTTCTTGATTCAACAGTTCGAAATCACGGCGCGAATCATATTCGCCAGATACATAGTAGTTGAGTTTCCAAAATGCATTATATTTCTCCTCTTCACCTGGTTTAACCTATAAATTAAGAAAAAATTAAATTAAAGTTTCAAGAGAAATGTGAATCTAAACACAGACCTTCATGTATTGCTGACACTTTTGCCTTAAATCTTCGACAGAAATCTTTGATCTTGCATAGCCGAAGAATATCGTTGGGGTAGGTAAAAGGTTGTCTCGATAAAGCCACCAGAGGGTAGGGTAAATTTTTTTTTTAGCAAGGTCTCCCTAAATGGATTCAGAAATTTTATTTTTATTTAATCATGGAATTATTATTAAACTGAATTACCGATGCACCAAATATTGTAAATATATGAGGAATCTTGTCATCAAAGTGTGTTCCTTCACAGGCCATTGTTGTTGATTTTAACGACTTCCGGATCAAAGCCAGAGGCCCATCACCATTCGCACCTATAGCAATATTACATATATATTTATGTTATAAAGAAGCTTGATATGAAAAAAATTAGGGGACATTACGCAGCCAATCGGTCGGTCATAGTTGTTGCTTGCCCAGTAATAAATAGCTAATTAAGAAACATATTTAATATCTCAGAGATCTGCAATCTATTTACTATTTGAGATTCTTGGATGATTGTTGACAATTCGTTTCAAATCATTACCGAACATCAATTTTTCCGCAGTAGAACATAGGGATGAAGAAGGATTGCTTTACATCTGCGATTATAAAGCATTCCGGAGCTGCTGCATCATTTGAATTGATTTAAAACTTCTTTTTAAGAACCACGAATAAAGAACTAAAAATTATTACAGATTAGTATGAACAAATGAATGCTCTGTATGGATTATGTACTTAGGCCACCTTTCTCATACTAGGCTTCGTTTATTCAACTCCGTCGTAAAAGGGTGTAACGAATACATTTTTACCTCGAACCAGCCATAGAACTAGATTCTCAGGATTCGAAGCTTTTTTGTCCTACATACTTTATTGATAGTATTTCACCATCCTTTGACATAATAGATGATAATACAACATTTTCGATCTGATTTTTCCTACCAATGACTGATATTTTTTGTCCCAAAAACGAGTCATCACCATGCACTTCACGTTGTTTTTTTCGATTGGTTTGTTTTATTTTCTTGATTTTTTTGAATCATTAACCCCTGACTAAAAACGTTGTGCCTGAGCGCCTGAGAGTGCCGTTCGTGACGAAAAATATTTAAGCTAGTAAACATGGATGGATCTATGTACATGGTTTCTTGTGATGAAAGAGAAGGAGAGTGGGAAGTGGGGAGTGAGAGAAAGTATGGAAGTAATGATTAAAAAGTAGGAAATGAAATATTTAAAAAAAACTTTTAAAATAAATAAAATGCACTAAAAATAAGAAATACTATAGAACTCAGATGAAATCTTAAAAGTTTGGCCATGAACTGCTGTTAGGCAATTGTGATTATAGTTATCACTGACATATAATAAGCATGGACTGAGCGTTCAGCTTCAAAAATGGCACAAATATTGAACAGGCTGTGAAAACCCTTTATTTCGTACAATTGCACACCGATTCTTAATTTATTATTATTTATCGATTGGAAACACTAAAGATGTTATAAAATGGTATTGCATTAAATTAAAATTTTTTAGGGAGTTAAACTTGTTTTAATTAACCCAAAAATTAATTTTTAATATCACTGAAAAATGTGCTCCTCTGCAGATTTGTTGTCAAATTTCATTGAGCTTGTAAGAGGTAGACGTATATAAACAATATATTTGTCTGAATTTTTATGTCAATTCCAATGCATTCCAATTAAAACAGCCGTACTGTTTCTAAAATTGGTTACAGTTCAGTGTACATTTTGAGCTTGAAAGAGACAAATGGATTTTAGCCAAAATTTTTGCCATTTTTGACTATAGGAATTAGATAGGATGGCTCAGTCCATTCTTATTATATTATGTCAGTGATAGTTATGGATGCCCAAACTTTTAAGATTTAATCTGCATTCTAGCATTTCTTATTTCGCAATGAAACTTTTCTTGTGTATATATCACTGAGAAAGAAAAAAAAAATATTTTTACTTTTTAGTGCACTTTATTTACGAAAGTTATTTATTTTAAAAGTTTTTTTAATATATTTTATTACTCTGTTATTTTAATGAGAATTAACTCATTTACCTCCGATTTGTGCAGCTTTAAACTTGTGATTGGTGACCTGGCGCTCTGCTAATGAATGGATTGTCGCCTTTCACAAGCGCGCCATTCATAAAGTTTTTCTATAATATTTTGCATATATGTATGCTTCTGCTGAAACTTTATAACGAATGGTTCGAGGTCTTATTAACCCTGGTCTCAAAGCAGATCTGTAATTTGGCCGATAATTTCTCGATTGATCTGCTGACATTTTCGACTCTTTTGTGAAGATGTGGATCGACTCATTTTTCTCTTCTTTGTTATTTGTTTAACTTATCTATGTATTTGTTAGTATATCATTCCAGAATTTCGGGAACTAGCCATAGTTATTATTTCTCACAAAAAAAAAGGCAATAAATGCACTATCTCGAATTACACACCTATTTATTGTAAAGCCTTAGTTAACGATGCCTCCTATTTTTACTGGAAGCCACTACTGTGCTTTCTTCAGCATAGCTTTATGAAAAGTAAATCGACTTCCACAAACATATTATTAGTTTCCAATTACTTTATATTTCTCTTTGAATCTGGAAAGCTAGTTGAGTCAATTCTCATTTACAAGTTCACTTTCTCTTTGTAAATTGGCTGTATTCCTACTTGTTTTTTCATACTCGACGATATTTTCTCGTAGAATACTTTCCGACATCATAAAAATATTTCTGGTGTGGCACATGGCAGCTTTTTGGAAACACTGCATTTATCAATGAATGGTGTTCCATTAATTATTTTCGTAAAATAGTAGCAAGCAGACTACTATGTTCTTTCAACGGAAAACGCTTCCATTGTACTTGAATTTTACCACAGACTTTTCTAATCGACTTGACAAAATCAAAGATTGAGGTTTCTGGTTCAATACCAGCCTCTAATTTAAGGATTATATACATATATGGGATTACATTCGTTAACAGCGTCAATGCGATTTTGGGATTTGTTAAAAGATATCATACGAGGCCAGTTTTGTTTTATGCAAATTCTGCCTCCATTCTACAGGCTACACATCAAGGTGTTCACTGAGTGACACTTTTTCCCTTCCTGGAATAACCCTTTTATACTGGCTGCTTATTCAGATAGACTCAAGCAATCTCTGTAAAAACTCTAAACAAAAGACATGTCAAGCTCAGGATAATTATACCACAGATAACTAAATACAGTTAAAGAATGGCCTAACTAAACATTGACCCTATCTATAATCAACAGCCAACTACTCATAGCTAAGTAAAGCTTTTGCTAACAGCCAAGTACCTCAAGCTTTGTAGTACAGACAACAACACTTTGCTTTTTGTAGCACAGTTTTATAAACAGCTAGTTATCTGTGATTATACCCTAGATGAGATCTAAAGAGTATACTAAGGGCCTGTCTGGATCCAAGTCTTCGTCTTCGTCTTGTTATTACAGCTAGTGACGTAACACAACAAGCTCAGCTATTATAATAGTTAGACGAAGACGAAGCTAACCTGTCCGAATTCGTGCGCTTAGCTCGATATTTGACATTTTGTTAAAAGCATGTTTTAAATGCTGTTTTACTTGGTGCTTGTACTTATACCTCCCGCCGTGCATTGATCAACTTGAAAACAAGTTCTCTTTTCTATCAATTGCTAAATAAGTTGGGGTTATATTTATAAGGCAGTCATATATTTCTTGACCTTCATAAATGCAGTCAAATTCACCAAAAAATTATAAATTCTTGGCGACATTATTTATATTGTATCTACTTACTACGATAAGCTATAATTCAAATAATCAAATTTCATTTTATTAGCCAGAAAAAATTACTGCTTTATGAACGCTCATTTCCATAAATAATTTTGTTTTTAAAGGAATTAAAACAGTAAAAAGCCTGCGCAATATTTATGCTTCATTTTATCAGTGTTCGCCATTTTCCATCAAGCTCAAGACGAAGCTAACCTATCCGAATTCGTTTGCTTAGCATGATCTCGACATTTAAAATTGTCAACTCGAACCTTGACTCGATGATCAAGCTAATGAGATATCTAAACTGTTATACAAAGTAGCAAAGCTCAGTGGCATAGACATGGATTCGGATAGAGGTTGACTCGATGTTACGTCACTAGCTGTAATAACAAGACGAAGACTTGGATTCGGACAGGCCCTAAGTCTGTCATTCCGTTTATAACGTATAGAAATGGCAGAGCAGAATGGATTGTACGCTCACGTATAATATTGAAATTTGTTTTGATTTTTGCGAGTCCGTCTGTTCGTCCGTCGTCCATCCGTCTCTCCGTCTGTCTGTCTGTTTGTCGTCTATCAGTGTATCCGTTCATCTAACCGCGTGTACTTAGAGAGGTGAAATTTTGCAAACGGCTTTATTTTAAAAAAAATTGTAAATTCAAGTTCGAAAGTCGGACATATCAAGTAAAACCTTCCAAAGGCTGCCATGCAAAAATTTATTTTTTCACTATATATTTTGACACTGCCTGAGAACGCGTCTACATAGAGAGCTTAAACTTGGTACAAGGCGGTTTCAAATTGTAAATATAGTTTCAGAAATGGGCAAAATCGGGCAACACTTCTTGTTGTTGCCATACAAAAATTGTGTTTTTTTTTTTCACGTACATTGTGAAAACGATTAGTCCCAGATGTTTTTATTTTACTAAGTTTCTCAGAACATGAAATCCTATGAATTCTTGAAATATGTGCGAAAAACCAATTTTATAATCAAACTTGCACAGAGAAGTGACCATAGGAAATTATGTACGGACATTTATTTAGGGTATCTTAAGAATTGGTCTGAGACCAGTTCCAGCTATTTTACTTGTTTTTGTTTTCAATTGCTTTAAAGGGATGATGATTTCCCTCGAATTCTTAGTCAAATATGATATATATCAGCATGTTCTTTGAGGAACTACGGTCAAAGATAACCTAATAAGTTAAGTTAACTTTGCTATGGTGTTCTCCAGGTTCCCCCTCCTAATTTGACATTTTCTCTATTAAAGTTAAAATGACGAATGCCTTCGTTTGAGTTGGTTGGTATACGAAAAACTTTTTAGTTTCGAAAGTTAATAATAGGAAGCATATAACGGCTTTAACGAATACAACTGTAGTTATACATTACACCTGAGCTATCGGTTTTGCAATGTCTTCAATTTTACTTATTCACTTGTTCAATAGTTAAATTCGCTATAGTCGTTAAAATTTCCCAATTTGGAAGACTTTCAGCGATTTGATTTGTTTGAATTTTGACTGATTAGTATTTGTCACTCTGAGGGCTGGTCGTTGGCATTAAAAGCGATATTAGCGCAACTCAGTCTTAAATGCTCGTCACTAGTTGATGAACTGAAACTAAAATTTAATGGTATGGTGATTGCATTACAGTCATATTCACTTAATATAATTCTCCACATCAAAACTAATCTGAATCCACTCCAAAATTGCTTGATCTTAATCCGTTAACGGTGAAGTTGATAACTGATTCTGTGAAATTTATGCGACAAAATATCCCTACTCTATCCATTATCGGCTCACAATTGCGTGCAAAGACTATAAGATTACTTTTCCCGTGCGGTATTGTAAAACTGAATAACATTGTTTCTCATTGACAGTGAGGCCACCATTTATTTAATAATTCAATAAGGCCAGTGAAAGTGAACTTCCTGCGACCTAGGGATCAAAATTCAGAATAAATTTGCTTTTTTGATAGGTGTACCTCTCCTCGGTAGGTTACCTACCTTCGGAAATATATGTAAAAATAATGCATATAATATTGCATTTAACATAAATTCCAGAGTGATATGTACTATATAGATACAATTAGTATTTCTCATTCAAACAGTTCACTTAAATCATGTGTCAAGAAAATGCCAATTTTGAATGTTGTTTGAAAGTCAATAGTAAAAAATCCGGCATTTAAGTATCACGTGTAACAACTAAACAGCTGTTCTTCATCGGACTGTTTTATTTTGATAAGGTTTAAGATGATAAAGTATAAACAATGAATTTAATATCAAATACTCTGAACCTTGAAGTTTCCATTTCTTACCTCCATTTTTTTCTGACATTTCCAAGTTCAAAATATACTTTTGATGAATAAGCTTCGATTAGTGTTACACTATTAAGCACAACAACCAAGCGTCGCTGGCTTATCTTATATGACAACAAAAAACTTGCACACAACACGCGATCAGACTGGTTGGAGTTTAGGCAAACGCGGATCTTAAAAAGACAGCTGAATACATGTAAATAAAAAACTGATCCTCAAAAAAAAAGTAACTACGGCGCCAAAATTACGTCTAATGACACGTATAGGATTGATGGAACCTAATGCGACGGGAAATAATAAGACACTACCTAAATGAGTCTGGCTCTTAGCTTAGTTTGGCTAAGACTTCGCCGATCGACGTTGCTCAATGTTGGATAGCTGAATCAAACAAACGGCTGTCACACTTCACAATCTTATCGAAGCCTTGGGTTCCATTCCATTCTTAAAATTTATATGGTATACGTCACATGTACTTTACGCAATCTGACCACAGTTAAGAAAGCAGTAGGCATAATATCTGACATTTTTTGACCACTCACACTGCACCGATGACCCAATATATGTTTTTAACCAATACCTCTGCCCTTGTGTATAGATTTTTTCCTTGTTCATCGATTTTTATTCAATATATTTTTTTTTTATTATTTTACTCAAAAAAAAAAAATGACTTGGATTCTTCTGAAGGTTGTTGTTGTACCCAAAGCTTTCATTTTCTGCAAGAACAAAACTGAGATTTGCAATACGTTTTTGCTTTCTTCTGCTATTCAATGGCTACATTTACGGGGAGACTGGCCTTGCTCGCGAAGCAGACTACATTTTTCATCTCTTTTACGAGCTTAGAGGATTTTGTTAGAGCGGCGCAGTGCCCATGAATTCAACAAATGTTATTTGAAAAGTGTAATTTGTGGCGTAATTGAGCCATCTAATCTGACTGACTCGTTATTCTTTTTAGGAACTGGTTTCTCTAACTTAAAATGAGAATGAGTTTGCCTTACAACAGCACCCGGCTCTGAAACAAGCAGAAAACGCTTAGAGTGCAAATTTTTTGCGTAGATAAGTACCTACCTACATATATGTGCTTTTAACTAAATAGCAAAATTCACATTAAATTATTAATCTCGATGGAGTTAAGCACAACAAATAAGTATATTTAAGATATTTAAAATATAATAGGGCTAACTTATGTAATGCCTAAAGTTTGTTTGAACGCTTTACCCAATTTTTTCTCTATTCCAAATCTGTGCCGCAGATTAGCATTTCATTATGAAAATTCGAGGGCTGTGAAAGTAGATTTTGCCTGACATTGTCGGCCGAATATTACTGTGAACACCTTTTTATGTTTTACCGTCAATTAAAAAATATCTGCCTAATATGATTATGTTATATTTTTACCATTATTACCCCAATTGGCTTTCTAAAAGTTTTTGAACTAGGCTTCCTACTAAAGTAGTTTATAAATAATAACTAATTTAATTCAGGATGACTTTGTGGTATACGCCAACTGACGAAAAATATTTTTTCTCGATATAGGTATGTACATACGACAAAATAAGAACACGAACGCCACTCCAATGTTGAATAAAGTTTGAAATTTTGTATTTCACACAACACAAAATTTAAATAATTTTAGGAACATTATCTCTTATTTTTGAAAAAAACAAAACATGTCAATATAGGAAAACTGCATTTTTTAATACGAGTAGTACACGTAAGTCTGTTTTTACATGAGCTTGATTTAACACGAATATAAGAGCAATAATATTATTTTTACACGTTTTGGTTTGATTTAATACCCTCACCCAAGATCTAAGAAAACCTTCCTTGAAAAATTAAATTTGTATGGAATTATGTCCTCATGCGGTAAAAAAAAAATTCAAATTTCAAAAGGAGACACTTGGGATAACATAAGAATGAGAGGAATGTGTTGTAGCTTCATTGAGCTTCATTCTAGTCGTGAAGTGTAAAAAATTGGTGCACATATCATAAAATTAATAATTTTGTTGAAAATTCAATTTTGTATCATCTTGCAACTGGAGAAGGTGCAAAGTCTGTAGGTATAGAGATATTGGTGTGCATGAAGTTACTGTAAGAACTGTTAAGAAAAACAAAGCTACTATAAGGAAGTTCTGGAACAAAATTAAGTGCTAAGTCATCTTCATAAGCAAAAGATATTGTAAAAAAGAACATGGAAAAAGCTCTAAGATTGCATGATTAGATCCTTGAACCACCTTGATAATATCCTCGCTTGGAGCAAGCCAAATCGCATCGAATTCAATACATCTAAGTTCCGAAGCTGTCCCATCTCTTCAAAACAAGATCATAATTTTTCCACTCCCGTTTCTTTTGATGGAGCACTTCTTCACGATACCCCGTCTTTATGCATTCTTGAAATTAATATTTGCAGTAAGTTAAGCTGAACAGATCACAACTTCTCTCTTGCCAAATAAGCAACGAAATATCTTGGATTGCTGATAAGGTGTCAGAAATATTTCAGCCCATCGATTCTAGCGCTCCTCTAAAAGTTCTACATCAGATCTAGAATGGAATACAATTTTTGGTCGCAGAACTCTAGCTTCGTTGGATAGTATTTCAAAATTCTCCAAAGGAGAGTGCATAAAGCCAGGAACAACTACCTCAGTTGCAATTACAATTTTCCATATAAGTAGCAACCCCAGTCCGTTACCTCGAATTAACCTATCAATATTCAATGGTGAATATTCATCGTGGAGGTCATTTCACGATTTATACGAGCCATTAGTGCAAACCTATACACAACTAGCTGCAGTAAAAAAGGATGTGTCACAGGAGAAGCAGAGCGCCTGTTAAAACGTATTCCCATTACTGCAGAAGTTATGAGCCAGCTTGGGAAAAACTCAAACTTCGTTACGACAACAAGAGAGTTCTAGTAAACACACAATTAAAAGTACTCACAAATCAACCAAAGCTAACGATAGAAAACGCAAAGAGCATTAAGTCTCTCATGGACACAACTAAGGAAAGCTTACAGCAATTAAAGGCATTGGAAGTAGATGTTTCAACATGGGATATATTGCTGATTCATTTATTGGTACAGAAACTTCCTTTCGTAACTCTACGGCTTTGGGAAGAAGAATTGGGTAACATGCTGAAACTGCCAACGTTAGAACAGTTTCAAAGATTCCTGCTACCTCGATTCAGAGTCCTAGAATCAATGTCGCAGTCTGTGAGTGCCAAGCCCCCCAGTCCAGATAGCAACGACATATCACGTAACTAACACAACCAAATGTCCCGCATGCAATGATACACATTACGTGGGAATTTGCGAAGGTTTTATTAAAATGAGCAAATCAAATCGAAGAAAGTGCATTGAAGGTACAAGAAGATGCCTCAACTGCTTTTCGAGCAAGCATTCAGCAAGGCAATGTTCAAACAGCCGAAGATGCAAGATTTGCAATGGGTTACATCATACCTTGTTGCACACACCTATTCAGAAAGAAGTATCAGGTAAAGACAAGGTATCAGAAAGATGGCCCAGCTTTAACCACAGGTCCCTTGAAGATAAAACAGACACAACAGGTTACAAGACGCAATCCAGCCGTTATGCTGAAACAGAGGAGGAAACAAAAAGTTTATTTACAACAAAAACCCACAACGCATTATTAGCCACAGCGTTAGTAAAAGGTAAGGATCGAAACGGTCTATCTGAGGTGACACTAGAATTGACATCGTGCAAATACAAAGACAAACGTGTTAAGGTGGATATGCTAGTCATAAGAAAGATTACTAATTATCTACCAACATTTCCAGTTCAGATAAAACAATGGGAACACTTAAGAGGAATCAATATGGCAGACCCTAATTATTGGAAGCCAGGACCAATCGACATACTACTTGGAGCACAAGTATATGCCAACATATTACTAGATGGTTTACGAAAGGGATCCAAGAAATCACCAATTGCCATCAATACATTATTTGGATGGATAATTCTAGGAAACGTACAGTCACCAGTACAGAAAGTCGAAGCATTTACGGTGATCAATCAGTCAATGGAAACGTTAAACCATCAACTTAAATAGTTGTGGGAAACAGAGGTCCACAACAAACCTATAATGAAGCCAGAAGACGAGGAATGTGAAAGGATTTTTAAAGAAACGCACCGTTGAATGAAAGATGGGCATTATCAAGTGGAGCTTCCATTTTCAAATGGAAGCACACCTAATTTTGGTGCCCCTGGAGATGACAAGTGCTATATTTATACTCTCAAATTGTTCAAGACCTTCCCGAAGATTCCACTCCAGAGGCATCGGTTCCCCGAACCTAAAGGTGTTTACTCTCCACGCCTTATTACTCATCTTACGCGAAGTTTCCATTTCCAGTAGATGTAATTTGTCTCTTTTTGTTGCACATAACAGTGTCCCCTCTTAAAATTGATCATCCTGAACAACAGGTGATCCACGGTCTTGATGCTCGTGGTATAGACACAAGCGATCCAGATGAATTATTTTTCGTTTGCTTCTTGTACCACGCTTAATTCTAGTTACTGCTAAATACGGTCCTTTCCAGTATTGTAGGAACTTTTGAGAACGTCCCTTATATCGTTTTGGGTTGTACAGCAAAACAAGATCACCTTCATTAAATCTTGCGGAATTAGCTTGTAAGTAATAGCGGATCTTCATCCGATCAGTATTTGCTGCTAATTTCGCTATCGTGGCCTCGTGCACATCAGATAATCGTTGTCTGAGCTTCGATACGAAGTCTTCTCGTAACTTTTCTTCAGCTCTAGGTATACCAAGTTTGAAGTCGGTAAGGTAAACGCATCTCCCTTCCGAATAGGACCTAAGTTGAAGTATGTCCAGTCGTGTTGGGAACAGCTGATTTGTAAGCGATTAGGAATATAGGAATATGTTGATCCTAATAGCCTTGATGATAGTCGACTGCGTTCCTTCGATGTGCTACCAATGTTCTGTTGAAGCGCTCCATCATCAGACTGTGCATATAGAGGGATTCGAAGCTCTGTACTTGGTCCGAATGAAGTTATTATTTCTTCCGCAACTGTGGTAGCCTCTTGATTAGAAATTGCATAAGCTTCAGGCCATTTAATGTAATAGTCAATAGCAACTAATACGTATATAAAGGTTACCGCTATCCGTTTCTGGAAAAGATCCAGTGATGTCTACAGCTATCCTCTCAAAGGAGGCTCCGACATTATATTTATGCATTTCTCCTCTGCTCCTGTGTGGCGGCTCAGAGGCACAGACAGTGTATCTGCGGCACTACTCCTCCACATCTTCTAGCATATGCGTAGCCAATAAAAGCTTTCTCGTATTTTGGAAATTATTTTATTCACTCCCAAATGTCCTCCAGAGGTTCCACTGTGTATTTTTTCTAGAACATCATTGACCTTTGATATTGGCACGATTATCTGCATTCGGAATGTTTCGCCGATAGTCGCTTCGCACTTGCATTTTATTCCATTTGTTCCATTAAGCCCAGTAACTTTTCAACTTCTTGCTCTGTTCCGAAATATCCTTCCATTCTGGTCTTTCCATGACTTCTTTCCAAGCAAGAATAGGTAATATGTCCGGATCTTCAAGTGGTGCTGTTCGCAAGTCCTCGATGTCCCAAACTGTAGATGGTTCCACGGTCGCCAACTGTATACTTGCTCTTGTTTCTTTTTTTCATCCGGACGCAATTTTTGCATTCAAGTTTGCATGGACGTCCTGAAAGGGTATCTGCAATTTCATGGATACGACATCTACGGTGTTGGACTCCAAAATCATAAGCCTGGAGTCGCTCAAACCATCTTGCCACTTGTCCCTTAGGGCTCTTAAGCTGCAAAAGCCATTTAACTGCTGGATGTTCGGTACGAAGGATAAATTTTTGCCCATAGAGATATTTATGAAAATACTTTGTTGAGCTTACAATTCCAAGAAGCTCTTTTCTTGGAACACAATAATTTCTTTGTTGTTTTGAGAGTGCTTTGCTGTAATAAGCTACTTCTTCACCATTCTTCTCTTGTGAAAGGACTGCGCCAATACCTACATTGCTGGCATCTGTGTTCAATATAAATGTTTTTCCCAGCTTTGAATACTGAATAACTGGAGTTTCACAGAGTTGTTGCCTCAAATTTTCGAAATTATCATTACATTTATCCGACCATATGAACGGCTTTTCTTTTTCTGTAAGTTGATATAGGCTCATTCCTATATCTGCAAAACTTTTTACGAATCGACTGTAGTAGGTAGATAGGCCAAGAAAACTCCTTAATTGATGTTTGTCCGTTGGAACTGGCCAATTTTTGATGGCTTCTATCTTTTCTAGATCGTTTCTTACTCCTTGCGATAAAACTAATTTGCCCTAAATACTTAACTTCATTTTTGAATGGAGCACATTTATTTACGTTGAGCTTCAGTTTCGTATCTCTCAATCTTTGTAATACGTCTCGTAAATTGCTTGTATGTTCCGAAAACGTCCTTCCGATTACTATTATGTCATCTAAGTAGACAAGGCAGGTTAATCCCTACAGAAAACATTCCATGAGTCGTTCAAATGTGGCTGGAGCATTACATAATCCAAATGACATAACTTTGAATTACATAACCCACTGCCAACTGAGAATGCAGTTTTCTGTATGTATTTCTGATGTATTTCCATCCACTTGCCAGTAACCATTCTTCAAATTCAAGAAAACCATTGCGCTTCGGAAAGGGTATCCAAGGTGTCATCAATTCTTGGTAACTGATAGCTTTCATTCCTCGTTACGTTATTTATTTGGCAGAATCGGGTGCTGCCTTCCTTTTTTCTTACCAGCACATCTGGCGATATCCAAGGGTTGTTAGATTCCTCTTTTATGCCTTATTCCTTCATAGAATTTACCATATCTTGAACTTCTGCTTGGTTGGCTAATGGTAGTCTTCGTGGTGTCTGACGAAAGGGGTCTGAAATCTCCTGCATCGATCCGATGCTGAACAACATTTGTTTTGCCGCAATCGTCGTCATTCCTTGCAAATAGTTCCGATAATTCATTGAAAGAAGTTTCTGAACCTGTTGTGTATTAGCTGGTACAGGTTTTGTCTTCTTGACGTTACTACCATTATCCAAATTGACAATCGGAGGTGTTGAGTACTCTGACTGGAATTAATGTTGTACCTTCTGTTTTCAATAATGTCTTGCCAACAATGATGTTCGATGTAACTTTCTAGGCTCCGCCAGATAGAATCGACAGTCCCGCTATAATCAGTATCAGTAATCCGCTTCTACTCCAAGGTCGATAGGAGTTGCGTTTTACATGTTTTCCGACTGCTCAACAGAAGAGGTAATGTGGATAGCCGCTGCTTGATTTCTAGTCTCTTCACGAATGGCTTCTTCCCTGGCTCGATATCTTTGGCATTTGTCTTTCCCCTCTTCTTCTGGTGATTTTACTCGTCGTCATTTTTTGCAGTCCCTTTGAAGGTGCCCCGATCTATTACAATTCCAGCATCGAAGAAGATCACGTGAAGAAGTACTCTGTTATGACCTCATTATCTTGCAAGTGCATTCCTCCACTGAAATTTCTCTCACTCATACTTCACTCCGAGAAACTTGTCTGGCGGATTTATAGGCTAGTGGTTGTTACGGTATTGCTTCACATAATCTTCATCACAACAAAACAAATCATTGTAAGGCCATCAGAACATCACAATGGACCATAACTGGTCTAAGTGTGGCTGATACCTTCTTACGATGGCCGCCAGTCTAACCTAACCTAACCTTATTAATTTTGGTAGCGATTTACACGCCTGCACGCGCTGTTTTGGTTTGCATGTATTTTATGATTAGCTGCTTCAGTAAAAGTTAGATAATCAACTTGCAATAGGAATAAGTTGTTACATTACAGTATATGCTCAGTATCGCTTGTTTCCCTCGTTATTGCAATGATCAAGATTTAAATTATTTTTACGATTTTTTTTTTAGACATTCGAGTATGGTAAACAGGCCATAATCGTTTCTGATTATTTGGTAATTTTAAGATCATCCCAAGTAAAGGTTGAATTGAATTTGTCTCAACTAGTTTAGCGTAGGAATTTTATTTTCTGTTTTGCCTTTGAGTTGTATTATGGAATTACCGATAAAAATGCCAGGTTGGATTTCCTGCTTCGTGCAGAGAGTATTTATATCTGGTTCGATAGGAATAGTGACAATGACTTCAGAACGGACAGATAGTTTGAGGTTTTCAATTTCCTAAGACTTTTGTGCGCCATTCCTACCAAGCGAGTTCTCTACGTAGGAATTATTCTGATCTATTTATAATGCGTGTCGTTTTCCTGTATCTTTGCCTTAGGAGGACCAATGCCAATACCAATACCACAGGATGGCTGCTCCAGACACACCTTGAAGCTTGAAGCTTAGCGTAAAGATAACTTGCATAATATTGCTAATAATTTTACAGTAAAAATTATTTTAATTTTTACAAGTCCATCTATTCGTCTGCCTGTCTGTCCTCTCGATAACTCGAAAACGTGTCTACATAGAAATCTGAAATTTTGCACACGGGCTTTTTAAAAAAAAATTTAGATTTAAGTTCGAAAGTGGGACAAATCGGACAACTCCTTCGTGGGTTACCATACAAAAGTTTTGTTTTTCACCATATACATATTTGAGTACTATTTGAGAACGCATCGACGTAGAGAGCTGATATTATGTACACGGCGTTTTCATAAAAATTTTTCATACAATTTTGAAATGAAATAATTTGGGCAACCATCTGGAGCTATGTATGTATATAGTGGTTAATTAAAATATTTCCTTTAGCAGATTGCACTATAACTGCACAGTGCATCAATTGAAATTCCTAGAGAAGGAAGGCACTCTCTTTAGAAATTATGCATAGTTTCTTCTTATAAGGGAGTGCACTATTTATGTTTGATTCGGATTTTATTAGGCTAATTTCCACGCTGTATCTATGAGTAGCATATTATCTACATATATTTATTGGGAGTATCACAAATGCAGAATTATTCTGTTTATGAATTGGTACACAAATGCAGAATTATTCTGTTTATGAATTGGTACTTGTGGACTTTGTATGGCTCATCAAAAGAATTATTTATTGCTGTGTTGGTTGATGAATTACGGCTTGAGAAGTTAGCTGGTGGAGTGTTTTGTTCCTGAATGACTATTTTCGGGCAATTAACCCTTGTCCAAGTGTGTCAGGTTGGTTTTTGTGATAATGAACTCTGTGTGATACCTGAAATTCCTAGCCCTCACTTGTGACTTTTCGAATGTTATGGAAGTATTTTGAGTGACTGGATTGGACGTGAAGTCCAGACTGCCAGCATTATCTGACAATCACTCGGTGGACAGCGTTGAAGTGCAGGGTGGCACGCTAGCCCGCTTCGGCTATTGGCGGAGTGTGGGGGGTTCCACAAAAACCTGCCGTTGTCACCTGCCGTATACAAAAAGATATCGTGCCAAAAAAAACTGTCTCAGCACATCCGGTCCAGAAGAGACCCTTACACCACTGACCATTACCTAAGTAAAGGCGCAGATGTGCTGCCTTCACTGCCATTGCCCCATCCACCCATATGACACTAAGGGCAGCAAATTTTCATTGTCCCGATTGATGACCTATAATTTTAGCGGAGGAGTGAACCTATTCAACCATTATCACGAGAGGGCTTCGGGAAAGTGAGTGGAGAAAATCACAAAAACTCAGCGCCGCATTACGTTATAAAGGCAATTTATTCATGTGAATTCGACTTCCCTCTCAACAGGCGATATCTTAAGGCTTTCTATGGCACAACAGGGCGCATAGGCACTTAATTTCTATATCTTATACAAAAACCGCTTCTATTATACATTTATATACACATGATAGATATGAAACTTATCGTTCCTTCGCATCCGATTTTTATTTCATCTCCGAGACGGAGGCATATATTATGACCAATTGTAATAAGCTTATGGTATACTAGTCTCTATCTATTATTTACTGATACCGTGGCAGCATCTTTTGTAAAGAATAGGTTTCTTTTTAATTCAATACTTGAAAAATATAAGAGACTTACCTTTAACGAAGATTATATAAGTAAAATTTCAAATACGTGATCTAATTAGTAGTTTAAATGAAGCGACTTTTCCTATTTCAAATTCTTGCAAAGATAAGACCCGGAGATCGCATTATGTCCGTAGAATCTAGTTTTTATTAAATTTAATTTGTTTTTTTTTTCTAATTGATTTTCTTTTTCAGTTTATTACCTACACGGGAGTCTCATGGAGTTATCAAATAAGAGTAATACATGTACGTATTTAAAACTTTAAGAAAACTTATTGTGTTTGACCTGTTTGTTGGTTTCTGTTATTAGTTAATGCTATTATCTACGATTGACACTCCTCCCTAAGGGTTAGGATATACGCCACGACTCGAACGGGCATCATAAACAGCCTCGCCAAAAATTGGGAGACTTTAGAGGTATAATTACAAATCAAAAAAATAAAGGTATACAGGATCTTTACCACTAGCACTCTATTCAGAAAATTAAAATACTGCAACACTCGCGACTTTGTCTGAATGCTTTACGTTTAAAAACAATATAATATAAGTTACAATATAGCATGTATGATCAAACTTACGGAATGCTCGGTCCCTCGAAGGAGCTCCCTGGGGGTACGTTTTTTTTTTGTTGCGTGCGAAGATCTGTAAAAGTTAAAATAATTGTTGCAAAAGGAAAAAAATTGTTCTTGAAATCTTCCTTTGTCTACGTTCACCGTGTTGATGGAGGTGGCCCTTGTGTACCTTCCCCTGAGTTAAAATTTAGTTTGCTACGGTTTCCGAATTGCACATTACTGATTGTTCTGTTTAAAATTCTCGCTCCTATCATTTGAGGTCTGAATGTGAAGACTTGAAGGAACGATAAACTTCATAACCTCTTGCAGATACTAATAAAACTATCTAATACCTAATGGAAGTACAAATTTGAGGATTTCAAACTGTGTTACGTAATCATGAAACTGTACAAACCATACAACTTACGATGTAAGTCTAAAACGATACGACTCCTGCTACGTATACATATAGGGTTTTCCAATAAGAGGTGTTATTTTAATTAGCCCGCTATTTCGGTAGATGTCACTTTTGGAGCTGTCATTTTTTGACATTTGACAAGTAGAAACTACGCCATTAATAAAAATGGAACGATACACGATTCAACAACGCATTGAAATTATTAAAATTCACTATAAAAATGGTGAAAATGTGGCAGAGACGGTTCGTAAAACTCGAACGTTTTTGGGTCGTCGTGAAGCACCTTGTCGAACCGCAATACAGAAATTGGTAGAAAAATTCGAGCTGTCGGGACAAGTTAGTGGAATAAAACCCATGCACGTCGCTCAAGAACAGCCGAGAATATTGCTGCTGTAGCCGAAAGTGTTGAAGAAAACCCAGGTTTGTCCATTCCTTGTCGTTCTTTGGAATTAGGCATTCCACAAACGTCATTACACCGTATTTTGCATAAAGATTTGGGTCTTAAGGCTTATAAAGTTCAGTTAACACAAGAACTCAAGCCGGCCGATCATCAACAACGTCGAGTCTTTGCTGATTGGGTCCTTGAAATGCATGAAAATGATCCGGAATTCCATCGAAAACTCATCTTGAGTGAATAGGCCCATTTCCACCTCGATGGCTTCCTCAACAAGCAAAATTGTCGCATCTGGGGCTCGGAAAAAACAAGAGTTATTGTTGAAAAGCCTCTCTATCCACAACGTGTGACTGTTTGGTGCGGTTTATGGTCCCGCGGGGTCATTGGACCTTACTTTTTCGAAAATGAGGCTGGAGCAACAGTTACGGCGAATGGATTGCGCTATCGACAGATGATTAATGATTTTTTATGGCCGGAATTGGATGGTATTGATCTGGACAACGTTTACTTTCAACAAGACGGCGCTACGTGCCATACAAGCAACGAAACCATTGATCTTTTACGGAAAAAGTTTCCGGACCGTGTTATCTCTCGAAGAGGTGATCACAATTGGCCACCGAGATCTTGTGACTTAACACCTTGCGACTTCTTCCTTTGGGGCCACGTGTAAGAGAAGGTCTACGCCAACAGCCCAGCGTCGATTCAAGACCTCAAAGATGGAATTCGTGAGGCTATCGAGGACATAGGGCAGCCACTTTGCGATTTGGTTATGGAAAATTTCATGAAAAGGATATGGTCCTGTAGGCGTGGTCGTGGTGGTCATTTGGCTGATGTTATTTTCCGTTATTAAGAGCATACCTTCCTCTTTATAATGAAATAAAGATCCGATCATTTATCTCAAAAAATAGAATTTTTCTTTGAATATCAAAATAACACCTCTTATTGGAAAACCCTTTATATGACTGTAGGAATCGTGAGCTTCGAATTGCAGCAATTCCGCCTACAATAAAACTAAAATTTATGGCGTTCATGCGCGAAACCTATTTTCGCAAATTCTAATTTGTTGAAGTGCCTTTCTTAGATCAGTCTTCTTCCTTCAATTTGGAGTGATGGCTTTTTCTTCTGATGAGGTTTCTCTAATTTAATTATCCATAAATACTTGGAAGCGAATGGCTCGTTATAGTTCATGCCGTTATTCACCACCTCCCTTAAGCGGGATGCACTCTTATCAAAAATCCTTTTCCGATCTAGTTACGGTTTCCTTTAATTAAATAAAATTCCTTTTCTTTTACTTGGGATGCAATTATAATCTTACAGGAATGATTTTTTTTACAATTTCTTGCTCAAGACTCGACAGTTTCACCACACCGGGCTCTCAAGGATTTTTTTCTACTCTATCGCCCTTCTTTAAGTTCTTCCGAAATTTGATGAATTCTTCAGTATCTCCGCGGGCACTACTCACTTTTGGAATGATCTCTCAATTTAAACACTTTTCTTTTCAAACTTTGCCAATAATTGAACTGAAACTTGCTTGGGCTACTTGCGGACTTAATGGTTGCCTGACGTGAAAAAAAAATTTTCCGGCCTCTCGGATTCTTATTCTTCTCTGTCACCCTCGCTCGGGGTTATGCCTCAGACAGGGTCAAATCGTATGGTCATGCCAAACGTGGCCGACCGTCTCCGTGTGTCACTTGGTGCATACTGCTGCTAGCTTCAGTGTAGCATACTGCTGCATGCAGTATGCTACGACCATAGCACGAATTCAAGTAAGGATCAGAATTTGATTATTACTTGCTTTGACAGCGATAAAAATACATCGTGAGGAAATCTGCAAGCCTAAAGCCCCCCGGTTTTATTCAAGTCTGATCAAAGCCCCTGATCTATTACTTATTCCGCTGACGCAGCGACCCAAAATGCATAATATATATATATATATATAATCTGTAATTGTATATTTGATATCTTTGTAAACATAGATATTGCCTCGAGAAGCGAATTTTGCTACGAATTTGATACCCATGTCAAGGGGTTGTGGAGAAAAAGATAATCCACCATCTTGTGGCGTCATTTTCAGTTTAGACTGAAGTTACATAGCTTCTCATATTCTACTCAACAATTCCTTGCATTTGATATCTATGTCAAACGTCACATAGCTTATTGTATTCTACTAGACCAAACCTAATCGTATTCTACTCATCATAAACCATTTCATTTTATACCAATGTCATAAATATATACATAAATTACAAATTACGTCCGCCATTTTTGCGTCGCCATTTACAACACTTCATTTAGTACATAAGATCGTTACGAGTGTATCGTCATCGGAGCAACACGAGTATGCAAAATTTCAACATAAACGGTTAAGTAGAGTAGTTGAAAAATCCGTACAAGATTTGAAAGAACCAAATATACAAGTAGCTAAATAAAACCTATTAAAAAGCAGTCACCGGCAATATGGATTCGCCGATAATATATAAATGCGGCTTTACAATAATCCTGCCAAAGGCACTACAGTGTCTTGTGTCATAGCCATCTAACAAAATAGGTTATTAAATAAAAAAAATAAAAAACACCAAAGTGAGCACATTCCTTTGTGTATAGAATTATGGTTATGTACGAATTTTGGTCCCGTTTCGGTAAGCTCTAAATTGATTTCATAATCTTATTAATATTATCACATTTGTTGCCAATTTACGTATAAATTTCTATACGCAAAGCATATGCTTAGTCTATCTCACCACATGAAAAATAATCTCGTGACATGATTGATGCCTTTTTGTGATTTTTCTACTCGTTAGAACTACTTAGTTCGTTTGAAATATAATGTTTAAATAATTATATATTTCAATTATACATTGAACACGGCTTATTATTTATCAGTTTGTTTTTAATTTTTAGTGCTTTTTTCTTATTTAGTATAACATCTCCGATTTATTTCTTTATAAAAATGACAATTCAGTAAATAAGTAAGAGCATTCAATTTGATTTGGGAAAGCTTAAGTTAAAGGTTCCTTATCAGTAAGACCTGAAGACACAGAGTTTTCACCAGTTAAAATTTGTATAATGATTTTTAAGAAAGTATACAAACAAGTTTAGGCAACAATGCGATAGAATAAAGAAGGATTTCCTGCAACATATATAGTTATAATATATCCGTTCCTCCAACGGCACGACACCTGACTTAATTTCTTGTTAACATCTTGATCTATTTACCTCACATTTTGTTACAATTTACACAATCCCAATCTATTGGGTGTTGTGAAGTGCAAAATAAAACAAGAACAAATAATAGTAGGATTCATGTTTTAATTTAATACAATTTATATATGCATAGTGTGTGGTGGGTATTGTTATTTATGCTATTAACCGCTTTTCTATTTTTTTCGTTTTTAATTTTTTTATATATATTCTAGTCTACCAAGAAAGGGGTGGGTCTTATACTGGTTGCACCATCCTATAAACTAAACTTATTCAATAAAATATTGTACTCACATATGGTTTTTAAAATTAAATAAAGTTATTTGAAATTTGTATTTCCCAATTCTCATACTAATAACACAGAAAATATATTAAAAATAAAATATTTATCAGCTAAACCAAGAATATCAATGTCTTTCTGTATACATATAGTACAAGTAAAGTAATGTAAAATAAGCTCTAATTCATAGAAGAAATTATAAAAATAACAAATAAAAATTAAAGATAGGAAAGAGATATATTCAAAAAATCAGTGCTGCATCATTAGGTTAAATTAAAATTACCAAAACAAGAAACATAATTACAATATTTTATTTTTAATCCAGATTAGGGCTGTGAATATCTTACAAATATTTCATAATCGAATTAATTTGAAGTATTAAACCATTTTCATATAGGTTAGGTGGGGCGAATAAGTTACTAGGACCATGCGAGCACCGCGACCAGAGTTGATCTAATGTGCCCTCTCCTAAAATAGTTAGCCAAAATCTAGTCTTTTAACGAGCTCGATTATTGCTCTTGTCTCCGGTTTTAACCAAATCGTTCATTTTTTGCATTACCGTCCACTCCTTTGTGTCAAGGAACCCGTTAATGCAACATTACTTTGTTGTCCCTAAACAACAGCTGAAGTTTCGAGCGGCAGGTCCAGACTAGTTTCTCCTCTTGAGAGAATAGAGCCAGGAGCGCAGGTTGGTTGTCTGAACAATGTAGATGGGGGAGTTCTTCAGGTCTCTGTTTAGGCAGATGCCACATTTTGCGGAGTTTCAGTATACTGAATTTTAGAAATTCAGAAAACCAAATTTAAGAAAATCGAAATAAGCTTAAATAAATGGACCATGTCACAGTTTTCTGAAATTCAGTTTTGCTGAAAAAAATTCCGAGAGCGTCTCCGATTTTTCAGTTTCTTAATTTTGGTAAAGCATTGTACTTATTAATGCTGTCACATTTCCAATTTTTAAAATTTTTGTTGAATTGTCAGTGGCGCGGTAATTTTGCGAGCACACGGTCAGAAGGTTTCGGGAAAGGAAGGAGTAATTGTGGAACGTAAAAGGTCAACACAATATGCGTGGTTAATCTCTTAAATTCTTAAATCTTAAATCTTCCATTTTAACGAACAAAAAATATTAATCTTTCAACTAATAGTACTAAATACGTCTTCCACTCAATTAAAACCACTGCGCCAGTGGATAATCTAAAATTCAGTTTTGAATTCCGGTTTTGAGATTCACAACTGAAACCGAATTTCAGTAAACTGAAGTTACGGAAATTGTGACATCAGCCTTAGGCTTTCCTCTACTGCATAGACCGCCGCCTGAAAAATGGGAGGTGAGGCATCAAGCTGAATGGAAAGTTCCACTTTTGATTTCTATATTAACTCTACGACAGAAAACGGAGCTATACATCACGACAGGAAGATAAGACGAATAAAGATTACAGGGCTTTCGGTATCGATAGTAAAACAATAGGGATCGTCCTCTGCACAAACACAAGTGTCATTTGATCCATTTTCATCTATGGGTCTATAGTTTGATGAAAAGATATGGAGATATCGCAAGATATTGCATAAGCTCCAAAACATATGCCATCCTTGTATATATGGGTCATTCTGGCCACCTAGTACTTAAACACTTGAGGTAATTCTCAAAATATATGCCGTGCAAGTTCACAGTAAGAAGGTGGCGGCAATTGTGGCTCTGAGATGGCATTTAAATTATAAATGGATTCACCCTGGAACAAAAGCTCCACATCAGTACATCCTTGAATGTATGCCGTCTGTCACACTCAATATCAACAAGGACAATCTAACCACAAACTCCAAGGCAGCGTTCACATGTACGAATACTATGCTTCAAGCTTTCAAACACAACACCCATTCAATACACAGCAAATGCCACCAAATTGTCTGGAAGAACGTCATCAATTTATATCACATATATATCCAAGCTGAAAGCAAGGCCATCCTGAAAACAACAGTGCGATTAAAGAAGATAAAAGAAACTACGTACGTTACACAGCTTCTTAGTTCTGTTCCAAATTTTTTACAAAGTGGAAGAAAGTTAGCAGTAAAATTGCTAATTTTTTCGAGACAACTCTTCGGGGTTTACAAAAATTTATATTATAAATTTATATTTGTTGTCCTATTAAAAGGAAATACTGATCGCTCGAAAATAAGGCCGAAGAATTGAAAAAGGAGGCTACAACTGAAGGGGTCCGGGTAGCCACCCCAAACTAACTACTTCCACTAAAACAGATCATATTAATTTCCCGGGGAAGTCTTCAATAAATCTTCAGTACCTATATCTGACA
This sequence comes from Dioctria rufipes, assembly GCA_963924295.1. NCBI lineage: Eukaryota > Metazoa > Arthropoda > Insecta > Diptera > Asilidae > Dioctria > Dioctria rufipes. The sequence goes on from OZ002741.1 coordinate 19,333,699, forward strand.
CAGATTATGAGGTATTGTACATGTAACATTTCAAACATACAAGATGCACCCCGCAAGAAAGATAAACATAAATATAAATATGATTCTGGTCGCATCAGATCCAGTAATTTCTACGCTCAGACGTCCACAAAAAATGAAGACAGACCTTACAGAAGAACTCCGGCCTCTGGTAATTACTTTTACGGAAGACGCCATCAATGAAATTGCTGAAAATGACAAAAGTTTGTACATTACCTCATTTTAGTTAATGAATCCTACTCTCTTTTGTTTTTATTTTATTGATTCTCAACAATGACTTCGTTTTAAAGCATTCAATACAAAACATTGTTGGCCTGATTTTAACTTATTCTGTCCCAGTGTGAAGCTGGAAAATATTTTTTCAAACGATGAGATTCCCATCGGAATGGCCGTCTTTTCAGTATATGTTTTCTCTTCTATATTACCAAGCTAAGCTCTAGCAATACCTTATTTATGCAAAGCACAGAAATCCGGGAAAGCGATAACAGGTCAGAAGATTAGGAGATACGTATAAGGCAGTGATGTATTTCACGGAATATTGTAGACATACTGTATCAAATGCTCGATCCAAAAAACCTTATTTGCGTATTATTTATAATTTATTGTTGGAAGTAGTAAAGGCAATAATAATCATTTTCGGACCTGGTCCTTAATATCATCAGTTAAGCTCTAAAATTGATGATGAGTTTAAGTACCAACATGTCTTGCTTCCGAAATTGTAAAACTTTACACCTTTAAGGTGCATCCACACATAACAAAAATTGGCAAAAAAAAAAACATTTGTCAAACATTTTACAAACAATTTATAGACAGTTTACAGATGTTTTATAAATGTTTGACAAATGTTTGTGTGAAAAATGTGTTCCAAATGTTTAGTTTTAATCATGTATTCTCCGAGTGAAGCATTTTTCGTCGTAATTGCCTCAACGATGAAGGAAAATTTGCAAAAAAGAAGATAGTGGAACAAACAATTTTTAGACAGAAGATTAGAGTATAGTCGTCGTAATATATTAAATGATAAAAATTAACGATCTTTACATTTTTCGAAATTTTGCAAAAATATCTTCAATTAACTTCGAAATTATAGTTAATAGAATTGGAAGACGAAATACAAACTGGCGAAATAATGTAAGTGTAGATGAATAGCTGGCCATTGCGCTGAGGTTTTTCATCAGATGATTCTTATCATTCTTTAATAATCTTGTTCAAAGTCTCAAAACAGTTGATTTCAAAAATTATTTCTGAAGTAGCTGAGGCTTTAATAGTAGTATTGCAACCATATATTTCGGTAAGTATTAACATAGCAAAAAATAACTTTTACTGGTCCTTTGGGCCTATTTTCACGCCGGTACTGAGTACGCAATGAGCTTAGCTTATTCCTTGCTTCATCCGTAGCCACTGATAACTTACTTCCAATTTATATGAAGAAGTCGTTACGTTTAATTTTTTCTTGATCTCTTCACTCAATTTGTCCCACAAATTTCGATGTGTAGAACACAGTTCTATTAACTTCAAAATATTTATCTACTCCTAATTCTCACTCATGATTATTTTATTATCAAAAAATTCCTAAATGAACTCTCAATACTACTTTAACAAACATCTATTGTTTTCCATTTCATTTGGATTAAATTGAAACTTTTTTAAGAATCCAAAACTGTAAAATTTGTGTCCACACTCATCAAACATTTTCGGAATGTTTGTTATATGTGGACGCGCTTTATATCCCTGTAAAAGTGCCTCATCTACTATCGGAACGAGTTAACTATACAGGATGTCCAGTATTGGGTATTACACTTAAAGGGAAGACTATAGATAGGTCTTATTTAGACAAACAAAAAATCGCAGGGGGGGGGGGATCCCAACAGATTCCGAGATAACGGGATTTAAATATTTTTGGGTATGTTTTATAGATCACCCTGCAACTTCTAAACGTTACACCCTATGATGACGGTGTAAAATCTACTAGATAGACAACTTGAGAAAAATTGCCAAAAATGCAGAAAGGGTTACATTTTGGGTTCAGAGTATAATAGATCATAGATCCACTATGAAAAATAAGTGCTGATGACGTGTTTTTTTTTATAAAAATAGTAGTTAAATAAAAAAAAACTAGTTAATATTCGGAAATTTTATCTTTGTTGAGTCAGAATTTCAAAACGAAGAGAAGGAGAAAAATTTATGGACCAAGGTCCAACGGTTATCTATGTAACAACTCATCATCATAAGATGTCGCGTTCAGAATTTGCAGGATAGTCTATAAAAAAACCATACCAATATATCTTTAGGTACCGTTATCTTGGAAACTGTTGGGAATCCCCCACCCCATCCACCCATGCAATTTTTTTTTTGTCCAAGCATGACCTATCTTTGACCTTTGGGTGTAATACCCAATACTAGACTCCCTGTATATTATCATTGGCTGTTTAACAATTTGGCATATCAGAACTCTTTATTTAGGAACTAAATTTGAATTAAACTATTTTTAAATCCGCTCCCTCTATGAGTGTAAAAGCTCCCTTAAGCGAAACAGATCCGACCAAAAGATATGTACTCAAAAATTAATTTTCTTTTTTTCAAAAATGTCTCATACCACTCAACTTAAAACGTTGATAGTTTCCAGCATTAAAAACATTTGTTTTATTTACATAAGTAATTCAATTTCACTGACTCAGGGTTTTGTTAGCAACAATTGATGGACTTGTATTAGAAATATATGTAGTATTATTCTACAAGCACTTGTATGGTAGACTTGTATTGGACATATATGTGGTATTATTCTGGAAGCACTTGTAGACCTGTAATAAGGCCCATGATGCACTTTTAATGCAGTTTTTGAATTTTTTTTTTAACATTAGTTCCTTAGAATATTATTCGGAATATATTCATAGCCCTTTACTCATAATAAAAATATTTTAAAAGAATCTTATTGTTCTTCACAAGAACAGCTCTAGCGAACATAGACGAACGTAAAACATTACTTATGCCACTAAATATTTAAGAGCATATTGAACTTTAAAATCCGTAGTAACCTTTTAAATATGTAAAATTTACTGAAAATAGTTGGACGCATTTCTGAAAATACATAAAAATACAGAAACATTTTATATTTATACATTAAAATTATTAAACAAATAAAAAGCAGCTATAAAATATCGAACCAAATTCTCCTTTTAAACTTAATCAACATTATTTACTTCCACTACACCATCTAATACTATTACTATCAGAAATATCAGTAGAGTTTTTAGGCACAGAAATACTGTTAACATTTACGTTAAGGTCATTATTCACTTGACTAATTAACGGCGTCGATAGTTCAAAATTAGAATCATTCTTTTGTTGCTTCTGATTTGTTTTGTATTGTGGCAATTGATGTTTATTATTATTACATGATGCTGTTGGACGGTAAATAATAATTGGCTTATCAAAATTATCAATTTGGCATAAATTATCCAAGTCATTTACACGTGGCTGTGAGGATTTCACAGATAAGTCTTCTGTACTGTTACGGCTATACTTTCCACAGTCTTTTTTTGAAAAATCATCATTTTCCACCTCTTTTGTTGGATCCAGATTATGAGGAATATCATCCCCATTATTTTGCACATCATTTATATTCACCACTTGGGAATTGTATAGGGCTCTAACAGCGTGGTATCTAGATTCGCCTTGCGCGTGAATATAATTGCCATTAATTGTATTCTCATTGAGGTTTGTTAATGCATTACCATTCGGTTCATTATTGTCGCTATTGGTACTGCTATTTGGTGGACTTTGCATATTTGAATTGTAATCAGTGCTGCTACTACTATTATTACTTCTTTTTTTAGTTTGATAAATAATAATAACCCAAATAACAGACGTCCCTACAGCACAGCAAAATACTGTTATAATTACAATACCTGTCACTTCCTCAACATTCACAACACTCTTCAATATTGATTTGTTTACTTTTAACGTCAGAAAGCCTGAAACTGTTGCAAGATCATTTTCTAATTCACATTTATAAATGCCTGAGTCGGATAAATTAACATCAACAATTATAAGTAATTGTCCTTCAGCAGCGAAGAAATATCGATCTGTAAGTTGAAGTGGTTCGTCATCCTTAAACCACCGTAACGTAGGCTTCGGCGATCCCGATGACATACATTCCAGCACGCTTGACTGTCCACAATGTACTTCTTTACTTCTCAAAGGTTTGACGAATGCTGGAGCTTCTAGAAAATATTATGAAAATTTTCACTTAATTGGAGAAATTTGCTTATTTTATAAAATTTAATTAGAACAGTGGTCATAATTTTGTCGAGATTATTATCATTGTTATTCCCAATACTCCAGATGCCCTAACAGTAAACATTGACACGATTCTCTTTGAAGATGAGTTTAAATACCGATTTCCTGAAAAGATACCCTACAAAGGAGTAGTAAGATCTTTCTATTTTCAACCTTATATCTTGGACAGTGGTATAAATTTAAACAATTAGCAATCTAATGAACTTTATAATATTAGTAAAATTATTTTTTTGACAGATAAATGATTAAAAATCCCTAACATGTATTAATTTTTTTTTGTGCACGTACCGGAAATTAAATTAGAATTGGGACTATTTAAATTGCCAACTTAAGCCGCCATGTTGCTACAGTATAAGATCCCTAAATGAGCCGCTCACTTGCCAAATTGATTAACTCCTTAAAAGAAAACGTAGGAAACATTGATATATTTTTATTAATTTCGATTATTCAACGGATATAAAATTTGTTGACACAATTTTTATGTCTGTTGAATAAAAAAATATTTTTTTTTCACAAGAAATTAATAAAAATATATCAATGTTTCCTACGTTATCTTTTATGGAGTTAATTTGGGAACTGAGCGGCTCACATATAAACGTAACATAAAATACAGCTGGCAATATGTGAGTATGATAATATATCATGAATAATATGCACATACCGAGGTTGAAGTCGGCAAACTAACTATACAGGGTGACCAGTAAGTGGGGTAAACAAGAAGGATATAGATAGGTCATATTAAGACGAGCAAAAATTTGCATGGGTGCTGGGGGGAAATCCTAATGGTTTCCGAGATAACGGGAGTTAAAAATATTTGGGTATGTTTCCATAGATCATCCTATGATGATGATTTAAACTTTGGTAGATAGATAATCGTTTGACCTTTCCAACGGTCTATAAAATTTTCTCATCCTCCCCGAAAGACCAATTTTTTATATTGGATTTACGCTCTGTACCCAAAAAGTGGCAAAAAGTAGGCAATTCTCTTTTGGGGTGAGGTTTTTAATCCATTTTCACTGGATATGTTCAAGAATAACATATATTAAAAAAACTTTTAAAGTTAATAAGTTTCGTAAATAAACTGCACCAAAGGGTAAAAAATAATTAGTTCTTTCTCAGTGATATACACAAGAAAAGTTTCATTGCAAAATAAGAAATTATAGTACGAAGATTAAAGCTTAGAAGTTTGGGCATGAGTTGCAGTTAGACAATTGTGATTATAGTTATGGATGCCCAAACTTTTAAGATTTAATCTGCATACTAGCATTTCTTATTTTGCAATGAAACCTTTATTGTGTATATCACTGAGAAAGACAAAATTATTTTCTACTTTTTGGTCATTACATTTTCGCTAAAAACTCATATAATGGTACATAATCTATTTGAAATAATATGCATATAATTCGTATCTACGTTCTCTTGCGAATGTTGCGGGGAAATTTTCTTTTCTGTGGTAAGTAGTTTAGAAGATTATCGCACTTTAAGGTAAGTACTTCCATGTCAAAAGAGTTTTTTTTTTCGACATCATCAGAGCTTGATTAGATCATCTTGCTTTGCAGTGTAAATGCAAAGAGCGAGAAACGATAGAAATTTATCCGGAGATTGGAATTTTTTTTAGAAAAAAAATCGTAATAATTTCATAATACATAATTACAAAAAATTTTTACAAAATCATCATAATTGGAAAAATTAATACGTCCGGTGTGAATGCAGCCAAATATTGTAATAGTATCTAGAGATTTTTTTTTTATATAACAGGTATATATATAGATCGAGATAAATTTAATGTTTTTTATAATGGGAATTATTGGGGGATGTAGGGACTTGCTTTTTTCATGTTAGGGAGGCATATATATACTGCCATATACATATATACATACATACTTAGTACGAACAAAATTTTTTTTCTTGTTTTTAGACATCATCAGAGTTTGATTAGATCGATCATTTTGCTTTACGGTGTGGAATGCAGACGATATGCATATGAAATTTATGCAGAGCTCTAATCAAGATTGGATTGAAGGATGAAAAAAGAAACTGTCCACGGGGGAAGTATACATGTATATATAGGTAGTGCCGTATCAATACATTAATTTTTTTTTTTTTTAGAAAAATTGGAAAAAATCGTGAAAAAAATCGTAATAATTGCAAAATTTGGGAATTATTGGAAAAACCTCATAATAATTGAAAAAATCGTAACAATTGCAAATAAATCGTAGCAATTGGTAAAATCTTCTAATATTACTCAGTGCTCTTTGTCGCAAGAATTGCACAAAATTGTGTGTGTGGTCGAGTGTGTTTTTCGCTATTTTTTTTTAAGAATTTTTTTAAAAATGCTACAATTTTTCGTAAAAATTTCAAAGAAATTCGTAAGGATTGCACAAAAGTTGTGTGTGTGTGTGTGTGTGTGTGTGTGTGTGCGTATGGTGGAGTGTGTTTTGCTATTTTTACGATTTTTTCCAATATTTCTCAATTTTTCCATTTTTTTCTCAACTCTTGCGACTTATTTCCATTTTTCCCGATTTGCTTCGAATTTTCCCGGTTTCTTTTCAATCTTTCCGAATTTTTTCCAATTTTCCCGATTCTTTTCCAATTTTTGCCAATTTTTCCGACTGTTTTTCCAATTGTTCCGATTTTTTACAATTTTTCTGAATTTTCTCCAATTGATCCGATTTTTTTTCAATTATTACGATTTTTTTCAATTTTTTTCCAGTTGTTCCGAATTTTTTTTCAATTATTACGATTTTTTTCCAATTATTCCGAATTTTTTCCAATCGTCCCGAATTTTTTTCAATTATTACGATGTTTTTCCAATTGTTCCGAATTTGTACCAATTTTTCCAAATAACTTTCCAATTTTTCCGAATTTTATCCAATTGTTCCGAATTTCTTTCAATTATTACGAATTTTCCAATTGTTCCGAATTTTTTCAAATTTTCCTGAAAGTTTTTTTAATTTTACCGATTTTTAGCAATTATTACGATTTTTTTCCAATTTTTCCGAATTTTCTCTAATTGATCCGAACGTTTTTTCCAAATTATTACGATTTTTTTTAGTTCCAAATTTTTTTATTACGATTTTTTCCAAGTTTTCCGAATTTTTTCCAATTTTCCCGAATTTTTTCCAAATTTTCCGAATAATTTTCCAATTTTTCCGATTTTTTTTTTAAATTTTCTGGATTTTTTTCCAATTGTTCCGAATTTTTTCTAAAAAAAACAAATTATTATTATTTAATTTATTGTTACACGGCAGTATGTATATATGTACCCATTTTATCCAACTCCCCATACATTTGTCTTTCTTCACACCGAAAAAGAACTCTTCTCATATAAATTAATTTCTTACTTCTTACATTTCTCGCCCTTCAGACCAAACTGATGTCTATAAAAAAAATAAAAAAATAAAAACAGGTTCCTTGATATACACACTCCGCACCTCCCTCGCCAACACAGTGCGGTCGAAGCTATTGTCACGGGGGGAGGTACGGGCGACTGTGTATAGCAAGGAATCTGTTTTTTTTTGTTTTTTTTTTTGTTTTAGTCATCAGATCTGATTAGATCATTTTTACTACGGTATGATGGCAAAGAACGAGATATGATACAGGGGGCGGGACATAGGTACATAGTGCCGGATCAATAAATTAAATATATGGGTGTATTACCTCCGAGCGTCGAGATAAATTTAATTTTTTTTTATTGGGTAATGTAAGTGGGTGGATTTTTTCATCATCATAGGGAATTATAACATGGAGAACATACCCAAATATCTTTAGGTCCCGTTATCCATAGCCTTCGGGTTTCAACACGACTTACGGGACACCAATGAAAGACCATAACCTGATTCGAGGAGGTAGCAGTAATATCAATAGTCAGTGATGTAAATACACGGAATCTATTCATTAAAACAACAAGTAAAAAAGCTAGAATTGGTCTAAGACCAATTCTTATGATACCATAGATGAATGCCCGTATTAAATTTCGTATGGTCACCGATCTATTCAAGTATTGATTTTGAAGTTGTTTTTCGCATATATTTCTAGAACAGTTTGTCGCACAGAAAAAATGGTAATAACCAATTTTATAGGATTTCGTATTCTGCAGAAGTTTTTAGTACAATAAAAATGTCTTGGACTGATCGTTTTCAAAGTATACGTAAAAAACCGAAATTTTTATATGGCAACACCAAGGAGTTGCCCGATTTAGTCCATTTTTAACATTTTATTTGCTAATGTACTAAAAACATCATGTACGAAATTTCAGCTCTCTACGTCGATGCGTTTCCAGGAAGTGTCCAAATATATAGCGGAAAACGAAATTTTTATATGGCAACCCCACGAAGGAGTTGCCCGATTTGTCTCATTTTCGAACTTAATTTTACTTTTTTTTTTAAAGTCCGTGTACAAAATTTCAGCTCTTTAAGTATACGCATTCTCGAGTTATCGTGCGCACAGACGGACGAACAGACGGACGGACATGCAAAAATCGAAATAACTTTTAATATTATGGGTGTCCAATCCATTTTGCTCTACCATCATTATTTCGAGGTGGTTACAAACGGAATGACAAACTTAGTATACTCCTATGATTTTATCTAGGGTATAAAAATGAGCAGGAGTACAAGGCAAGTTTTTGCTATGACGCTAATGTGTGGTGGGCAAGATCATAACTAAGCGCAGTTCCTAAATCCAAAGATAACTTAACAAGAAGATAGGATTTAGCCACTGACTTATAACAATGGGCTGAGCGATTTGCTATTTCATGTGGCACAAAAAATATTGTGTTTTTGTATATCACCGTTAGAGCACCCTTTAAAACGTTTACTACATAAAAATATGTAAAACTCCACCAATCAGATGAAATTTTATACGCGTAAATCGAATTAAATTAAAAAAAAAATTTCTTGTGTCCAAGTAATATTTCAATCGCTTATAAGCACTCTTATAAGAAATTAAACTAATTCCGACTTTAATTTTCAAAAGTTATTCTTAACTGAATCCAGCGTATGGGCAAGAGAGACGGCGCATGGTAAACACTATCTTTACCTTATTCTTTCTGCGGTGATTGCATCTGCAGCCAACATAAAAACATCAAATGGCATAATTAAACGTTCAGTAAGCAATATTTTGTGTTGGTAGCTCCAACTCTGCCATAGGGTGAAAGAGAGAACTGTAAAACTTGTGCCATGATTTCCTATAGGAAAATGGCAATACGCTCAGTCCATTATTATAAGTCAGTGGATTTAGCCAAACAAAATTTAAAATTGTTCGTGCTTTTAAAAAGAAACAAATAATGTCATATACTTTCATTCTTTTTCATGAATGGGTGAGAAGAACTTGGCTATGCATTATTGTAGTGCGATTGAGACGAGTTAAAAACAAAAATCGAGAGAACGTAGGATGCTGAAAGCAGATGTAAAATTTCTGTCAAATAAAATTCTCATTTTTCCCGAAATTATCAGAAGACGAATTTTTATACGCTACTGAAAGAGGTGGTAACGTCCTATTGCTGTACCCAAAGTAACAGCTCCATTTTCCTTGTTTGGTTTATTATTTGGTGGACATTTCTTCCAAGCCAATTTGATTTGGGTATTTTTATGTTACATTGACTGAAAGATGTTGTGAATTGTGCAGTGCTAAGTCTCAAAAGCAACATTAATGTAGAATAGTAGTAGAATATCTTTTCGCACAAAGGTGACAACGATTAAAAGTGACAAAGACAAAATGCCCGCCATATGACATAACTACCAATAGGCAGTTCAGAAAGGTCATACCTTGTTAATTTTTATATCACGATTCTCGTCAATAAATTATTGGTGCGATCTTCTGTAAGTGAGAATATACTAGGGATTGAGTGAGCCCACTGATGAATTTCCTATGTGAGATTTCGAGCATAGATTTATGTCAGGCTGAAAAAATATATCTATAGAAAACTAATATCAGCTAAAAGACTTATAATAGATAGATGATATAATAATGGCCCTAGATAATAGATTATGACTTAGACGGTGTGCAGCTCTACCAAAAGTGTGTCGGATTTACATATGCTTTTGGTAAGCATGCGAGGCGAGTACCTGCGTCTTGCTACATCCAATATAAAACCTGAACTGTCAAATTTATGAAAGCGAAGAAGTAACTGGTAGAAAATTACATCTTCCAAGAACTACGGGAAATATCAAACCGAAAATTAGGAGAGTTACTCAAATTGGTAACGGCTTATGTAAAAATTACACGTGTAGGAATTAAAAAAAAAAACTTATGTAAACTTACCGTATACTGTCAAGGTGGCATTTGCCTTTATTACTCCAGCAGGATTTTTCGCGGTACAAGTGTAAACTCCCATGTCTGATGCTTTTGCATTTATAATAAAAAACGCATCATCTGTCGGCATAACGTGCATTCGCCGCTCTCTGGCTGCTGGAAAATCGTTTCCTCCATCTTTTTGCCAAGCAATTTGGGGTGTTGGTTCTCCATATGCTGAGCAATCTAAGCGAGCTGTGCTTCCAACATTAAGTGTTAAATTTCCTGGTACTTTCCGAAATCCAGGGTATGCTTAAATATTTATAAATATTATTTTGATATTGTTTTATTATTATAAACAATAAAATTACATTATTGTATATACATATGTACACCTATTACACACGAAAACGAACATTTTGGGCTGATTTCGGAACCGACTGATGAGTTTGTATGGAATACGAAAATAGCTTACCCATGTTTATTATTTCCACTTACGATGACCCGTCATATTAAAAAACATATCTCGACAATGGAGCAACCGAGTTTTTTGATCCACTGATCTATATGTCAAATTCCAGATATAGGATCTTAGGTTGAGTACATTTAAATATGCCGAAATCTAAACTTGACCCGTCACTAATATTACAAAGTTCCATTTATTATTAAATAGAATTTAAGGAGATGTATTATTTTCCGATCTTGTATATAACTTACAGATGCATAGGTAAGAGGACCTCCAGATACACTAGATAAATTTATGAAATTTTAAGACAGAAGGATAATTATTCCCATAAGTCCAATGATTCCATTCTACATAAGTTACTTTAAGTTACTTAGGGTATACGATGACTATAAATTACAAAAAAAGTGCTAGAAATCCCCCGTAGTAAATAATACTATTATTAACAAAAAAAAAAAACTTGTCGTTCGGTACTATGGCATTTTTTTATGAAAAATATAACATATTTAGCTTTATTTGGCATATGGATCACAAAAATCGATTGCTCCATACTCAGAATATGATTTTCGCAAATCACGTTTCATCGTCAAATCACGAAATAGTAGGGGTAAACAAAAAATATCAGTGAGCATACATACTATGAAAATTTCATCCAAATCGGAGATGATTGGGTTCCAATTTGATCGGTTTCGTGTGGAATGCTATACATGTGTATACCTAAACATATAGAGGGTGTTCGGTAAATAAATAGTATGGAGTATGCCAATGGATTCTTGAAGTGTGCTAATCACACTTTTGTTCTGGCCGTCCCGCTAAAATCAGTCCTTCCCTATCATATTAACGTTCGAAAATTTTCCTGTTTTCAAAGAATATGTAGTCTCGATATCCAACATGTTATGATTTATGGTCAAGTCCTTCAGTTAAATTTGAATTGTTTATGAACATTTCATATAAATTCGTTGAGTTACCCGTGATCCCGTAAAATTTGTACACCAAGGACATATCTTTTTTTCTGCTCAAAAGTGAAAAAAAAAAAGATAATTACCTCAATATCTGCTTCCGTTCAAAAGTTATTAATATTTTTATGTTATGCTAAAAGTGAAAAAGTCCAAACTTTTAATTTATGTACATGGTGTAAAAAGTTTACGGGATCAAGGATAACACCATAAATTTGAATGCTTTTTTTTTTTCTTTTAAGAATTCAAATTTAAGGCTAAAGTATGAAAGGTACTCTTTGGAACAAGTGCTCAAATTTGATCCTTAGGTATCATTTAAAGGACTTTGAAAAATGAAAATTTTAGAACGCAAATTTGTGGACGATGGAGCGATTTTAGGGTGTGGGGAGAGTTTAGTACAAAAGTCTGATCAGAAGAATGAATCCATTGGAGTACTCCATCCTACTTATTTACCGAATACCCTGTATATTATGTTACATATAAATAGGGTGTCCCAGAAAAGGCTGATTCGCTTGATATCAAAAGATACCTCATATAATATGCTTATTATTACGATTCGTAAAAGTCCGAGTTGTTGTACCATATCTCTGAATAATGAGAAAGTTACAGGGTCATTTATAAAAACACACTCAAAAATTTTAAAGTGGAGTTATTTCGAAAAGTGTTCGTCAGATCCATAAAGGATTTTTGATTTTTTGAAGCATATTAGATTAAAAATCTTGTGGTATGAAGAAAAACCGCCTTAGAATATATAAATGAAACAGGTAATAGTTGGGTTGTCAGGATAAATCTACAATGCATGGTAAAACCACTTCGTCAAAACGACATGAATTTTTGTGTTTGCTTCCCACTCTTACATTTGGAAATTCATGCTTGCAAAAATGTCTCTTCTCCTTCATTCATTTGACGACATGAGCACGAGCTTATGTGTAGTAGTTAATTAGCAAAAACCATGTAAGTTGAAAAAACTCTTTATGCAAACGAAAAATCTTTAAAAAAAAAAGTGTCATCGCAAAAAGAGGGCGTTTCATATAAGCAGGAACCGTATAATCGTCAGTACTGCTTGGTTCCTGCCAGCCGTATACGCCAAAGCATTGCTAGGCATTCAAGTAAATACGTAATATTTCGCCTCATATAATTCACACTTAAAATTTATTTTAAGTCTATATATGAGGTCAGCTTGGCTGTTTGCTTTGGCATATACGGCAGGCAGGAACCAAGCCGTACTGACGATTATACGGTTCGTGCTTATATGAAACGCCCTCTTTTTGCAATGACACTTCTTTTTTAAAGATTTTTCGTTTGCATAAAGAGTTTTTCAACTTATTTCATATTGACTTATTTCGCTATGAATTTTCATAGCAAAACTCTATGAAATGCTAGTCCCGCATAGGGCTAAATCTTGCTAGGCATTCAAGTAAATACGTATTATTTCGCCTCATATAATTCACACTTAAAATTTATTTTAAGTCTATATATTATGAGGTCAGCTTGGCTGTTTGCTTTGGCGTATACGGCAGGCAGGAACCAAGCCGTACTGACGATTATACGGTTCCTGCTTATATGAAACGCCCTCTTTTTGCAATGACAGTTCTTTTTTAAAGATTTTTCGTTTGCATAAAGAGTTTTTTCAACTTAATTCTCGAGCTGCAGACTTAGCAGCAAACTGAGTCAATTTCATATTGACTTATTTCGCTATGAATTTTCATAGCAAAACTCTATAAAAACCATGTAGTAATCCTCAGGAGTATTCAGCATAAGTTAGAACCACGTGGGAGGATTTAGAACAAAACAGCTTATAAACTGGAACTTGTTTTTTCTGTCTTGAAAGCAATATTTTATATTACTCGACTTGTCCAAAACAATTTCTTAGTTTACTATACTATAGTATAAATTATTTAGACCAAATACTTCTTTTGATGTAATCCTGCAATGAAATCCAGAAAGCAATTACATTTATGATAATTGACTGATCAACAGCTAATTAAATTGGCAGCTTACCACTACTTACATATTTAGTGTATTTATATGCATTCTTCATCAAACGATATCGTTTTGACGACGTCGCTTTACCATGCATTGTAGATTTGACATTAGAAACAAAAACAAAGTTTGGGGGAGATATCTTAATGATTTGCTAGATACAGAGTAGTTCAGCACTTAATCTTTATCTGTATATTCGCTTATCCGCAAGGTACCGACTTGCCACGAGTTTTCCGTAATCAGTAGCAAAATGCGTACGTCCACGTCCATATGCAATTCTGCTACCTTTCGCATTTCGATTTTTTACTCAAAAGTAAAATTTCACGCGGAGTATAGCGTTATTGCTTTATTTAAATTTTTTATCATCATTTAAATTTTAAAGCACTTTGGAATAGCCCCTACGATCCCCTTTATTGCGCCCACTCATACAGAATTTTAAATTGTTCTAAGAAAACTTCTGAGAAATTTTAGTATGAAATCGTTATGCAAATGAAAAATGCAGATAAGCGTACAACAACAACTTTGTTACACTACTTTTTTTTAACATATTATGATTTAGAAAATATTCAGCATGTCTTGCATTATTACTAGTGCACTTCACTGTGCTTCGTCTTAATGCTATTTTGATATTCGTTGACCTTACCCCGTTCCCAGTTTTTTTGTCAGCATCTCCGTGACAACATTTTTTTAACTCATAATATGTTTAAAACACAGTAGTGTAATAATTTTAGTTTTGTGAAAAGCTTGATATTTCTCATACTTTAGTCTACTGCGCCACAAATGTGAAAAGAATAGACTTGAGGAAAGGCCATTCTGTTAACTATTACAGGAAACTTATTTCATATAGATACGTTACGAATTTCCGAAAGTGCAGATAAAAATGGTCTCTCAGGTACCCTGTATCTGGAAAACCGTGAAGATTGCTCCTCAACCTACCATAAATTATTTTCTTCTTAACTCTTCAACCTATCACCTGTTTTATTTATGACTACCAATTCAAAATCACCCTATATATGTTTATTTATGTAGGTTAACTTACTTGCAACGGTTATTTTAAATTTCTTTGAGTAGGTCGTCCCAAAACTATTAGATGTAACGCACTGATATTTTCCGGTATTATCATGAGTTACTTTTGGCAGGTGAAGAAAACTGGAAGTTATAGTATTATTGTTTGAAGTTTCAATGATTTTTGTTTCAGTTTCGTTTTGATTTATATCGTTATTGTCTCTTCTCCACTGAATTGCAATAGCAGACGGTAAAGATGATATCGCTGAGCACTCCAAAGTTACGTTTGTACCTTTAATTGCCAGTTGATTTGATGGTTCTTTTATCAAACGTGGTTTTGGTGACTCATCTGTAATTTAATGGTAAAATTATATATTAAAGTACATTATATTTTTAAACTTCCTGGTGCTGACTGTTACTATTTATGAAATATAATAAAAAGATGCTTAAAACATGTGTGCAGTGAATGAATTTTTAAAATAGCCGTACTACAGTTTGTGTCTTACAAAATCATTGTACTGGTCGGGGACCGAAAATAACTATTATTTTACATTTTTTACATGAAAAAATCACTTAGAAATAATAATCTGATCTTTTAATGAATAGGACCAATCTAATCATCATTAAGTGAACTTTCAAACTCTGGCGTAATTTTAAGTATTAAGAGTAATAAAATTAAAATGGCTATATAGTGGTTATTTGTCGATCTTTATTTTATTCACTCCTCTACATTTAGGATGTATTCAGCAGTTTCGATATCATTGATGTGTTATGGAGCACAAGTCTGGGGATTCACGGAATATGAAGAGGTTGAAAACTTGCACCGTTTTTTTTTTATTAAAAAACCGTTGCTTTTTCCTAGTAAAACTCCCAACCTGTATATAGATACGTTGAAATGGCATTTTGCATCCTGGCTTCTTAAAAGGAAAGTAGATTGTCGTATATTTTGGCAAATAAAACCATAGACAAGAAGAAGAAGAAAGGTAAGCTTTTAGTTGTCGAATTTTTTACAATCTTGATTCAATTTAAAATTTCTTTTATTCCATTGTCACAATGTACCTGGAACCAGCAGCCAGTCTTTGCCTATTGGCCTTTTCATGATCTCCAACTTTCCTAACGCAGGCCTTCTTGGCTTAACTTTAGCAATTATTGGAGTTAAGAAAGATATCCTGGTTTGGTCCGATCTCCTGACTCCGTCCCAGATCGCTTTTTTCGAGCTGTGAGCGAGATATGATTGCTATACATTTATCAACAAGGGACATTCCGGTCAGCTATTTACTGATAAAGAAACTACTTTCATCTTCTACTAGAGCTCCCTACTTGGGATAAATCATCGAAACATTGTATAAACTATAATAATTAAATGCCTCATATTATAAAAAATGAATTGTGTCTAGATCGTATCAAGCGCAGCCTTCTAAACGCTAACCAATCTCAAACAAATCTCTCTTCGAATATTTACTACCAGAATGTTAGAGGACTACGTTCGAAAACTGAAAATGTTTGTTTAGCCGCGATTTCAAATCATTACGATATTATATGTCTTACTGAATCACTTTTACAATTCTTAATGATATTCAATTTATAGAAGGGACAGAGATTTGTACTTTACGGGTAACAGGAATGGTGGTGGATGGCTTATAGCCATTAGACGTACCTATAATTTTCTTCGAGTGCAAGCTATAGAATCTGAACACGAAGTGGTTTGGGTGGTCATAAAAGAAAGGAATTTTACTCTTTACATATGCTGTGTTTACTTACCTCCCCAAACCTCATACGAAGCATATCTCTTTATTTTCAATCCACACCCTGAAATTTATAAGACCTTTTCTTGCCTTATGCCAAAGTTATTCTTAAAGGAATGTTAGCAAAAATATGTAAAAAGCACAGAAAATTCCCTTAAAGGTAATCTCAGGTATTTCTGGGCATTTAGTAAAAATTTAAAGCGATCTAATATCAATCCAAAAGAATTAACACATAATGGTAACACTTCTACATCTCCCAAATCTATAAGTGAAATACTTTCAAGTTACTTTAAATCTGTCTACGACGATAGGGAGCGTAATATTTCTTCTATCTTTCAACAGAACCACTCGTTTAATATTAAACTAGAACCGATCTCTTCTGAACATATTCTTATAATTTTGAAGGACCTGGATGTTAATGAAAATGCAGGATCTAACGACATTCCTAATATCGCCTTCAAGAAGTGCCGATTCAGTCTAGCAGATCCTCTCTACAAATTATTCAATCTTTCAAATAGCTTAATCTATCCTGCAACCTTCAAGAGATGTTTTGTTATACCCATCTTCAAATCAGGTGACCCAAAACTACTAACGTTCTATCTCTATTTTCAATACACTTGCACTTATGTTCGAAAAAGCGATATACAGCCAACTGCTTCAACTAACCAAACCTTTCATTTCGGAACAGCAGCATGGATTTCTACCTGGTCGATCTACAGTTTGAAACCTAGCTCTACTTATGGACTCTATTGCTTCTGCCCTTGACGAAAACAAGTAAGTAGACCCTATTCATACGGACTTTAGTAAGGCTTTTGATAAAATAAACCATAAGCTATATTTCTCCGGAATGGCCAGCTTAGACTTTCATCCAGACACCGTATCCTGGTTCTCTTCCTATTTGACCAAAAGAGAAAATATCGTATTCTTTAACGGGCAGCAGTCCCCACTATTCTAACAGATTTGCGGTGTACCCCAGAGCACCATACTCGGACCATTGAAATTTCTTATTTACATTAATAACTTACCTTCCGACTTCTCATCTAATTGCCTATTATATGCAGACGATGCTAAACTATATAGAGATATTAACAACGTTACTGGCTGCATTCTTTTTCAAACGGATATTCTATTAAACGATTTTGGAGCTATATTTGATCGTAAGCTTCTCTTAGCATCGCACATAAACTTCGTTACATCCAAAGCTTTTCGTCTAATGGGTTTAATTTTCCATACTTGTCAGCCATTCAAGTGTGTGGTTTCATATACTACTCTTTTTAACTCCCTAGTAAGAAGTATTCTTGAATATGCGGGTCAATTATGTAATCAATTCTACTCCTCATATAAATGGCAAATCGAGCTGTTCAACGTAGACGCATCGGAATTACATTATTCAAGTTGGAAAACAGATCCCTGGAATACCATGACAGATTAGCCAGACTCAACTTGTCTACACTTGAGAAGGCTCTTCTTATTAGATACAAAGTTTTTATATAAAATCCTTAATAATCAGATATCTTGCCCTTCTTTGCTTTTTACATAGATTTCCATATTCCGCCCCGCAGCTCCAGAAAAACTCTTTTCACATTACCTGCCTGCAGAGCCAACATAAAATAAAAATCGCCCATTTTCAGAATACAAAAGACATATAAGTCTAGGTTTAACATCATAGACATTTTCAATACTGTTCGCACATTTAAGATGTTGAATTGAATTGGATTGTTGAGATCACACATTAATTATTGGTTTATTCCCCTTCCTTTTTCACATATTCCTTTGCCGTTATGGTTTCTGTTTAACCCAATTTTGAGTTTGATTTTGGATATTATGTATTCCTCGTTAGTTTCGCCTTCTTAGTTGCCTCTGTAATCGAACAATTAACTTACTAACTAACTGTAACTAAGAAGCTCTGAATTTGCTCTTCTAATATACATTATTGATTTTGTAACTATTCTATTGAATTTTATTTCTGTAATTCTAGGTTGTAAGTATAATTTTGCACTAATAATTTCTTATGTTCTTGTATCACTAGTATTACTCTCTTTTTTTTTCTCCTTTTGCTTTTAAAACTTTTCGCTTGTTTGTTTAACTTTAAGGTAGTTTTTTTAACAGGAGTGTATCTCTGTAATCTACCTTATTAATTGACTACATAAATAAATAAAAAACGAATTATACTGATATGAAAAGTGATTAGATCTCGCTAAAAAGCATGGAATGCAATTCGACTCATGCTTGCAGAGTACAGCAATTCTGTCAAAATTTCTGTGTGAAAATTCGAAAAAGGAAGATAAATGGTATGGGAAAAAGCTCATGATAGGACTAGACAGACTGTACTTCACGAACTTTATGATAAATTAAGCTATAATTTGGGGAAACTGAGCTACTTCAAGTACTATGAAAATACGACTAATTTTAATGTATAGGAGTTGTTTGTTATCACTAAATGCCAGTCCGTGGCGTACAGATAGTCCAAGGCTAGTCCAAGGATGAAGATGCAAGAATTCAGTATCCCAGCGTTTGGTACAATTCTGAACGAGAGAAATGTTTAAGGTCTTTTCCAATGCACCAAGCTAGCCTGAAAATATCGACAAATGCTGATAGAAGAGTATAATAACTAGTAAAAATATTTACATCTTCATATTTATCTACGGTTCACTTATAGGGAGTAGAATAGTAATTTCTTTTTTAACTAGATTTTACTCAGGTATATGGACTTGAATTAATCTTTAATAAATATCAATATCAATTTTGCAACTGCCGCAACGTCGAGTGAACTGAGCTATTTTGTTTCCATATTAGCTATCAGTCGCACGAAAATTTTGAGATGGAGTACTTGCGCAATTTGTGCGTCTCCGTGTGAAATGAATTATTATTAAATAATGGTTTGGCTACATGACATACAGAGCTCAGGTATCCAACAGCCAGTAGGAGATGCTTGGACACAATTACCCAGACAAACAATACCAACAAGATACTAGCCGATCCCACACTCGCTATTCGTGGTCCAATCGATATTTTAATAGGAACAGAGATCTTTAGTTTTATCGTCATGGACGGTGTTCAAAGACCGGATGAAGGGCGGCTAGCTCAGAAGACAGAGTTCAGGTTGATACTCACTGGAAGACATATCTAGTTCTTCCAACATAATTAGCATGATATGAACGACCAATGTAAATAAACAACTTGAAAAATTTTAGGAAGTAGAAGAAGTCACTATAAAAACCATACACTCTGAAAATGACCTAATATCTGAAGGAAAACAACTACCCACGCACATATAAACGAAGCAAGAAGGGATTTATACAGAATATCTTCCATTAAAAGAAAATCTAAACAAAATAATAGGAGAGTCTCACAAAGTAGCTGCCGTGAGACTTTTACAGCTGGAGAAACAATTTCTTGTATGTAAATCCCGAATTTAAGGAAGAGTACCACAAATTTATGAAGGAATATCCTACAACAGGGACATATGAGAAGAATAGAGCCAGTACTCCAATTCCCAAAACAACATTATTACCTACCCCATCAAGCGGTTATTAAGAATGATAGTGTCACAACAAAACTTCGAGTGGTGTTTGAAGAACTTGCGAAATCTGCACTATTTGAATGACGTGATTCACACAGGTCTGCGTTTGCAGAAAAATCTGTCTGATATTCTATTCAGATGGATGAAGCAATGTGGTTGTCGCTGAACATGCTTACTCTTTCTACGTTTCGTGCGATACAAAAATTTATCGCAGCAACGCTATTTGTTTGGTGCGATTTTCACCTTAACTTCAACATTTATGTTTGCTTACATTTGTACTCGGGTGCTACAGTTCCGCTGTAATGTCGAAATTAACTGTAATATGTAAATATATCAATATAAAAATATAAATATACATAAATTTCACAATAATATATTCTTGCCATCACAAAACAAAAATAAATAAGAAGGCATATGCAGTCTATAGCAAAACAACGACCAAAGAAAGAGAAGCCCATACAACCATACAAGTCTTTTAACAGCGAAAAACCAAGGTAGCACCAATCTTTTAACAGCGAAAAACCAAGGTAGCACCAATACATTACTAACGCTCGAATTATGTGGTGTAGCATTATTACCGAAGCTACTGCATCACGTAAAAATTGCGCTGGACTTCCCAGAAGTAAGTATAAGCGTGGATAGCTTGGATAAGAGGTGGACCAGGAAAAATGGAAGAATTTCGTTTCAAGTAAAGGAGCCGAAATACAAGACCTAACTAAACCCAACATGTGGCGCTATGTCAGATCAGCGCACAATCCAATTGATGTAGTATCTAGATAGGTACCAATCCCTCAAAATTACGCGACTCAAAATTGTGGTGGACAGGACCACACTGGCTTCAAAAGACGAAGGAGAATTGGCCTATCTTATAAGGGGAAGTATTCACTACAGAAGAAATAAACGTAATGAAACTATGTGTGGAGCAACCTTTTAGAACAATAACTTTTGTTAAGAAATAGTAACACGCGACTGCAAGCTTCCTAGGTTGCTGCTAGTTTGAGATTCATCGACGCATATTGCAGGGAACGTACACAGTACCATTGTTGCCACAAAGCTTAGGTATTTTCCCTAAAAAGTAGGGAATATTCCCCTAAAATTTAGGGAATAAGTTTTGTGGCAACAATTTGTGCATTTTTTACAGTGTACATCTAAAACGCAGGTAGCCATAACCGAAACCGTACAGATCCTTAACAGCATTATAGGTATAATTCAAAGAAAGGAAATTTACAATCGAAAACTCGATGAAAAAGAAAATTCTATGCAAAAAAAAGGGCGTTTCGTATCGGCAGGAACCGTATACTCATCAGTACGACTTGGCTCCTGCCTGCCGTATACGCCAAAGTGAACAGTCAAGCTGACCTCATATATGCAATATGTCTAAGCCGTACTGATGAGAATACGGTTCCTGCCGTTCCAAACGCCCTCTTTTTCATAGAAATTTCAAAGACTTTTCGAGTTTTTTTCCGCTCAATTCTCGAGCTGCGGATTTGGCAGTAAGCTCAGTCAATTTCATATTAACTAAACTCGCTATGAATTTATTTCATAGCAAAACTTTCTAAAGAATTTTCCATGAAAATTAGGAGAATATAGAAGAGTCGAAAAGTAGACAACCAAAGCAGAATCGCAGGGCTCAACCCTTTGATGGTCTCCGAAGGTCTTCTAAAACTAGAAGGATGCAGATATTTCGTACGATGAATAAGTAAGTAGTTTTATAATAGAATGTTTCCTAGAAGCACTCAGACGTTTCTTCACCAGAAGAAAGAGATAGATAGATAGAAGATAGATACTGCGACAACGCAACAGCGTTTGTTGGTGCACTCAAGATCCTTGATCAATCACCCTTATTCCAGTTGTCGACTCACCAAAGTGACAAACTTCGCAGTCACTCTCACTTCACTTCACTTTTCGTATTATCGTTGTCGAACGGTGTGACGTGACATTTTTCTTCAAAGCCGTATTATAGTTGTCACTTAAAGGGACAGGTAGCATCAGGGCATGCGTCAGGGTGTAGACAAAAGTGAGGTTTGTCTTATTTCGTGGTATTGTTGTTATTTTTGAAAGTGTTTAAAAGAAAAAAAAATATATAAACGCGATGTATTTTAGCCCTTTAGCTATAACAAGATGCTTCACCATAAAATCTATCATGACTTCAAATTGTTTTTTTGTTCTAATCTTTACACTACAATTGCAAAAAAAAATAATTTAATTTATAAAAATCTATTGAATTTTATGTTTTAATGAACAACTTAGAAAGCCATTATAAAATTTATTATTTTCTGCTTGCATTTTCCTTTTCCTTACACAAATCTAACATCTGTCACTTACGAAAACCAAGTGAGTAAAATTGTCACTTACATCGACATTTGTCTACTTAATACGACAACAGTAATACGTCCAAAGTCGTATGTTTTCGACAAATGTCACTTTAAACGACAACGATAATACCATTTTTGTGTCGTAACGCCATTTCTCACTTAAAGTGACAACGATAATAAGGGTGAATATCTGAAGAAAGCCATAAAGAACAACAGCAGTCTAGCAGACACTTTAGCAGGCAAGGCACAGAATGGCATTTTATTCCCCCGGCAGCTTCTCACTTTGTAGGAATATAAGAAGCTGGAGTAAAATCCGTGAAGTACCATTTGAAAAAAGTCATAGGTGCATCAATTCTTATGTTTGAAGAAATGACAACGCTCTTCTATCAAATTACGGCATGTCTCAACTCGAGGTCAGAAGATCTATCGGATCTTAATATTTTAACCCCGGCACACTTTTTAAATGGAGAAGTTCTAATAGGCCCTCCTGAGCCATATCACCTCACTGAATCTCATCATTATCGTTCTCGGTGGCGCCACATTCAAAGAATGAGCAGACATTTTTGGAAGGCGTGACCACAGACTACTTGAATTACTTATAACAATGGTGACACAGAGTTAACTATATCAAAATCCGAAAGATAGTGTTACTGAGAGACGAAAACTTGTCACCAACAAATTGACTACTTACTAGCAAAAATTAAAGAGGTTCACCAAGGTAAAGGATGGACTGGTGCGAGTCGTAACTGTTCAATATAGAGGAAATAATGAACTCAAACGGCCTATATCAAAAATATTCCCTCTGCTTATCAACCTAGCGGAACCTCTGGAAGTAGTAAATAGTAATATAGGCAGTAATGATGAAACGCTAACTGGAAACATAACAGTCTGCGCAGCTATAATAAAACTACACTTAAAGCGGCAACAATCTCAGATACGCCATAAGACTCCCACATTACTATCCAAGACTAGTGCAATTATTGCTCCATCACCATCATAACAAGCATGTTAAGGAATCGTGTCATGAAGTTAAGACAGAACCATATAGAAGACGTACCGAACAAGCAAAACAATCAAATCCGAAACGTAGTCATATTCACTCCAACATCACAGAACATGACTGCGTTCTACCGATAGAAAAACAAAGGCAACTAAAGGAACAATATAGAGCTGAGATGGGATATACAGAATCTACTATCACTACTGTTTAAATTAGGCAAATGCTCTCTGAACATTATACGCCCGAAACCAGGATTATACGTTGAAGACATTGGCGAGATCCAACACAAAAGAAGAAAATTTACAGTTAAACCCAAGTTCTTTGCTAAAGAAATAAAAAAACGATATAACCAAGTTAAATCAAACAATCCAGCAAGTGAAAATATTGTGTGATGAAACACTTAAGGTATCGAAAGACACCTACTGATTTATATAAACATATCGAGACTTCAGGCTAAAACAAATAGAAAAGAAGGAAGAGAGAAGTTCTTGGTAATCTCTTACCGATGGTGTTCGGAATAAATGACAAAGTTTACAGAGACATCATTAACTTAAATCACAAGCAGCAACCTATTAACCACCAAACCAATATCATGTTTACCACCTTAACCATTCTCAAAGAAAGTTAAATCACAATAATCAAAAAATTGAATAATCTTATCGGCAAACTCAACAAAAGGTTGGAAGCACTTAAAGTTATGCAGCAGCAATGCTTCAACGGTCCTGACACTAACAAATTAAACATACAGTTCTTTAGTACTTATATCACACGGCAACAAACTACATCGAGGAACTTGGAGAAAGATATACATAATAAGCTAATGAAGGCATACAACTAACGAGAGAATTCGTTAAACTTTCTTCAACCAGCATCTTCTCAAAATCATCAGTAACGCCAAAACTAAACTACCAACTTAGACCCTGATAAAATGCACCGCAATACCACAGAAACTAAAAGACAAACATTACGCTGTGCTCGAACTACCTGCATCAACCTTAGAAATTAATTACAGAAACACAATCTTTTTTGTACCTCATGAAATTCATTGTTATAAGTCAGTGGTCTCGTAACAGCAATACTGAATTTTTAACATTGAAATTAAAAAATCAGTATTAAGGCCTTTGAGATAAAAATGGCTTTCATTGCTAAGCGAAAACTAAGAACCCAATCAGTATAATAATACAATATCGTAAAACTTTTACTTACTGCACATAAAATCCTCATCCTTTAACATAAGCAAGTCAGTTCCTCTTAAATTGACTGGATAATCACATACGACAGAAGACAGTCTCGCCTTACGATTAGATTTAAGCCAATTATAAAACCATTGAAGATTACAATCGCAATGGAAATGGTCCGAGCTAAGGATCAAGTTTTGCAATTGCTGCAGTGATTCAAACGCATTGCACTGAATTGTTGTTAAATTATTCATTCCTAAGTTAAGAACTTGTAATGATTGAAGACCAAAAAATGCCTTCTGATTAATTGATGTTGCATTATTTCTGCTCAAATCTAATTTCTGCAATTTTTTCAGCAATTTAAATGGCCCAGACGCATCTTCAATCATCCAAGAAAGTTTATTGTTGCTAAGATCTAGCTGCTCCAAATTTTTTATTATATCAAATGCGCCATCAGCAACATGATGAATGTTGTTATAACTGAAGCTTAGCTTTTGCAATGTATTCAGGTATTCCAATTGCTGCCTACTCAGTTCAGTTAAATTGTTGTGTGATAAGTCTAAAGTCAATAGCTGCTGTGTAAATTCCCAGGTATCTGCTTCTATTCTTTCAATCGAATTATTCGCCAATGTTAAAGACGTCAAAGTGCTGAGATTGTAGAAGCCCTGTCGATTGAGTACTGTAATCTCGTTGGAATCTAGTTCACTGAAGTTAAAAAAAAATTTGTTTGATAAATATTAAACGCTAAGAGGAAAATAAATCTTAAGGTAAATATTAATCATAATAATCAAAAGCTGGAGATTTTGTATATTAACGCTATACT
Source organism: Dioctria rufipes (assembly GCA_963924295.1). Taxonomy (NCBI): domain Eukaryota; kingdom Metazoa; phylum Arthropoda; class Insecta; order Diptera; family Asilidae; genus Dioctria; species Dioctria rufipes. Next base: position 19,359,238 of record OZ002741.1, read on the forward strand.
TAAAACTGAATTCTTAATCGAAAAGATAAAAAGAGAAAGAATTTCGGCACATTGTCAAAGGTGAGAGAAAAACGAATCAATAGATTTTCTCAAATGAACATATTGTAGGGTAGTGGAAATTGTAAGAATACCGAAGTACGGTTCGAGATAAGTACGGCATAAAATACGAACTAAGGTATGAAGGACGGTGCGAAAAGCAATATGTCAATGCACCACATACTCAATATCTCCATACAGAAAAATTTCAGGATTTGGTTAGAACAGACAGCCGTAAGGCAAAAACACTTCCGTCTAAAATTAATTCCAAAATTGTTGCTTAATTATATTACTTTATGAATTTTTTTTATAATAGCTCTGTTTGATCATATTTTAATCGACGAAACAAAGGATAATGTTTAAAAGTGTTTGGAACCTGGTACCACCCTCAATAGCTATAATTTTTATATCACTATATTAACTTATTACTGTTTTTATGTTGTAACTATTTACTCGAATCCAATGATTACATTATCCAATAGAAATTATCTTCAGTTGTCGTCTACTGCTTCATCTTTAATTATAACGCACTGCACGGCAGGTTGGACTCAGCCTCAAAGCAGAGGTCCTATAAGAAGAGCAGAGCTCCTTGGGAATAGTTGGTAACAAGGTATATACATATATGTCGCAGACATTTCATGTAATTCAGCATTTCACGAAAAGTCTGGACACTTCATGGAAAGTTAGCAAATAATGTAATGGTTTTGACTTAGCCCCTTTTTACATTATGTGTCTGAAATTTTTAGTCATTTCATCAAATGCTAAAAGCGTTTACACCGATACTGTAATACCACCCTATATAACCAAATACTAGTAGTGGGAGATGGGTGGTGGAGGGGGAGGTCGCACCCAGGCCTGCGACACACATACCCACACAACACACATACACACACACCCAAATACATACTCATATACACACATACACCCACATACACGCGCGGAGATGTTTTTATGGCCTAGATGAAATCTAAAGGGTATACTAAGTTTCTCATTCCGTTTGTAACACCTCGAAATAATGATGGTAGAGCGAAATGGATTGGACACGCATAATATTAAAAGTTATTTTGATTTTTGCATGTCCATCAGTCCGTCATCTGTCCGTCTGGAGCACGTTCACTTAGAAAACTGAAATTTTGTACATTTTTTCCACTATATATTTGGACACTGCCTGAGAACGCGTCGACATAGAGCGCTGAAATTTGGTACATGGTGTTTTTATAGTAATAATAAATAAAATTTCAAAAATGGACTAAATCGGGCAACTGTTTTTGGTATAAAAATGTAGGCTTCTTACGTATACTGTAAAAACGATCAGTCCTAAACATTTTTATTGTACTAAAAATTTCTTCAGAATACGAAATCCTATAAAATTGGTTATAATCATTTTCAAATTAAACTTTGATAGATCGGTGATCATACGAAATTTTATACGAGCATTCATCTAGTCTAGGGTATCATGAGAATTGGTTTTAGCCCAATTCTAGCTTTTTTACTTGTTTCATGAACTTTTTACCATAATTAATTTCTAAAAATTCGTACTTCCAAGTTCAAGTGAAAATGTAAACAGAAACAAAAATAGTGTTTTTATGCTATAAATGTATTAACATAATAATGATTTGATGGAATATACCCTAAAATGTAGGTTTTTCCCCCCCTAAATTTTAGGTAGTATACCCTACATTTTAAGGAATAGTCTTAATATTTTTTACAGTGTATGTGAGATATTTTCACTTACCAAGATGTTAGCTTGTGCCATAAGAACATTCGTATTTGGATATGAATATGTTATGATCGTGATAGATGCAACAAGATGCTGCGTATTAGCCGTAAAAGTACACGGAAAAAAATCCAATTTGGAATTCCTACTACTTTGCATAGGACATCGAATTGTGGCATATTTTCCTACAATTTAGTGAATTAGTCATCTATTTTGTGGAAATATATCCAAAAATTGTAGAATAAAATTAAATAGCAATATTTTCAGTAAGCATTGCCAGATATACATTTGTTTTAGGAATTCATCCTCATTTTTTACACCCTAAAATGTAGGTTTTTCCCCCCCTAAATTTTAGGTAGTATACCCTACATTTTAAGGAATAGTCTTAATATTTTTTACAGTGTATGTGAGATATTTTCACTTACCAAGATGTTAGCTTGTGCCATAAGAACATTCGTATTTGGATATGATATGTTATGATCGTGATAGATGCAACAAGATGCTGCGTATTAGCCGTAAAAGTACACGGAAAAAAATCCAATTTGGAATTCCTACTACTTTGCATAGGACATCGAATTGTGGCATATTTTCCTACAATTTAGTGAATTAGTCATCTATTTTGTGGAAATATATCCAAAAATTGTAGAATAAAATTAAATAGCAATATTTTCAGTAAGCATTGCCAGATATACATTTGTTTTAGGAATTCATCCTCATTTTTTACAGTAACAAAAATATCATGAGGAGGGAAATTACATATTTTGGCCAGACAAAGCACCCGCGCATTATGCGAAGACCCAAAATTTTCTCCAACAGAAAAACATACCATTTGTACCCAAAGGAAAAATCCTACAAATTTCCCACAGTGCCGCCCCATCGAGGAGTTTATTTTTTAACTCAGCGCACATGTGTACAAGAATGGCTGGAGAGCCAAGAGCATCAAACAATTGAAGTCGCATATAAGAAAATGTGCAAAATAAATGGACCCGAAAGGTGTACAAAGAGCTTGCGAGCATATTCCAAGAAAGTTGCAATACGTTTCCGAAAATGATCCCTTTTGTGCAATTCATTAATTTTATACTAAAATATTAATTATGTTTATAAATATAACCAACAATATTAGCAATATTCTAACTATTTCCCCAGTTAGATGTATAAGGAAATTTTGGGTACGTCTACCGATATTATATCGATACATAACGGCGAAAATCAATATTGTATGCCTAAACAATATTTTTAAACGATTCCCCTGCGTATAAAAAACTTTAAAAGCAGGCGATTGGCTAGTAGACCAATAACCAGGAACTTCATTAGAGCCATTAAGGGTGTCAAAACATCATGCATATTACACATATTGTTTTTATCATACACTACACATTGCTCAAAGTATTTCCTATATACATATGAGCAAGCGAGTGACAACAAAAAAACCAAGAACAACGTACAGAACCCAATTATTGCGTCAAACGCTAGGCACATTGCGCATATTTCCTAACATATGATAAAAACAATTAAAGTAAGCTACATGGATAGAATTGGTCTCGTGCTGAAGGGGTTTGTTTCATGTAAACAATGTAGCGCGTTGTCGCTATTATTTTAAAAATGGAAAATTGTTGAGTTGACAATAATTCTGATGGAATTGGTCAATCGATAGGAATGGAAAAGGTCAAGTCATTGTTACTTGAAAAAGAAAATGTTTTGTAATTCGAGTATTCTTCAGAGAAAAATGGTTAATGGCTTTGAAGAAGAAAGTATTACATAATTTTTATGGATAATTTTCAGGGAATACTCGTATGACAATAAGTATGTATATACGTACATATACTTTTGGAATATGTATGTACGTATGCATGATTTCTGAAATATGTATGGGCGTATGTATGTACGTACGTACATTGGAATTTGCTATTGGGGTTTTCATCCATGTAATTTGATTATGATGGCGCTTGATTGATCTGGGGAAGTAATGAATGCCGCTTAATGAGTGGCGATTACAGATTGCTCTCTTCTATTTCACAGATTTAATTTTCATCTACATCTCTCTCTCTAACTTTTTCATTTATTTTCCCTTCTACAAATGTTTTTCGTCTCTATACACTTATTTTTATACACATTTCGAGCAATTTTATAATTTTTCCAGTCCGCTTCTGTATTTGAAAAAAAAAAACCTGGCCGTTATTAAACTGTATTTTCGTCTCGTTTTAAGATCCTTAATTCACTATTGAACCACTTTGCGAGTCTGTTATTCATCCTAAAGCTTTTTATCATTTTGAACAAAATAGCTTTTAGTTTTTGTTGAAATTCATCAGCATCAAGGTCTACGTTATGTAACATTCCAATATTACTAAAATTGCCTGTAATTAATTCATCCATAAATGTTGACTTATCAAACCTAACGTAGTTTATTATTTTTTTCACCTCACAATTAAAGTATTTACATGACTTGAAAATAGCTTTATACCCAGTGTTTCATGATTCGATATTTTCAAGTCATACCTTACGTAAACTTCTGCTCTCGTAAAGTATTAATACGTAGCAATCAATATCTGCGAATATCCCGTTATTCTGGTAAGCACTGTCATCAGCTGTTTCAATCCAACGCTGTCAAGAAACTCTTTAACACAACTAAGCTTATAACTGTTTGCTCCAAAGTCAATATTAAAATCTCCACAATTGATAACATGCTCTATATCGCTGCCAGTATTATATTATGTTAATTCAATTAATGAAACTTTTTATAAAATCAGCCGCTGTAAATTGTCTAAATCTGTATGTAGTAATAATATTCCATACGCCATCACCAACATTTTATTTTACTGCTAAGATCCATCTTTTTGTCGTTCCAAGCTACCTATGGCGCTGAGTTTAGCTCTTATTTCACATGAACTGACACACCACCAGTTACCTCGATCATACTGTTCATAAGTTTTGTTTATTAACTCTACTGTTTACTTTCACAAATTCACAACCATTAAATTAACTCTTTAGCTATCGCTAACAAACAAGGTCACCTTCATTAAATCCGGCTGGATTAGCACGTAAGTAATAGCGGGTCTTCATCTGATCGGTATTTACTGCTAGTTTTGCTCTCGTGGCCTCGTGCACTTCCGCTAATCATTGTCTAAATCCCGATACATCTGGTAACTTTTGTTCACGTCTGGGTGTACCAAACTCCCATCCAAATATGACGTTTGCTGGGGTTTGTCTGGTCGTGTTGTGAACAGCTGATCGATAAGCCATTAGAAACATGGAAATATGTCGATCCCAATCGTGTTGATGATAGTCGACTACTTTCTTTAGATGTTCGACCAATGCTCTGTTGAAGCGCTCTACCATGCCATTAGGTTGTGAATGCAGAGGATACGCTCTGGTTTTTCTTATTCCCAGCATTTAACACATCTCCTACAAAGTCCGTGATTCAACCTTCTGTCCTTGGTTCGAATGAAGTTCCTGAGGCACACCAGATCTACTGACCCAATTCATTATTATTTGACCCCCACTATAGTTGCCTCTTGATTAGTGATTGCATAAGCTTCAGGTCATTTACTGAAATAGCCATTAGCAACTAATATGTAACCTTTCAAATATGTATCCTCTCAAATTTGGCCCCTACATTATACTTCTGCATTTCTTCTCTGCTTCTGTGTGTCGGTCCTTTGCGGCACAAACCTTTCTCGTATTTTGGAAATTATTTTATTCACTCCAAATGTCCTTCAGAAGAACCACTGTGCATTTCTTCTAGAACATCGTTGACCTTTGATGCTGGGACGACGATCAGCATTCGGAGTGACTTGCAGTTAGTTACCTCCCACTTGCGTTTTAATATACCGCATTCAAGGTGAAGAAAATTCCATTGAGCCCAGTAGGTCTTCAGCTTCTCGCTCCTCTCCAAAATATCAGTCCATTGTGGTCTTTCCACGTCTTCTTTCCAAGCAAGAATGGATGATATGTCTGGGTCTTCACGTTATGCTGTTCGCAAGCTCTCCCGGAAGCAATGTTTGCATTCAAGTTTGCATGGAAGTCGTGAAAGGGCGTCTGAATTTCCGTGGATACGACATCTTTGGTGTTGGATTTCAAAGTCATAAGTTTGGAGTCGCTCTATCCATCTCGCCACTTGTCCCTCAGGGTTCTTAAACTGCAAAAGCCGTTTAAGCCCTGCGTGGTCAGTGCGGAGGATAAATTTCTGCCCAGAGATATTTATGAAAATGGTTGGTTGAGTTTACAATGGAAAGTAGCTCTTTCCTTGCAGCACAGCAATTTCTCTCTGATTTTGAAAGTGCTTTGCTACTGGCACTTCTTGACCATCCTCCTGCTGTGAAATTACTACACAAATACTTACATTGCTGGCATCCGTGTCCAATATAAAAGTTTTGCATAGCTTTGGATAATGAAGCACTGAAGTTTCACAGAGCTTTTGCTTCAAATTTGCGAAACTCTTGTTACATTTATCCGACCACATGAACGGCTTTCCTTTTTCTGTAAGTTGATGTAAGCTCCTTGCTATATCTACAAAACCTTTTACGAATCGCCTGTAGTAAGTAGCTAAACCAAGAAAACTCCTTAATTTATGTTTGTCTTTTAGAGCTGGCCAATTTTTGGCAACTGTTATCTTCTCTGTATCAGTTGTTACTCCTTGTGATGAAACTATGTGCCCCAAATACTTAACTTCATTTTTGCACATTTATTCGTACTGAGCTTCAGTTTCGCATCTCTCAGTCGTTGAAGTACGTCCCGTAAGTTATGTTAAGTTCGTCGAATGTCCTTCTGATTACTATTATGTCATCTAAGTATACAAGACATGTTTTCCAGGTGAATCCACGTAAAACACATTCCATGAGTTGTTCGAATGTGGCTGGAGCATTACATAACCCAAATGGCATAACTTCGAATTGCCATAAGCCACTTCCAATTGAAAAACCAGTTTTCTCACAGAATCGGGTGCTGCCATCCTTTTTCCTGATCAGAACAACGGGCTATGTCCAAGGACTGTTAGATTCCTCTATTATGCCTTGTTCCTTCATGGAGTTTACCATATGAGCAACTTCTGGCTGTTTGGCTAATGGTAATCTTCGTGGTGTCTGCCGAATGGGTCTAGAATCTCCTGTATCAAAGAAGTTTCTGAACCTGTTTAATAGTAGCTGGTACAGGTTTTGTGTCCTTGACATTCCTACCATTATCCAAATTAACAATCTGGTAAACGGGTTCACAGTTTCCAATTATAGTACCTTCTTTTAGTTATAATTAATTTTCGGATGTGTTGAGCACTCTGACTGGAATTAATGTTGCACCTTCTGCCTTCACTTAAGTCTTACCTACAATGATGCGCTCCACCAAATAGAATCGGCAGGTTCCGATGTCAGCAGTAAGCTTTGTCCATACTAGCGTCTCGGAGCATACAGAGAGAGTAATATTCTCACAGACCATCGTCCTTATTTTCGCAGGATAATCTGCTCCTCCTCCTAGTCTCATAGGATTTTCCATATTGCCATTTTTTAATATCCGTTCTCCGACATCTAAATTTATTTTATACGTGGTCATGACGTCTACTTCAAAAATGCATTCATCCATGATGTCTGAAACCAGGAAAGTGTGAAGAAATAGTAGTTCGCCTAGTTGAACATCGAAAGTACTGCTGCTCCAGTTGCTGTTCTTAGTATATATTTGGTGGTGCTGTGAAGCCATTTGTTTTTGACAAGATCCGCTCTAATAATTGATCTCGAAGCTCCAGTGTCGATAGTGAGTGCGCAGTCATTTTAATATTATTTCTCTTCAACTGGGCTACCTGAATGATGAATTCGGGCCTGTTGACTCCACCAACCAAGTTCTGCCCCCCCCCCCCCCGAAGTTTATTTTAACATGCTTTCCGACTGCTGAACAGGGGTTCTGATGCGAAGGGTCTCTGTTTGATTTCTTGTCTTTCCCCGAATAGCTTGCTCCCTGGCTCGACATGTTTGGCATTCTTTTCTGTCTCCCTCTTCTAGTGATTCCATTCGTCGGCGTTTCCTGCAGTCCCTTTGGAGGTGTCGCGGTCTATTACAATACCAGCATCGAAGAATACCACGTGAAGGAGTGATCTGTGATGGCTGAATTCTATTGCAAGTACATTCCTCCACTGAAATTTCTCTCACTCGAACTGCACTCCGGGAAGCTTGCCTAGCAGATTCATACGCTATTGCATAGGCTAGTGCTTCTACTGTTGTGTTCTTTCCTACTAGCCTTAACGCTGGTTGTAAATTGGCATCTACAATAGCGTTCACAAATGCCTCCGTTACCATTTCATCAAGGATATCCGCATTCACGCTAGTGTATGAAAGATAAGCTGATGAGCTAATCTTTCCACATCAGCCTGCAGTTGTTGTAGTGATTCGCCATGCTTTTGAATCCTGTTGCGTAACTGCAGACGATATACTTGCTGCATGTGCTAATCTCCATAGCGTAATTCTATTGCCTGTACTAATGAAGTGTACTCACGTTACTTTTCAATCAGTATAGTTTGTAATAGCTCAGACGCCGGATCTCGAAGTGCTAATACCAGAGCTGTAGCTTTATCTGCATCATTCCATCCATTTACTTCAGAAGCTGCCTCGAATTATCTTGAAAATATGCCACGAATTATGTCCATCAAATATTGAAGGTTTCGTTCTGCCTGCACCGGATATTTCAATTCCTTCGTACCGAGGTTGTCGATGCTTTATCCTCTCCAAATCTGCTATAAAGTTGTCAAGCTGCTCCGTTGTCATTTAGTTGTACTTCTGACACTTGTTGTTGAACTTCCAACACTTTGATTTCACGATTTCACAAAATTAATCACTCTTTGAATTTCAAAGTCAAATGCCACCACTTTATTTCGTGATTTTATCCCACTTCTGGCACCAGCTGTTACGATCGTGGCCTTCGTTCCTTATTCAAACATAATATTTCAATTATAATTCACAAATGTTGTTTAATTAACTCTACTGTTTACTTTCACAAATTCACAACCATCAAATCAACTCTTTAGTTATCGCTAGTACTGCACTTCTAATTATCGCAATCCAAATAGTTTACTTCGTTCACTTCACTGTCTGAACTAAGACTGCCACCTGACGGTGATTAGTGCCGTATTTATACTCTAGAAGCACCGAATCTCCGAACCCAAAGTTGTTTACTTCCGTACTTATAGATGTCGTTGTCTTTTTTTGTAGTGCGTGTCTCCGAAATGTTTATGTCCGTACTTAGTTATTTATTTCACGCAAAGTATCCATTTCTATTGTACGTCACAATACATTCTATAGTCAGGAAAATTAAGGTTCCAATTTTATAATTTCTCAGTTACATGTGTTTCCATTAGTAGCAAAAAATCAAGTACATTATTATATGCAATCCCCTCCAGGAATTCAAAATTTCGTGTTTGCCCCTGTATGATTAATGCACTGGTTTTTTTTTTTAACATTTCCACGCCTTTAGAATAATCCTTTTTCTTTCGACGCTTATTTTTCTTTTTAAACATGAACAGATTTTATCGTTTATACTGTGATCTACAGAGGAAATTTGCACAAGATGTGGTGAAGGGCATGATTCGGAGAAGTGTGATAGTGTGCTATTGTCGGCTATAATGAGACGTCTCGGAAATGTTACACAACGATTTGACGTGTTACATTCCTAAATGTCGTCACCCACAGTGACTGCACGGAAGCGCTTTTGAAGCTACGTCGTTTCATTTCTCCCTGATGCAGCACGAAGTTGGTTTCGGTGCAACTATGTGGATAGGCCAGTGACGTGCGAGGATGCCGGAAGAAGAGGAAGGCGCGAAAGCAAGATTGTTACGTTAACCATTGAAAGGAGTGGTCCGGAAAAGTGTAGAAGGGCAACACGTGATAGCATATTCAAAAGTTAAACTTATAAAATGTAAAGTATAGCTTATTAAGCAGGGAGAGTCGGAAGTGAGCTCCCTCCCTAACTTCTAAAAGAAAGAAAATGAAACAAAAAGGGAAGAAATTATACTTCTACTTCAGATCGGGAAACATTAAAAGAACTCGCACGGTACGGCCGGAACTCACAAGGTGGAACAATTACAAGGTAAACCATTTTCCCACACTTAATTCTAAACCAGTGCGAACAAAAATAACTTTTTACAAGTGCAGGCTGTATACAATATTGAGGTTATATGCACAAACGTTGAATAATTACTACGTATCGGAAGTCGTAGTCCCGCATATCACCTCTCCACGCCACATACAACAGAACAGCTAAGCACTCCGCAGGCTTTGTGGTTCACACCACATAATTATATAGTCCAGCAGGAGTGGTACCAATGTTTAATGCGCCGTTTCCTGGACTAATTCACCGGGAGGAATACGGCCGATGAATCACACTCAGACGCCGGCGTGAAAAGGAAACGAAAACGAGGAAACTGGAAAAGGGAAAATCGAAACAACCTTCAATGCATATACATAATATGTATATATATTCGGCTTAGCTCGGATTATTGAATTAGGTTTAGAACTAGATTTTTTCTTACTTCGGAGAAAACAACTCATTAGATGTAGAATAATTTTTACCGGCGTTGACTGATCGGTCCGGCGGACGAGGTTTTCCGTTGTCCTTCTGACAAGGGCATTTGGCTCAAAGGTTGCTTAACCACCTATACCAATTGTTTGATTTACAGAGAATTCGTCGACATCCAACAGGAGGCGACTCTACGGTGGATCCGACACTACTGTAAATACTTTGTGTATAGATTTTTATTTAATAAATGTTTGGGCATTGAAGAGGCCATGTGGAATACCAGTAATACCAAATTTCTTCGAGTATTTGATCACAACTAAAGTAATAAATTTTGGTTTTTTTGTTCAATATTTGAATTCTCAAAGAGCCAACTCGAATTAACGTACTTGAGACTATCGTATACAGAAACAATTTGATAAGCTGTACAAATTTATGTGTATATGGCAGTCTTAGGGGTTGCTAGTTTCCTTATTAAGATATTTCGTTTATGTAGAGCGAGTAAAAGAACTATCCGTTACCAGTACCCGGGGAAGTCAAGCAAAGGCGAGATGACTCGTTCCACTTATCTCCGCAAAGCTAGCTTGCTAGCATGACAGCTGCCGATAACTGTCACAGGATGAGCAGCTAACTTCGCTCAGCTGGAAGGACTTAGTGTCCTTAATCCTCAATACCTAGCGAATACTTGAACCAGTAAGGAGTACATAACAAGAACTGTATTAAAGTGCAATAACTGTGTACTAGAGAAAGAAAACTGAAGATTGAATTGTATGTAGTATGCAGTATATATCATTAAAGACCGCTAGGTAAAGATTGACTTATTAGCAACTTAAGTATATGAAGTGTTAGTATACGAATTCTCAAGGGCTTTATAATAATTTCGAGGAAATCGGAGCAATAACCAAGAAAAAAAATTTATTCCTTCCGGAAATACACATAGCGAATTATGAAATAATTAGAAGTTACAGTACTTCAAGGCAAACTGGGGGTGGCTTTGTACTTAAGGAAGGAATGACAATATCAAATTATGCAAGTATATGCGTTTCAAAAACAGCTTTATTGGATTATATAAAATTGACTTTTAAAAGGTTTAGAATTTTTGTGTTTTCGAGAACATCAAATAGATTATTTTGCGACAAACTAGAAGATTTATTGGCATCTTATGTATAAAACCATATCTCAAAGCTCGATACCTTCATTTTTTTCTTTTCCTTCTAAAAAAAAATCACAGAAAACGAGGGTTTAGAACATTCTAATTCAGGACCTAAGTGAAGTAAATTGTGATTTCTTGTTGATTGGATATTTCAATATTAATTGGCTGAACCCATTAGATACCTATATATAAAAAAAGGATAAATAATATTATGCGGATTAGTAGTGCAAAAAAAGATTCTAAATCAATCAACTAGGATAACAGATATATCCGAGACCCTAATAGACTTTGTGACTTTGGGTGAAATAAATGCAAAAATTCAAAATTGAATGTAAGTGACCATGAGAGTGCAGTTATCAATATACCGGTTGGTTCAAGACCAGTTGGAACTATAAAATATTACAAACAATTTAAATATAACAAAGAGAGATTAGTGAATAAGATAAGTGAAAGTGAAATCAGGGACGGACGAAATCAGTAGTGCAGACGAAATGACGAGAATTTCTTAAACTGAATTAAATAGAACACTAACTGAATTTGTTAGAATCAAAACAGGTTCTTATAAGGAGGGTTACTGGTTTAATAGCAGATTAGGTGAACTTAGAAGACAAAAAATAATAGCAAGGCAACGTGCTGTTGAGAAGCAATAGGATATGTTATAGTACCCAGAGAAATATAAATCAGAAATACGAAAGGCAATAAGTGTTTATGTGAAAGCAAAAATTATTTAATGTAATGAACAAAAGGATATGTGGAGTGTTTAAAGATTTGGTACTAAAGAGAAAGAAGACTAAAATTTAAAGTTTTAAAACTAATAATATAATATTGGAAACAGAGGAAGATATGGCGAGAACATTTAACAGCTTCTTTGTACAAAGCATGAAGATATTCATGAAGGGATTGCGAATTTAAGGTAACATGATAATATCGTAAAGGTGAGTAATACATTTACCTTTAGAACATTAAATCTGAGAGGTATAAGGGAAACATTGAAAGAGCTAAAATAAAAAAGAACTTTCAAATTTTCTGGCCCAAGTATGATAATGGACTCGTTTGATTTGTTAAACAAATCTTTGGTAAGTGGATAGCTTCCGACCTTGTGGAAAGAACTTTGGTCACACCAATTGCGAAAGTCAAAAATTTCCACAAGCCTGAGAATGTTCGGCTGGTAATAGTTTACCGGTCGCAGGAAAGACATTGGAGAAGATCGCGTACATGCAATTGTTGCAGTAAGTGTTTTTAGATTTTCAGAGAACTTTCGAGACGATAGATAAGCAACTGTTTCTACGGAAAATGAAAAGTATGGAGTAAAAACTACAGAACTGGAATGGTTTCGAACTTTCATAAATGGGAGAATCCAGAGAGCAAAGTTTGGTCAGGCTATATCACCAGCTGTAAATGTGGATTTGGGAGTACCCCAAGAATCCGTTTTGGGAACACTTCTCAATGTATATAAATCACATAGGCACAGCGATTAAGCATTCAAAGTTAGCTTTGTTAGTTAGTTTATATAGTGGGCAATAATATCAGTGAAATACCATTTAAGTTACAAGATGATCTGGATAGTTTAAGTTACTGGTTAAAAGCAAAAAAACTGAAAATTAATACCTGGAAAATAAAAACAATGTTGGTAAATGGGGTATTGGAATACCTGGGGATTGTGATTGACTATATTCTAAAGTTCACATCACACGGCAATACTACAAGTGCAAAAATTTCGAAGAAAACAGATTTTATGAGGATAATCAGGCAAAATGTATCAACCTATACAGCAATTATTATTTATAATACAATTGTCAAACCGCATTTCGAATATGGAGTACACTATTCTTAAATAATTTCATATAATAAATAAATATTCTTCAGAAGTTGCAAAATAAAGCATTGCGAATTATACTAAGATGTTATAGATATACTCCCATAAAATGCATTATGGATAATGATGAATATTTTTACTTCATCTTTAAAATTAAGTTCAACATGATGCCAAATTACATAACTGTGCACATCAACTACAGCAGAGACGTTCAACCGAATGTGTTGAGGTCAGCGGTGATTTTAGATTGTCACGTTTCCAAATTTCGGCAACGCAAACTAGTATAGTATTTAGAGGATCTCAAAAGTTTAATGTATTGCCATTGAGATTAAAAACAGAAACGAACTTTAGGGAATTTAAAACTGAAATTGTAGAATGTGAAAGAAAACTTCTAAATCTAATTAATTAACACTAACAATTAACTAAATATTATAATTTGTTTAAACAGCTATGAATATGCTAATAAATATTATTATTATTATTCAATTGCAAGTTATACGTCTCATTCGCCCGCACACATTTTGCACATTTCGCTAAGTCGCCAAACAACCTTTAACAATATGGGCCAACTGTCCCGGAATTCTGGGCATTTCTCGGAAAAATACGGTTGACTTGTAAAATCTCCCAGCTCCCGGAATGAAGTTAAATTCTCCCGGAAATTTAACAAAAATTGCCGTCACAGCATTTTTATATTTTTATTTATATTTTATGCTCGCTTTTATATGATTGTAAATAATACAATATTAATGAATAAAAATCGTGAATTGCACTAGATTTGTACAATTAATTTAACTGTGGCAATACTGGCGGCCGGCCGCCTCGCAGGCGAGCGCAGCTAGCGTATCATTTCATCATCTTTTGTTAGTTCATTTTCATTAGTTGGTTTGGTTTATAATGTAATATATTATATTCTATTGTTATATTCTACAAATAAAGCATTATGTCGAATTCGGGAAGCTCGCGAGAAAGCTTAACTCAGACATCGCCTAAAAAGAAAAAAGTTGAATATCATACAAACTTTTATGGAAGCTGGTTGAACGATTCTCTGTTTACTGCTTGGCTTAAAAAAGGACATGATTTTACCGCTGAATGAAAGTTGTGCAGTAAAATACGAAGGTAAAAAATCCCTAGTTGTGCATTCGGAAGGTAAAAGTTACTTCTCAAAAACAAGTCTTCTATGACATCAGTGTCTAGCTTTTTGAAAAAAAAAACATTCAAGAGACGAAGATCTAATAACTGCCGCGGATATTACATCTATATATCATGGAGTTAAACATCATCACAGCTACTCGAGCCAAATTTTCCGCATTTGCCAAGCGAACTGCAAAGCTTAAAGAATTCTTCGATTTCGCTCATTTAGAGTACAAGTCTATTCTTCGCCATGTGCCACACGATGGCTTTCTTTGCTTCCAGCTTTAGATAGACTTCTTTTGAATTGGCCGGTTTTAAGACAATATTTCCCTAATGAAGGCGAAGACGACTGTGCAAAAATAATTTGAAAAGCCTTTAAAGATGAGAACTGTCTTGCATTATGCTACTAATATTTTATTCACAATATAATGCAAATTTTTGACATTTCTATTAAAAAACTGGAAGGTTACTATATTACAGTTATGACCGAATTGCGATCTAAAATTACCAACCGAAATGACAAGTTTTACGGACAATCGGCGATTCAGCGTTTGAGGAAATTAACGGTTAGTGATCAAAACACTTTCACATAAGATGCAGACAAATATTTGGAGCGTTATTTAAGCTATTTAAATAAGTGGTATGAATTTGACACTTATATCTATAAGGAAATGAACAATTTGACAATGGACAACAAAATTGACTTCAATGAACTCCGAGATCTGAGTTCTTCTCTAAGCGTGCCAATAAATGAGGATAAATTGTAAGACCATTAGTGTTTGCTGCGAGAAGTGCGTGACCTTGTGGCATGAAACAAAGAGGGTAGACTTGAGTTGGGTTAAAATTTTTGAAAAATGTAAAGAATCGGGAAAAGAAATAAAAAAACTTGTTACATTCGCTCTATGGATCCCTATCGCTAATATTGCCGCTGTTTTCAGCGTAGTAGACGAACTGTGGTCAAAAAATCGTAATTTTAATTACACATGTAAAGAATTCTATAACTTTATCCTTGCAAATAAAAAGGCATTAGAAGAAACTCGTAGTGTAAAGAAATATCATTTTAAATAAAAAAAATTGATTTTTACTCATTTGTTTATTTTCCTCCCGAATTTCCGATCCACTGCGTTTGCAACCCTATCGAACACCCCCCCCCCCCATATCTTACTTTTAAGTACAATTAGCAACGTAATAGTTATAACTTAAATACTTATAACATCTTCTAATGTCGTAATACTTGTACACAAGCCACATTTCCCCCAAACAAGTTTTAGTTTACCTTCTGTGAAACATTTTTGTAATCATCTATATTTAATTGAATAATCATATTATAAGGATTATACGCTCTCTTTTTTTTATAGCTTGTAATAAAACGCACTTCATTTTCGCACTTAAACCTGTTTTGGATTTTCAATTTATATGTACATTAAGTCTATTTCACTGGATTTTTCTAACATACCACACACTAGAAGTTTCGGCTTACCAAAATATCATAATTATCACTCAGATTTTTCCAACTTCACCTTTAATTTAATCAACGGAATCCCATTCACCAAAATAAACCGATACCACCTTTTTTAGTCGCTATTGTATTTAAACTTAAGCCAGACGGATTAATTTGACTTTTGAGTGCACCCCTTTTTTCAACTGGTGATTCATTTTGCTTTAGCTGCATAATGATAACACGAACCCTATTTAACATGTCTGGATACGTCATAGCTTGCCCTGATAGAACCGTTACTTCGTTTACCGATAGCATTGCATTTTTGATTTCGCTCGGTTGATTTTTCAAACTCTTCATTTTGTGTCAATTTCTCATAGTTCAATCATTTTTTTAATTTTTTTCCCCAATTTTAATTTCGGATATTTGTTCGAAAAAAATTTTAATTTCTTTTCTTGCTGAGTTTCATGTATACATCAGCTAACTCAAAGAATTTCCTGCATTTTTTCCACGAACGAGTTTTTAACGGTTAAGCAATCAGAGCACATTGGGCTTTAGCAATATATATTTATTATATTCCACTAACCCAACACATTTGGCATAAAAACTTTTTAGGAAAGCAGGTCTGCTCTCGTGATCGCTTGTACTGTACATATATTCTCTAAGTCTCATATTAATGCTACCTCCCAACCGTTTCCGCAATGAAGCAGATAGATTACAAGTTTTTAGAGAAGAGCTTCTTAAATTATGTATTATTTGAAAAAAAAAGGGGTGTAGCCACAACTCCGCCCATTAATCAAGTCACTTTAATACATTAGGTAACAGCAAGGTGTCTAACCTGGAAACTGGTGGCACACATTTTTGACCAGCCAATGTCTTCTAAGAAATATCAATTTACCTCATAAGCACAAAGAGTTGAATGCCAGATAAGGCATAACCGATAGCATTAGGTCTGAACATGTGAGTAGTTCGTAGGGTAAGTGCACCAATTCGCGTCCACTACCCAATTGGCGTCCACTTGATTTTATAACATGCCATAAAACGACGTATTTTCCTTAAAATGCTGATATTACTATATCGTCATGTTCGTGTATATGTTTGCTACCCCTAAAGTGAGCAATAAGATGGTTGATTTAAATCTGAGTCGTTAGAGCTCACTTCATTAGGAGTCGACATGTAAGTAATGCGAAAATGCAAGAAAAAATTTAAAGTTTAAAATGTAAGGGACTGTGTTTTTTATCCCATTTTTACTTCATAAGAAAGTTTTTTAAGTAGTTATATTTCAAATAAATATAATATTGCTTGAAATTTAAGTTAATTTTCGGAATAACCATTAATGTGGTTTATTGGCCGCGAAATGGATCAATGATTACTATCATGAGTCAGTTCGTGTGTACTGGTGACCGCAAATTAAAGCTGAATTTTTTTACCTTGCTCTAAATTGCGGTCTACAAGCCGCTCTTCATTAATTAGTCTGATTTAATGCATTAAATATAAGGAAATATGGAAGGATATATTGCTACATCACTAAATGAGGTCAGACATTCGACAAGGAAAATTTTCTATTAGAGCAGCATCTAGCATCAAATAAAATATTCGAAAAAACATTACAAGATAAATTTTCTGAAAGATATCCTTAAGGCATACAAGAGTTTGGACCATAAGTATTTTAATGGAAACCGAAGAAAAAACTAGTTAAGTGATGCGAGTCGTTAGCCAAATGTGGGTTTCCATTAAGTCCTGATAGCCTTTTAATCGCACACGAAGTGTTCCGTACCATCGTACAAGATTTAACACTATGTACTTTTTATTTCATCATTATTTTTTTATTTTCATTATTTGTTGTTATAGCAGCTATAGTATTACTCACTCTTTGAAAATTTCATGTGTCTACGTATTACGCTTCAAGAGATACAGCTATTGCTAAAGTCGAGCAAAAAACGCCGAAAAAATTACGATTTTTCTATAGGCGCTCCCTTTAATTTAATTTTATTTATTATAGCGGCAATAGAAATACACACTCTGTAAAAATTTCAACTGTATATTTATTACGGTTCATGAGATACAACCCGCTGACAGACAGACGGACAGCGCAGGCTTAGTACGGGTACGCAACCCAAAACATGGGCAAGGTGATCGATGGCACGAATACATCCTTCAAAAATGGACGACCAGGGTGAAACTGACAGACCTTTTTCTGAAATGTAATCCAGAGATAAGTTTTCTGAAGAGGTTATTCGAAAATGGTTAGAAGAGCTGAAAAATTATATAAAGGAAATGAATGCAGGAGACATATTTGAAGAAACGGTTATTTTTTCCTACGTACGACCACCTAAGGATGTAGTCAATAGCCATGCCAGAAGACTGATTTTAGTTCGTTCTGTGTCAGCCTGCATGAGAATATATCGCGAATGGGGTTAATGGTTAATTACTAAACAAATTCAAAAACATATAACCTTTTTTGTTGAGGGCCACAAATCCCACTTAACATTGGAGCTATGCGAGGTTTTCAGGCAAACGGGATAATTTTATATGCACTTCCCCCTCGCACTGTACATATTTTACAACGAGCAGATGTTAATGTTTTCAACTAATGCTTCATCAAAAGTAACGGGAGTGTTTAGTGATGATCTTGTTTTAAAGAGATGAGCTAGCTTTCGATACTGGTCGCATGGAACTCGGCGCGATCACTGCACAGCCGAGGATATTGTCCAGATTGTTATTCAATGTTCTAATCATTCAACACATGTGACATTCCCGAAGTCCGCAAGAGTGTCAAAGGTATAAGCGAAATCAAGGTACTGTCATCGGCAAAACTATGGATGAGATTGAAAGTAAGGAAAAGCAGATCATTGAAAATTACGAGGAAAGACGGAAAGATAATAGAGCCCTGTGGCACACCGACATTTATAGGGTGAGCTTCAGATGTAACTCCATCTAAGCGACCAGATCAAAAACTTCCAATCCATAATAAAAGTAGAGGAGAGACCAAGACCTTCAAGTTTGGCTAAAAAGTATGTTGAACTAAATATAGCTTTAAGGCGAAAATTTGCTTTATTATTAATTCCTTCTTGATTTGTTCCTATTAATTTAATGAAATTTAAAAGATGCTGTTATGTAAAACAACCCAATTTGAATTGAATTAGTTTTAATCTGAGGAATGATATGTTACTGTGAATTATATCTTTTAATGGCTTTTCAAATCAGGTATAACGAAAACGTAATAAAATCGTATCTTTCAAAACGACATTTATTTAACATAAAAGCGGTTTTTATACATTTTTTTTAACCTGGACGCGTATTGGCACCTTGGTTGACGCAAACTGGCTTAGACTGGACACAAACTGGTGATTTCCTCATACATGATATTTTCAATTATTATGCAGACCAGATAAATGTTTTCAGTTTTTAATTTAAATTAAAAGATAGTAAGCTATTGTACTACAAAAATTTTAACATTGACATTAAGTAAATTCTACTAAAAACCCTTCTTGTAAAGATTGCATTTCCTTAAATGGGCGTGAATTGGTGCGTTTACTCTGTTTTATACTATGCTTAAATCCATGTACTACACATATTATTTAAGACAAATTCATAAGGTAAGTTACTTACGTAAGGTAAACGCGCCCTTTAAATTGAGCAGACGTATCCAAAATAATATTAAGCGACAATAAGGATTCTTCCGTAAAGTTTGCCGTTAAAATTCCTTAAGTAAAGTGCGGTAAGAGTCGCTCGTTACGTACGGACGCATGTTTATCCAATGATATTAATAAAATATTAATGAAATCGGTAACACTATTATTATTTGATTTTATTTTATTATCGAAGTAGAATGTGAAAAGAGGTGGTCCCTTCTAAGAGAAATTTTGGAAAAAAGTTAAAAAAAGCGAGGTATTTCTTTCTGAATTGCTGCCGATTTTTCTTCAGATTATTCTTCAAATTCTTCTTATACTTTATATAATGTCCATAAAAAGCACAAATCTTCAAGTAAATCAACTTCCATGTTAATTTTTTTTGCTTTTATAACTTTTTGAAATTGAAAACATTATATATATCAAAATAATAACCCTTACGAAATGTGACGACTGTTTAGGGCAAAAGTGTCAATCATCCGTAAGTAAACCTGCCTCGTTCAAATTTACGTCCATTGTGGTTCAGCCTTCACACCGAACCAGGTCAAACCAAGAAACTCTGATATACAGCCTGAAACTGATGTTCACAGAAACAGAACTTAACACTGCATATTTCAAGATTCAGGAAAGAAAATTATCTGTACTTGAGATGCAAGTCCTTGTGATACTTCCCTGATTAGTGCGAATTCCAAAAATGTGAAATATCTATTCTTCTACAACATTTTGTCAATTTCGAAAAATAAACCGCAGCTCAATCTGCAATATCATTATATTCTGTCTGCATGAATGTACGTGTATTGTATGTTATTCAGAATTGTTTCTAATTTTAATCAACGCGTAATGTACTCCATTAAAAAAACAAAATCAAAAAATACATCCAACCAAGAATCTAAGCCCACCACCCAAATACAATCAATTATCGATATTACCAAATCCATGTATACATTAACAAGTCAAAACTTACATAGTTACGATCGACTTTAGAGCGTGGAAAACACCATCTGCAAGATTTCCAATACCATTTGACCTCAATCTGAGAACTCTTAATTCACTTAATCCTTTGAAAGTTGACCACGTGATTTCTAATTGATTGTTGCTTAAGTCCCTAAAAAAAAAGTAAATTGAGGTTTGGAGCCATTTCCATTAAATTCTCCATAGATACAACACAACATATTAAAAAAGGAAGCAAACACATTAGAACTACAAAGTTAATGAATTCTTCTATTATGATACACAATATTCTACAAAGCAGAAATAACAAAATTCCATTAAGATAGGATAAAAGTATATTTACAAGAGAAATGAAAAGAAAAGATAGGAGTTAGCAAAAGCATTTGTACAGATGGTGAAGACAAAGCTTGTTAAGCAAATATTATTTTAGTACAAAACAGAATTTCCACGCAAAATATGTTAACAAAAAATAATTTAGCAGCAGAGGCCTTCTTCTAGCTTACAATTTTTTCAAAATGCTAAGGGCTTTGAATGTTCCAGCCGGCAAGCTTTTGAGTCTGTTGTGATTGATTTGAAGCTCATGAAGTCCTTTCAAATGTTCAAATGAGTTCTCCTCTAGTGATCTTATTGCGTTGAAATTAAAATTTCTAAAAATAAACACAGTAAAGAGAAGGTGTAATATATATCCTAATTAATTATATTACAGGCATGTTAGTTTATTCGATGCAAGAAATGTGTTTGGCAGAATTGTTCTTATGGCATTCTTGCTCAAATCCAATTCTCGTAAATTGGGCAATGCGAGAAATGACTCTTTTGTCACTCCTTGTATTTTATTATGCGCTAGAACAAGCTTTTCCAACGATAGCAATCCTTTAAAAACTGGTATTCTCTGCAAGCGATTCTTTTTAAGATTTCTGAAAGTTCAATATGATTGATGAAAAATGTCCCGATTTTTTATTGTAATGGTCACTAACAAGCTTATGAGTCCTGTAAAGTTTGCTATAGTATTGCCCACGCTATCATCCAGTTTATTGCCAGTCAAATCCCTGTATATAGAAAAAAAAATTTGAATAAAAGACTCTTTTCTTTTATCTTAAAATTACATACAAACTTCTGACCCATTTTGGCAGTGCAGGCACTTGTTTTAAATCGGATTTCTTACACTCAAAATAATCATCCAAACAAGAACAAGAATGCGGGCAGAAATTAAAGTTAGCAATCTCGTATTGATTGCCATTTTCATCCGTAAATCCTGTATCTGCAGCATGCTTGGTATTGCTCACGCCACTTGTATGTTCTTGGGAATAGCATTGCGATATCAAACTAAAGCATATAATTCCAACGAAATGAAATCTTTGTCTTCGCACAAATCTTAGCCTTAAATGCATTTCGCAAGTTAATAATAAATACTGTCACATTCCAATCAAAAATAAACAAAATTTCATCCCCTTGTACGCTTCCTCACTTTTTACTTCAATGCTTTAGGATAATTGAACGCTATTATTAAAATCATTTTGAATTTCCTAATCATACAGATTTTTTAAATTAATATATCAATGTATGAATTGCAGTAAATCATTTTCTATGAATTGCATTGTTATGAATAACAAGAAATTATCAAACACTTTAGATTGTTCCATTTTGCTCAGTACGTATTTTTCGCTTTTCTTTTTAGTTTTTAATTTTATTATATATAGTCCTTTCACGATAATTTACAATTTTGAATTTAAAAAATTACCCCAGATATAAAATAACTCCAAGGCTTGTCAGTCACCCCAACGCATATAACAGGATGGGGTTCATATAAAATTCGTGTACATGAATAGTGAAGCCGAATCGAAAACTCCTAATCCAAATAAAATCTCGAAGGGTAGGTGGATGATAACAAAGAATGTAGAATATAGAGCCAAAATAAAACAGGTAACAACTGTAATCTTGGATGGTTAGTTAATGGCAGCGTGTATAAATGTCAACAAATTTGCACTCTTTTTTTAGATAAGTTTGACTGTTCCTTCAGAAATTCTTACTTTTATTGCTTTCATGGGGATGGTCGATACCACTGACATTTATAATAGGTCTGTTCGATGAAAACCCCGGGTAAGCCCCAGGCTACACCGGGCTAGACTATCTTGTTTTTTGAAAAACCTGGGCTACCCCGTGCTTACACTAAAAATTTCTTGGGGTAATGGTTTGATATTTATCACTCGAGAACTGTCATTTGCAATTTGGGCAAAAATAAGCAAAAATGAGAAGAAAAGAAATAAATAAATAGCTACAGCACATTTGGTTTGTCTTCACCAATTTTATAAATACGTTATTACAATTAATTATACTCAGGAGAACTGTCACAGTAGGTTTACCCAGTGTTTTAAAAAAACTTGTTCTATGACGGCACAAAACCCCGGGTAAATGTGGGGAAAATTGTAGGGGAAAATTTACACGGTGTTTTCATCAAACAAACGGAACAAACCTAATATTTATGTATATACATATATATATAATATATGTTTGTTCGATGAAAACACCGTGTAAATTTTCCCCAAATTTACACAGGGTTTTGTGCACTCATCGAAGAAGTTTTTAAAACACCGGGATAATCTAATGTAATGACATTTCTCTGACAGTTCTCCTGAATATAATTAATTGTAAAAAGTTATTTATAAAATGGGTAAATACAAAAAAAATGTGCTCTAGCTATTTTTCAATTTCATTTCTTCTAATTTTTGATTATTTCTGCTGAAGAAGTCATTTATATGTCCCAATCAACAACAAGTGACAGTTCTCAAGTGAAACTGTCCAACCATTACCCCGAGAAATTTTTAGTGTAACCACGGGATAGCCCAGGTTTTTTCAAAAAACAAGATAGTATAGCCACGCCATATCTTAATTTCCCTTACATTTTACAGTTGAGTTATTTGCTTGTAATCTCTGCCGGTTTGCAATAAAATTTTAAATAATAATAAAAAATATATTTTCTTTTCCTTCAAGCCCACATTTTTTTAATATAATATCATTTATTTTCAGAAATATAAATATCGTTTCATTTTGTCATGTTTTTTCTTAATAGATTTAGATCTGACATATTGGCAGCAATGGAGCGGCAGCGTTAAATTTAGGATTAGTGATGGGTCGACGACCACGCCGACGACGACGGCGTGGGTAATGTAATGCATTTCATACATGCAGTACTGTCTCTAAATATTTTTGACATAAAACGACGACCACGCCGACGTCGGCGCTGTTAATGTAATCCGGCCATTAAGGCTGAATTACAATGTACGCAACGGAACGCAACTGAACGGTGTGAAATGTCAAATTTAAGCCTGAAACACAAATTCACAACACGAAATGATTATTAAATTATTATATTCAAATCGCAAATAAACATCTGTACAGCCGTCCGATGAGTAATTTCGAAATTTCTAAATGGCCGGCTTGCTGTAGTATTGGAATGCTGCCCGTACTCTCGATCGAAACTTGGCATTTCGCCATTTTGCCTCCCCCGAATACTTCTCGACCATAGAAGTGCCAATATCCTCCTTGTGTGGGCTATGGCTTATCAAGGTATGTATGTAGGTGGTAAAATTATTTGTTGAAATTTATTAACAATATGGGAGATATAAAAAAAAAAGTTGTAAAAGTGTAATAAACTATGATTAACACTGAGTTTATGTGGATTACAAAATATCATCTACCACTCACTTATTTTCAACTTTTTTCCAATTTCTTTAGATTTTTTTTTCTTTTAAATATGTATTTCGATATTGAGGATTTCTTTTCTTAAATTAATTAATTGCTCCACGAAAGACATTTTTTGGTCATTACTATGAACTGTCAAAATCAAATTACGACGACAAAAGTTATTTCCAACTCTGGTTACGACGACAAAATCGGTCGGCGCCATTCTGTACAGCAACATGGTATCGCCATTAGGTCAACATTTAATTTGTCGTCGTAAATGTTGTGTCGGCATCATTGTGTTTCGACCATCTTATCTAAAGGCACTTTCACATCAAAACCGAAAAACTCAATTTATTCTAAAAATAAGATTTTTGCTCCAATGATTAACAAAATCATGGGAAATAGGATAAACTAATAATTTTATGGAACAAATATACATCCCTGAAAACTCACCGATTTTCTTTAAACTTTGCACACTAGTTCCTTTTCACTCACAAATCAGAAATATGAAAACGAAATTTGTCGGAAAGTTATAGTTTCCGAGATATTCGACTTTAAAATTCCGCTCCGCGCGCGTGTGTTTGTGTGTGCCACTGCCAGCCTGCCTGTGCGCGTGTGTGTGTGTTTCTTTAATAAATTTTTTCTATTCCATTCTAACTAAATATTTGTAATGAATAAACAAAAAGCATTGCTGGTAACCCGAACGTTCGGAAGGATGTTTACACACTTGTATACTTGTTACTAAAAAGAAGAAGAAGAGTTAATAATTGTGAGAATGTCAAATTGTGTTGTGAAGTGTAGTACAAATATCGGGAATTTTAAAATCGAATATCTCGGAAACTATAACTTTCCGACAAATTTCGTTTTCATATTTGTGATTTGTGAGTGAAAAGGAACTAGTGTGCAAAGTTTAAAGAAAATCGGTGAGTTTTCAGGGATGTATATTTAAGCCTAGGCTTCTAAAAAAATTAGTTTTAGATTTTGAACTCCCAAGGGGGGGTATTGGGAGAATAGGCTTCTAAAAAAATTAGTTTTAGATTTTGAACTCCCAAGGGGGGGGTATTGGGAGAATAGGCTTCTAAAAAAATGAGTTTTAGATTTTGAACTCCCAAGGGGGGGGTATTGGGAGAATAGGCTTCTAAAAAAATTAGTTTTAGATTTTGAACTCCCAAGGGGGGGGTATTGGGAGAATAGGCTTCTAAAAAAATTAGTTTTAGATTTTGAACTCCCAAGGGGGGGGGGTATTGGGAGAATAGGCTTCTAAAAAAATTAGTTTTAGATTTTGAACTCCCAAGGGGGGGGTATTGGGAGAATAGGCTTCTAAAATAATTAGTTTTAGATTTTGAACTCCCAAGGGGGGGGTATTGGGAGAATAGGCTTCTAAAAAAATTAGTTTTAGATTTTGAACTCCCAAGGGGGGGGTATTGGGAGAATAGGCTTCTAAAAAATTAGTTTTAGATTTTGAACTCCCAAGGGGGGGGTATTGGGAGAATAGGCTTCTAAAAAAATTAGTTTTAGATTTTGAACTCCCAAGGGGGGGGTATTGGGAGAATAGGCTTCTAAAAAAATTAGTTTTAGATTTTGAACTCCCAAGGGGGGGGTATTGGGAGAATAGGCTTCTAAAAAAATTAGTTTTAGATTTTGAACTCCCAAGGGGGGGGTATTGGGAGAATAGGCTTCTAAAAAAATTAGTTTTAGATTTTGAACTCCCAAGGGGGGGTATTGGGAGAATAGGCTTCTAAAAAAAATTAGTATTAGATTTTGAACTCCCAAGGGGGGGGGGTATTGGGAGAATAGGCTTCTAAAAAAAATTAGTATTAGATTTTGAACTCCCAAGGGGGGGGGGTATTGGGAGAATAGGCTTCTAAAAAAATTAGTTTTAGATTTTGAACTCCCAAGGGGGGGGTATTGGGAGAATAGGCTTCTAAAAAAATTAGTTTTAGATTTTGAACTCCCAAGGGGGGGGTATTGGGAGAATAGGCTTCTAAAAAAATTAGTTTTAGATTTTGAACTCCCAGGGGGGGGGTATTGGGAGAATAGGCTTCTAAAAAAATTAGTTTTAGATTTTGAACTCCCAAGGGGGGGGGGTATTGGGAGAATAGGCTTCTAAAAAAATTAGTTTTAGATTTTGAACTCCCAAGGGGGGGGTATTGGGAGAATAGGCTTCTAAAAAAATTAGTTTTAGATTTTGAACTCCCAAGGGGGGGGGGTATTGGGAGAATAGGCTTCTAAAAAAATTAGTTTTAGATTTTGAACTCCCAAGGGGGGGGTATTGGGAGAATAGGCTTCTAAAAAAATTAGTTTTAGATTTTGAACTCCCAAGGGGGGGGTATTGGGAGAATAGGCTTCTAAAAAAATTAGTTTTAGATTTTGAACTCCCAAGGGGGGGTATTGGGAGAATAGGCTTCTAAAAAAATTAGTTTTAGATTTTGAACTCCCAAGGGGGGGGTATTGGGAGAATAGGCTTCTAAAAAAATTAGTTTTAGATTTTGAACTCCCAAGGGGGGGGGGTATTGGGAGAATAGGCTTCTAAAAAAATGTATTTCAGAATTTGAACTCCAAAGGGGGGGGGTATTGGGAGAATAGGCGGAACAAATATACATCCCTGAAAACTCACCGATTTTCTTTAAACTTTGCACACTAGTTCCTTTTCACTCACAAATCAGAAATATGAAAACGAAATTTGTCGGAAAGTTATAGTTTCCGAGATATTCGACTTTAAAATTCCCGCTTCGCTCCGCGCGCGTGTGTTTGTGTGTGCCACTGCCAGCCTGCCTGTGCGCGCGTGTGTGTGTGTGTTTCTTTAATAAATTTTTTCTATTCCATTCTAACTAAATATTTGTAATGAATAAACAAAAAGCATTGCTGGTAACCCGAATGTTCGGAAGGAATGTTTACACTACTTGTATACTTGTTACTAAAAAGAAGAAGAAGAAGAAGAAGAAGAAGAAGAGTTAATAATTGTGAGAATGTCAAATTGTGTTGTGAAGTGTAGTACAAATATCGGGAATTTTAAAGTCGAATATCTCGGAAACTATAACTTTCCGACAAATTTCGTTTTCATATTTGTGATTTGTGAGTGAAAAGGAACTAGTGTGCAAAGTTTAAAGAAAATCGGTGAGTTTTCAGGGATGTATATTTTAGCCTAGGCTTCTAAAAAAATGAGTTTTAGATTTTGAACTCCCAAGGGGGGGGTATTGGGAGAATAGGCTTCTAAAAAAATTAGTTTTAGATTTTGAACTCCCAAGGGGGGGGGGGGTATTGGGAGAATAGGCTTCTAAAAAAATTAGTTTTAGATTTTGAACTCCCAAGGGGGGGGTATTGGGAGAATAGGCTTCTAAAAAAATTAGTTTTAGATTTTGAACTCCCAAGGGGGGGGTATTGGGAGAATAGGCATCTAAAAAAATTAGTTTTAGATTTTGAACTCCCAAGGGGGGGTATTGGGAGAATAGGCTTCTAAAAAAATTAGTTTTAGATTTTGAACTCCCAAGGGGGGGGTATTGGGAGAATAGGCTTCTAAAAAAATTAGTTTTAGATTTTGAACTCCCAAGGGGGGGGGGTATTGGGAGAATAGGCTTCTAAAAAAATGTATTTCAGAATTTGAACTCCAAAGGGGGGGGGTATTGGGAGAATAGGCGGAACAAATATACATCCCTGAAAACTCACCGATTTTCTTTAAACTTTGCACACTAGTTCCTTTTCACTCACAAATCAGAAATATGAAAACGAAATTTGTCGGAAAGTTATAGTTTCCGAGATATTCGACTTTAAAATTCCCGCTTCGCTCCGCGCGCGTGTGTTTGTGTGTGCCACTGCCAGCCTGCCTGTGCGCGTGTGTGTGTGTGTTTCTTTAATAAATTTTTTCTATTCCATTCTAACTAAATATTTGTAATGAATAAACAAAAAGCATTGCTGGTAACCCGAATGTTCGGAAGGAATGTTTACACTACTTGTATACTTGTTACTAAAAAGAAGAAGAAGAGTTAATAATTGTGAGAATGTCAAATTGTGTTGTGAAGTGTAGTACAAATATCGGGAATTTTAAAGTCGAATATCTCGGAAACTATAACTTTCCGACAAATTTCGTTTTCATATTTGTGATTTGTGAGTGAAAAGGAACTAGTGTGCAAAGTTTAAAGAAAATCGGTGAGTTTTCAGGGATGTATATTTAAGCCTAGGCTTCTAAAAAAATTAGTTTTAGATTTTGAACTCCCAAGGGGGGGGTATTGGGAGAATAGGCTTCTAAAAAAATTAGTTTTAGATTTTGAACTCCCAAGGGGGGGGTATTGGGAGAATAGGCTTCTAAAAAAATTAGTTTTAGATTTTGAACTCCCAAGGGGGGGGTATTGGGAGAATAGGCTTCTAAAAAATTAGTTTTAGATTTTGAACTCCCAAGGGGGGGGTATTGGGAGAATAGGCTTCTAAAAAAATTAGTTTTAGATTTTGAACTCCCAAGGGGGGGGTATTGGGAGAATAGGCTTCTAAAAAAATTAGTTTTAGATTTTGAACTCCCAAGTGGGGGGTATTGGGAGAATAGGCTTCTAAAAAAATTAGTTTTAGATTTTGAACTCCCAAGGGGGGGGGGGTATTGGGAGAATAGGCTTCTAAAAAAATTAGTTTTAGATTTTGAACTCCCAAGGGGGGGGGGGTATTGGGAGAATAGGCTTCTAAAAAAATGTATTTCAGAATTTGAACTCCAAAGGGGGGGGGGTATTGGGAGAATAGGCGGAACAAATATACATCCCTGAAAACTCACCGATTTTCTTTAAACTTTGCACACTAGTTCCTTTTCACTCACAAATCAGAAATATGAAAACGAAATTTGTCGGAGAGTTATAGTTTCCGAGATATTCGACTTTAAAATTCCCGCTTCGCTCCGCGCGCGTGTGTTTGTGTGTGCCACTGCCAGCCTGCCTGTGCGCGTGTGTGTGTGTGTTTCTTTAATAAATTTTTTCTATTCCATTCTAACTAAATATTTGTAATGAATAAACAAAAAGCATTGCTGGTAACCCGAATGTTCGGAAGGAATGTTTACACTACTTGTATACTTGTTACTAAAAAGAAGAAGAAGAGTTAATAATTGTGAGAATGTCAAATTGTGTTGTGAAGTGTAGTACAAATATCGGGAATTTTAAAGTCGAATATCTCGGAAACTATAACTTTCCGACAAATTTCGTTTTCATATTTGTGATTTGTGAGTGAAAAGGAACTAGTGTGCAAAGTTTAAAGAAAATCGGTGAGTTTTCAGGGATGTATATTTAAGCCTAGGCTTCTAAAAAATTAGTTTTAGATTTTGAACTCCCAAGGGGGGGGTATTGGGAGAATAGGCTTCTAAAAAAATTAGTTTTAGATTTTGAACTCCCAAGGGGGGGGTATTGGGAGAATAGGCTTCTAAAAAAATTAGTTTTAGATTTTGAACTCCCAAGGGGGGGGTATTGGGAGAATAGGCTTCTAAAAAAATTAGTTTTAGATTTTGAACTCCCAAGGGGGGGGGGTATTGGGAGAATAGGCTTCTAAAAAAATTAGTTTTAGATTTTGAACTCCCAAGGGGGGGGGTATTGGGAGAATAGGCTTCTAAAAAAATTAGTTTTAGATTTTGAACTCCCAAGGGGGGGGGGGGTATTGGGAGGGAACAAATATACATCCCTGAAAACTCACCGATTTTCTTTAAACTTTGCACACTAGTTCCTTTTCACTCACAAATCAGAAATATGAAAACGAAATTTGTCGGAAAGTTATAGTTTCCGAGATATTCGACTTTAAAATTCCCGCTTCGCTCCGCGCGCGTGTGTTTGTGTGTGCCACTGCCAGCCTGCCTGTGCGCGTGTGTGTGTGTGTTTCTTTAATAAATTTTTTCTATTCCATTCTAACTAAATATTTGTAATGAATAAACAAAAAGCATTGCTGGTAACCCGAATGTTCGGAAGGAATGTTTACACTACTTGTATACTTGTTACTAAAAAGAAGAAGAAGAGTTAATAATTGTGAGAATGTCAAATTGTGTTGTGAAGTGTAGTACAAATATCGGGAATTTTAAAGTCGAATATCTCGGAAACTATAACTTTCCGACAAATTTCGTTTTCATATTTGTGATTTGTGAGTGAAAAGGAACTAGTGTGCAAAGTTTAAAGAAAATCGGTGAGTTTTCAGGGATGTATATTTAAGCCTAGGCTTCTAAAAAAATTAGTTTTAGATTTTGAACTCCCAAGGGGGGGTATTGGGAGAATAGGCTTCTAAAAAAATTAGTTTTAGATTTTGAACTCCCAAGGGGGGGGTATTGGGAGAATAGGCTTCTAAAAAAATTAGTTTTAGATTTTGAACTCCCAAGGGGGGGGTATTGGGAGAATAGGCTTCTAAAAAAATTAGTTTTAGATTTTGAACTCCCAAGGGGGGGGGGGGGTATTGGGAGAATAGGCTTCTAAAAAAATTAGTTTTAGATTTTGAACTCCCAAGGGGGGGGTATTGGGAGAATAGGCTTCTAAAAAAATTAGTTTTAGATTTTGAACTCCCAAGGGGGGGGGGTATTGGGAGAATAGGCGTCTAAAAAAATGTATTTCAGAATTTGAACTCCAAAGAGGGGGGGGGGGGGGTATTGGGAGAATAGGCGGAACAAATATACATCCCTGAAAACTCACCGATTTTCTTTAAACTTTGCACACTAGTTCCTTTTCACTCACAAATCAGAAATATGAAAACGAAATTTGTCGGAAAGTTATAGTTTCCGAGATATTCGACTTTAAAATTCCCGCTTCGCTCCGCGCGCGTGTGTTTGTGTGTGCCACTGCCAGCCTGCCTGTGCGCGTGTGTGTGTGTGTTTCTTTAATAAATTTTTTCTATTCCATTCTAACTAAATATTTGTAATGAATAAACAAAAAGCATTGCTGGTAACCCGAATGTTCGGAAGGAATGTTTACACTACTTGTATACTTGTTACTAAAAAGAAGAAGAAGAAGAAGAAGAAGAAGAGTTAATAATTGTGAGAATGTCAAATTGTGTTGTGAAGTGTAGTACAAATATCGGGAATTTTAAAGTCGAATATCTCGGAAACTATAACTTTCCGACAAATTTCGTTTTCATATTTGTGATTTGTGAGTGAAAAGGAACTAGTGTGCAAAGTTTAAAGAAAATCGGTGAGTTTTCAGGGATGTATATTTTAGCCTAGGCTTCTAAAAAAATGAGTTTTAGATTTTGAACTCCCAAGGGGGGGGTATTGGGAGAATAGGCTTCTAAAAAAATTAGTTTTAGATTTTGAACTCCCAAGGGGGGGGTATTGGGAGAATAGGCTTCTAAAAAAATTAGTTTTAGATTTTGAACTCCCAAGGGGGGGTATTGGGAGAATAGGCTTCTAAAAAAATTAGTTTTAGATTTTGAACTCCCAAGGGGGGGGTATTGGGAGAATAGGCATCTAAAAAAATTAGTTTTAGATTTTGAACTCCCAAGGGGGGGTATTGGGAGAATAGGCTTCTAAAAAAATTAGTTTTAGATTTTGAACTCCCAAGGGGGGGGTATTGGGAGAATAGGCTTCTAAAAAAATTAGTTTTAGATTTTGAACTCCCAAGGGGGGGGGTATTGGGAGAATAGGCTTCTAAAAAAATGTATTTCAGAATTTGAACTCCAAAGGGGGGGGGGTATTGGGAGAATAGGCGGAACAAATATACATCCCTGAAAACTCACCGATTTTCTTTAAACTTTGCACACTAGTTCCTTTTCACTCACAAATCAGAAATATGAAAACGAAATTTGTCGGAAAGTTATAGTTTCCGAGATATTCGACTTTAAAATTCCCGCTTCGCTCCGCGCGCGTGTGTTTGTGTGTGCCACTGCCAGCCTGCCTGTGCGCGTGTGTGTGTGTGTTTCTTTAATAAATTTTTTCTATTCCATTCTAACTAAATATTTGTAATGAATAAACAAAAAGCATTGCTGGTAACCCGAATGTTCGGAAGGAATGTTTACACTACTTGTATACTTGTTACTAAAAAGAAGAAGAAGAGTTAATAATTGTGAGAATGTCAAATTGTGTTGTGAAGTGTAGTACAAATATCGGGAATTTTAAAGTCGAATATCTCGGAAACTATAACTTTCCGACAAATTTCGTTTTCATATTTGTGATTTGTGAGTGAAAAGGAACTAGTGTGCAAAGTTTAAAGAAAATCGGTGAGTTTTCAGGGATGTATATTTAAGCCTAGGCTTCTAAAAAAATTAGTTTTAGATTTTGAACTCCCAAGGGGGGGGTATTGGGAGAATAGGCTTCTAAAAAAATTAGTTTTAGATTTTGAACTCCCAAGGGGGGGGTATTGGGAGAATAGGCTTCTAAAAAAATTAGTTTTAGATTTTGAACTCCCAAGGGGGGGGGGTATTGGGAGAATAGGCTTCTAAAAAATTAGTTTTAGATTTTGAACTCCCAAGGGGGGGGTATTGGGAGAATAGGCTTCTAAAAAAATTAGTTTTAGATTTTGAACTCCCAAGGGGGGGGTATTGGGAGAATAGGCTTCTAAAAAAATTAGTTTTAGATTTTGAACTCCCAAGTGGGGGGTATTGGGAGAATAGGCTTCTAAAAAAATTAGTTTTAGATTTTGAACTCCCAAGGGGGGGGGGGTATTGGGAGAATAGGCTTCTAAAAAAATTAGTTTTAGATTTTGAACTCCCAAGGGGGGGGGGTATTGGGAGAATAGGCTTCTAAAAAAATGTATTTCAGAATTTGAACTCCAAAGGGGGGGGGGGGTATTGGGAGAATAGGCGGAACAAATATACATCCCTGAAAACTCACCGATTTTCTTTAAACTTTGCACACTAGTTCCTTTTCACTCACAAATCAGAAATATGAAAACGAAATTTGTCGGAGAGTTATAGTTTCCGAGATATTCGACTTTAAAATTCCCGCTTCGCTCCGCGCGCGTGTGTTTGTGTGTGCCACTGCCAGCCTGCCTGTGCGCGTGTGTGTGTGTGTTTCTTTAATAAATTTTTTCTATTCCATTCTAACTAAATATTTGTAATGAATAAACAAAAAGCATTGCTGGTAACCCGAATGTTCGGAAGGAATGTTTACACTACTTGTATACTTGTTACTAAAAAGAAGAAGAAGAGTTAATAATTGTGAGAATGTCAAATTGTGTTGTGAAGTGTAGTACAAATATCGGGAATTTTAAAGTCGAATATCTCGGAAACTATAACTTTCCGACAAATTTCGTTTTCATATTTGTGATTTGTGAGTGAAAAGGAACTAGTGTGCAAAGTTTAAAGAAAATCGGTGAGTTTTC
The DNA here is from genome assembly GCA_963924295.1 of Dioctria rufipes. Classification (NCBI taxonomy): domain Eukaryota; kingdom Metazoa; phylum Arthropoda; class Insecta; order Diptera; family Asilidae; genus Dioctria; species Dioctria rufipes. Next base: position 19,392,534 of record OZ002741.1, read on the forward strand.
AGGGATGTATATTTAAGCCTAGGCTTCTAAAAAATTAGTTTTAGATTTTGAACTCCCAAGGGGGGGGTATTGGGAGAATAGGCTTCTAAAAAAATTAGTTTTAGATTTTGAACTCCCAAGGGGGGGGTATTGGGAGAATAGGCTTCTAAAAAAATTAGTTTTAGATTTTGAACTCCCAAGGGGGGGGTATTGGGAGAATAGGCTTCTAAAAAAATTAGTTTTAGATTTTGAACTCCCAAGGGGGGGGGTATTGGGAAAATAGGCTTCTAAAAAAATTAGTTTTAGATTTTGAACTCCCAAGGGGGGGGGGTATTGGGAGAATAGGCTTCTAAAAAAATTAGTTTTAGATTTTGAACTCCCAAGGGGGGGGGGTATTGGGAGGGAACAAATATACATCCCTGAAAACTCACCGATTTTCTTTAAACTTTGCACACTAGTTCCTTTTCACTCACAAATCAGAAATATGAAAACGAAATTTGTCGGAAAGTTATAGTTTCCGAGATATTCGACTTTAAAATTCCCGCTTCGCTCCGCGCGCGTGTGTTTGTGTGTGCCACTGCCAGCCTGCCTGTGCGCGTGTGTGTGTGTGTTTCTTTAATAAATTTTTTCTATTCCATTCTAACTAAATATTTGTAATGAATAAACAAAAAGCATTGCTGGTAACCCGAATGTTCGGAAGGAATGTTTACACTACTTGTATACTTGTTACTAAAAAGAAGAAGAAGAGTTAATAATTGTGAGAATGTCAAATTGTGTTGTGAAGTGTAGTACAAATATCGGGAATTTTAAAGTCGAATATCTCGGAAACTATAACTTTCCGACAAATTTCGTTTTCATATTTGTGATTTGTGAGTGAAAAGGAACTAGTGTGCAAAGTTTAAAGAAAATCGGTGAGTTTTCAGGGATGTATATTTAAGCCTAGGCTTCTAAAAAAATTAGTTTTAGATTTTGAACTCCCAAGGGGGGGGTATTGGGAGAATAGGCTTCTAAAAAAATTAGTTTTAGATTTTGAACTCCCAAGGGGGGGGTATTGGGAGAATAGGCTTCTAAAAAAATTAGTTTTAGATTTTGAACTCCCAAGGGGGGGGTATTGGGAGAATAGGCTTCTAAAAAAATTAGTTTTAGATTTTGAACTCCCAAGGGGGGGGTATTGGGAGAATAGGCTTCTAAAAAAATTAGTTTTAGATTTTGAACTCCCAAGGGGGGGGGGTATTGGGAGAATAGGCTTCTAAAAAAATTAGTTTTAGATTTTGAACTCCCAAGGGGGGGGTATTGGGAGAATAGGCTTCTAAAAAAATTAGTTTTAGATTTTGAACTCCCAAGGGGGGGGGGTATTGGGAGAATAGGCTTCTAAAAAAATTAGTTTTAGATTTTGAACTCCCAAGGGGGGGGTATTGGGAGAATAGGCTTCTAAAAAAATTAGTTTTAGATTTTGAACTCCCAAGGGGGGGGTATTGGGAGAATAGGCTTCTAAAAAAATTAGTTTTAGATTTTGAACTCCCAAGGGGGGGGTATTGGGAGAATAGGCTTCTAAAAAAATTAGTTTTAGATTTTGAACTCCCAAGGGGGGGGGGTATTGGGAGAATAGGCTTCTAAAAAAATTAGTTTTAGATTTTGAACTCCCAAGGGGGGGTGTTGGGAGAATAGGCTTCTAAAAAAATTAGTTTTAGATTTTGAACTCCCAAGGGGGGGGTATTGGGAGAATAGGCTTCTAAAAAAATTAGTTTTAGATTTTGAACTCCCAAGGGGGGGGGTATTGGGAGAATAGGCTTCTAAAAAAATTAGTTTTAGATTTTGAACTCCCAAGGGGGGGGGGGGTATTGGGAGAATAGGCTTCTAAAAAAATGTATTTCAGAATTTGAACTCCAAAGGGGGGGGGGGTATTGGGAGAATAGGCGGAACAAATATACATCCCTGAAAACTCACCGATTTTCTTTAAACTTTGCACACTAGTTCCTTTTCACTCACAAATCAGAAATATGAAAACGAAATTTGTCGGAGAGTTATAGTTTCCGAGATATTCGACTTTAAAATTCCCGCTTCGCTCCGCGCGCGTGTGTTTGTGTGTGCCACTGCCAGCCTGCCTGTGCGCGTGTGTGTGTGTGTTTCTTTAATAAATTTTTTCTATTCCATTCTAACTAAATATTTGTAATGAATAAACAAAAAGCATTGCTGGTAACCCGAATGTTCGGAAGGAATGTTTACACTACTTGTATACTTGTTACTAAAAAGAAGAAGAAGAGTTAATAATTGTGAGAATGTCAAATTGTGTTGTGAAGTGTAGTACAAATATCGGGAATTTTAAAGTCGAATATCTCGGAAACTATAACTTTCCGACAAATTTCGTTTTCATATTTGTGATTTGTGAGTGAAAAGGAACTAGTGTGCAAAGTTTAAAGAAAATCGGTGAGTTTTCAGGGATGTATATTTAAGCCTAGGCTTCTAAAAAAATTAGTTTTAGATTTTGAACTCCCAAGGGGGGGGTATTGGGAGAATAGGCTTCTAAAAAAATTAGTTTTAGATTTTGAACTCCCAAGGGGGGGGTATTGGGAGAATAGGCTTCTAAAAAAATTAGTTTTAGATTTTGAACTCCCAAGGGGGGGGTATTGGGAGAATAGGCTTCTAAAAAAATTAGTTTTAGATTTTGAACTCCCAAGGGGGGGGGGTATTGGGAGAATAGGCTTCTAAAAAAATTAGTTTTAGATTTTGAACTCCCAAGGGGGGGGTATTGGGAGAATAGGCTTCTAAAAAAATTAGTTTTAGATTTTGAACTCCCAAGGGTGGGGGGGTATTGGGAGAATAGGCGTCTAAAAAAATGTATTTCAGAATTTGAACTCCAAAGAGGGGGGGGGGTATTGGGAGAATAGGCGGAACAAATATACATCCCTGAAAACTCACCGATTTTCTTTAAACTTTGCACACTAGTTCCTTTTCACTCACAAATCAGAAATATGAAAACGAAATTTGTCGGAAAGTTATAGTTTCCGAGATATTCGACTTTAAAATTCCCGCTTCGCTCCGCGCGCGTGTGTTTGTGTGTGCCACTGCCAGCCTGCCTGTGCGCGTGTGTGTGTGTGTTTCTTTAATAAATTTTTTCTATTCCATTCTAACTAAATATTTGTAATGAATAAACAAAAAGCATTGCTGGTAACCCGAATGTTCGGAAGGAATGTTTACACTACTTGTATACTTGTTACTAAAAAGAAGAAGAAGAGTTAATAATTGTGAGAATGTCAAATTGTGTTGTGAAGTGTAGTACAAATATCGGGAATTTTAAAGTCGAATATCTCGGAAACTATAACTTTCCGACAAATTTCGTTTTCATATTTGTGATTTGTGAGTGAAAAGGAACTAGTGTGCAAAGTTTAAAGAAAATCGGTGAGTTTTCAGGGATGTATATTTTAGCCTAGGCTTCTAAAAAAATGAGTTTTAGATTTTGAACTCCCAAGGGGGGGGTATTGGGAGAATAGGCTTCTAAAAAAATGAGTTTTAGATTTTGAACTCCCAAGGGGGGGGTATTGGGAGAATAGGCTTCTAAAAAAATTAGTTTTAGATTTTGAACTCCCAAGGGGGGGGTATTGGGAGAATAGGCTTCTAAAAAAATTAGTTTTAGATTTTGAACTCCCAAGGGGGGGGTATTGGGAGAATAGGCTTCTAAAAAAATTAGTTTTAGATTTTGAACTCCCAAGGGGGGGGGGGGGTATTGGGAGAATAGGCTTCTAAAAAAATGTATTTCAGAATTTGAACTCCAAAGGGGGGGGGGGGTATTGGGAGAATAGGCGGAACAAATATACATCCCTGAAAACTCACCGATTTTCTTTAAACTTTGCACACTAGTTCCTTTTCACTCACAAATCAGAAATATGAAAACGAAATTTGTCGGAAAGTTATAGTTTCCGAGATATTCGACTTTAAAATTCCCGCTTCGCTCCGCGCGCGTGTGTTTGTGTGTGCCACTGCCAGCCTGCCTGTGCGCGTGTGTGTGTGTGTTTCTTTAATAAATTTTTTCTATTCCATTCTAACTAAATATTTGTAATGAATAAACAAAAAGCATTGCTGGTAACCCGAATGTTCGGAAGGAATGTTTACACTACTTGTATACTTGTTACTAAAAAGAAGAAGAAGAGTTAATAATTGTGAGAATGTCAAATTGTGTTGTGAAGTGTAGTACAAATATCGGGAATTTTAAAGTCGAATATCTCGGAAACTATAACTTTCCGACAAATTTCGTTTTCATATTTGTGATTTGTGAGTGAAAAGGAACTAGTGTGCAAAGTTTAAAGAAAATCGGTGAGTTTTCAGGGATGTATATTTAAGCCTAGGCTTCTAAAAAAATTAGTTTTAGATTTTGAACTCCCAAGGGGGGGGTATTGGGAGAATAGGCATCTAAAAAAATTAGTTTTAGATTTTGAACTCCCAAGGGGGGGGTATTGGGAGAATAGGCTTCTAAAAAAATTAGTTTTAGATTTTGAACTCCCAAGGGGGGGGTATTGGGAGAATAGGCTTCTAAAAAAATTAGTTTTAGATTTTGAACTCCCAAGGGGGGGGTATTGGGAGAATAGGCTTCTAAAAAAATTAGTTTTAGATTTTGAACTCCCAAGGGGGGGGTATTGGGAGAATAGGCTTCTAAAAAAATTAGTTTTAGATTTTGAACTCCCAAGGGGGGGGGGGGGGGTATTGGGAGAATAGGCTTCTAAAAAAATTAGTTTTAGATTTTGAACTCCCAAGGGGGGGGGGTATTGGGAGAATAGGCTTCTAAAAAAGTATATTTCAGAATTTGAACTCCAAAGGGGGGGGGGGGTATTGGGAGAATAGGCGGAACAAATATACATCCCTGAAAACTCACCGATTTTCTTTAAACTTTGCACACTAGTTCCTTTTCACTCACAAATCAGAAATATGAAAACGAAATTTGTCGGAAAGTTATAGTTTCCGAGATATTCGACTTTAAAATTCCCGCTTCGCTCCGCGCGCGTGTGTTTGTGTGTGCCACTGCCAGCCTGCCTGTGCGCGTGTGTGTGTGTGTTTCTTTAATAAATTTTTTCTATTCCATTCTAACTAAATATTTGTAATGAATAAACAAAAAGCATTGCTGGTAACCCGAATGTTCGGAAGGAATGTTTACACTACTTGTATACTTGTTACTAAAAAGAAGAAGAAGAGTTAATAATTGTGAGAATGTCAAATTGTGTTGTGAAGTGTAGTACAAATATCGGGAATTTTAAAGTCGAATATCTCGGAAACTATAACTTTCCGACAAATTTCGTTTTCATATTTGTGATTTGTGAGTGAAAAGGAACTAGTGTGCAAAGTTTAAAGAAAATCGGTGAGTTTTCAGGGATGTATATTTAAGCCTAGGCTTCTAAAAAAATTAGTTTTAGATTTTGAACTCCCAAGGGGGGGGTATTGGGAGAATAGGCTTCTAAAAAAATTAGTTTTAGATTTTGAACTCCCAAGGGGGGGGTATTGGGAGAATAGGCTTCTAAAAAAATTAGTTTTAGATTTTGAACTCCCAAGGGGGGGGGGGTATTGGGAGAATAGGCTTCTAAAAAAATTAGTTTTAGATTTTGAACTCCCAAGGGGGGGGGGTATTGGGAGAATAGGCTTCTAAAAAAATTAGTTTTAGATTTTGAACTCCCAAGGGGGGGGTATTGGGAGAATAGGCTTCTAAAAAAATTAGTTTTAGATTTTGAACTCCCAAGGGGGGGGTATTGGGAGAATAGGCTTCTAAAAAAATTAGTTTTAGATTTTGAACTCCCAAGGGGGGGGGTATTGGGAGAATAGGCTTCTAAAAAAATTAGTTTTAGATTTTGAACTCCCAAGGGGGGGGTATTGGGAGAATAGGCTTCTAAAAAAATTAGTTTTAGATTTTGAACTCCCAAGGGGGGGGTATTGGGAGAATAGGCTTCTAAAAAAATTAGTTTTAGATTTTGAACTCCCAAGGGGGGGGTATTGGGAGAATAGGCTTCTAAAAAAATAAGTTTTAGATTTTGAACTCCCAAGGGGGGGGTATTGGGAGAATAGGCTTCTAAAAAAATAAGTTTTAGATTTTGAACTCCCAAGGGGGGGGGGTATTGGGAGAATAGGCTTCTAAAAAAATTAGTTTTAGATTTTGAACTCCCAAGGGGGGGGTATTGGGAGAATAGGCTTCTAAAAAAATTAGTTTTAGATTTTGAACTCCCAAGGGGGGGGGGGGTATTGGGAGAATAGGCTTCTAAAAAAATTAGTTTTAGATTTTGAACTCCCAAGGGGGGGGTATTGGGAGAATAGGCTTCTAAAAAAATTAGTTTTAGATTTTGAACTCCCAAGGGGGGGGTATTGGGAGAATAGGCTTCTAAAAAAATTAGTTTTAGATTTTGAACTCCCAAGGGGGGGGGGTATTGGGAGAATAGGCTTCTAAAAAAATTAGTTTTAGATTTTGAACTCCCAAGGGGGGGTGTTGGGAGAATAGGCTTCTAAAAAAATTAGTTTTAGATTTTGAACTCCCAAGGGGGGGGTATTGGGAGAATAGGCTTCTAAAAAAATTAGTTTTAGATTTTGAACTCCCAAGTGGGGGGTATTGGGAGAATAGGCTTCTAAAAAAATTAGTTTTAGATTTTGAACTCCCAAGGGGGGGGGTATTGGGAGAATAGGCTTCTAAAAAAATTAGTTTTAGATTTTGAACTCCCAAGGGGGGGGGGGGGGTATTGGGAGAATATGCTTCTAAAAAAATGTATTTCAGAATTTGAACTCCAAAGGGGGGGGGGGGTATTGGGAGAATAGGCGGAACAAATATACATCCCTGAAAACTCACCGATTTTCTTTAAACTTTGCACACTAGTTCCTTTTCACTCACAAATCAGAAATATGAAAACGAAATTTGTCGGAGAGTTATAGTTTCCGAGATATTCGACTTTAAAATTCCCGCTTCGCTCCGCGCGCGTGTGTTTGTGTGTGCCACTGCCAGCCTGCCTGTGCGCGTGTGTGTGTGTGTTTCTTTAATAAATTTTTTCTATTCCATTCTAACTAAATATTTGTAATGAATAAACAAAAAGCATTGCTGGTAACCCGAATGTTCGGAAGGAATGTTTACACTACTTGTATACTTGTTACTAAAAAGAAGAAGAAGAGTTAATAATTGTGAGAATGTCAAATTGTGTTGTGAAGTGTAGTACAAATATCGGGAATTTTAAAGTCGAATATCTCGGAAACTATAACTTTCCGACAAATTTCGTTTTCATATTTGTGATTTGTGAGTGAAAAGGAACTAGTGTGCAAAGTTTAAAGAAAATCGGTGAGTTTTCAGGGATGTATATTTAAGCCTAGGCTTCTAAAAAAATTAGTTTTAGATTTTGAACTCCCAAGGGGGGGGTATTGGGAGAATAGGCTTCTAAAAAAATTAGTTTTAGATTTTGAACTCCCAAGGGGGGGGTATTGGGAGAATAGGCTTCTAAAAAAATTAGTTTTAGATTTTGAACTCCCAAGGGGGGGGTATTGGGAGAATAGGCTTCTAAAAAAATTAGTTTTAGATTTTGAACTCCCAAGGGGGGGGGGGGGTATTGGGAGAATAGGCTTCTAAAAAAATTAGTTTTAGATTTTGAACTCCCAAGGGGGGGGTATTGGGAGAATAGGCTTCTAAAAAAATTAGTTTTAGATTTTGAACTCCCAAGGGTGGGGGGGTATTGGGAGAATAGGCGTCTAAAAAAATGTATTTCAGAATTTGAACTCCAAAGAGGGGGGGGGGTATTGGGAGAATAGGCGGAACAAATATACATCCCTGAAAACTCACCGATTTTCTTTAAACTTTGCACACTAGTTCCTTTTCACTCACAAATCAGAAATATGAAAACGAAATTTGTCGGAAAGTTATAGTTTCCGAGATATTCGACTTTAAAATTCCCGCTTCGCTCCGCGCGCGTGTGTTTGTGTGTGCCACTGCCAGCCTGCCTGTGCGCGTGTGTGTGTGTGTTTCTTTAATAAATTTTTTCTATTCCATTCTAACTAAATATTTGTAATGAATAAACAAAAAGCATTGCTGGTAACCCGAATGTTCGGAAGGAATGTTTACACTACTTGTATACTTGTTACTAAAAAGAAGAAGAAGAGTTAATAATTGTGAGAATGTCAAATTGTGTTGTGAAGTGTAGTACAAATATCGGGAATTTTAAAGTCGAATATCTCGGAAACTATAACTTTCCGACAAATTTCGTTTTCATATTTGTGATTTGTGAGTGAAAAGGAACTAGTGTGCAAAGTTTAAAGAAAATCGGTGAGTTTTCAGGGATGTATATTTTAGCCTAGGCTTCTAAAAAAATGAGTTTTAGATTTTGAACTCCCAAGGGGGGGGTATTGGGAGAATAGGCTTCTAAAAAAATGAGTTTTAGATTTTGAACTCCCAAGGGGGGGGTATTGGGAGAATAGGCTTCTAAAAAAATTAGTTTTAGATTTTGAACTCCCAAGGGGGGGTATTGGGAGAATAGGCTTCTAAAAAAATTAGTTTTAGATTTTGAACTCCCAAGGGGGGGGTATTGGGAGAATAGGCTTCTAAAAAAATTAGTTTTAGATTTTGAACTCCCAAGGGGGGGGGGGGTATTGGGAGAATAGGCTTCTAAAAAAATGTATTTCAGAATTTGAACTCCAAAGGGGGGGGGGGGGGTATTGGGAGAATAGGCGGAACAAATATACATCCCTGAAAACTCACCGATTTTCTTTAAACTTTGCACACTAGTTCCTTTTCACTCACAAATCAGAAATATGAAAACGAAATTTGTCGGAAAGTTATAGTTTCCGAGATATTCGACTTTAAAATTCCCGCTTCGCTCCGCGCGCGTGTGTTTGTGTGTGCCACTGCCAGCCTGCCTGTGCGCGTGTGTGTGTGTGTTTCTTTAATAAATTTTTTCTATTCCATTCTAACTAAATATTTGTAATGAATAAACAAAAAGCATTGCTGGTAACCCGAATGTTCGGAAGGAATGTTTACACTACTTGTATACTTGTTACTAAAAAGAAGAAGAAGAGTTAATAATTGTGAGAATGTCAAATTGTGTTGTGAAGTGTAGTACAAATATCGGGAATTTTAAAGTCGAATATCTCGGAAACTATAACTTTCCGACAAATTTCGTTTTCATATTTGTGATTTGTGAGTGAAAAGGAACTAGTGTGCAAAGTTTAAAGAAAATCGGTGAGTTTTCAGGGATGTATATTTAAGCCTAGGCTTCTAAAAAAATTAGTTTTAGATTTTGAACTCCCAAGGGGGGGGTATTGGGAGAATAGGCATCTAAAAAAATTAGTTTTAGATTTTGAACTCCCAAGGGGGGGGTATTGGGAGAATAGGCTTCTAAAAAAATTAGTTTTAGATTTTGAACTCCCAAGGGGGGGGTATTGGGAGAATAGGCTTCTAAAAAAATTAGTTTTAGATTTTGAACTCCCAAGGGGGGGGTATTGGGAGAATAGGCTTCTAAAAAAATTAGTTTTAGATTTTGAACTCCCAAGGGGGGGGTATTGGGAGAATAGGCTTCTAAAAAAATTAGTTTTAGATTTTGAACTCCCAAGGGGGGGGGGTATTGGGAGAATAGGCTTCTAAAAAAATTAGTTTTAGATTTTGAACTCCCAAGGGGGGGGGGGGTATTGGGAGAATAGGCTTCTAAAAAAGTATATTTCAGAATTTGAACTCCAAAGGGGGGGGGGGGGTATTGGGAGAATAGGCGGAAACAAATATACATCCCTGAAAACTCACCGATTTTCTTTAAACTTTGCACACTAGTTCCCTTTTCACTCACAAAATCAGAAATATGAAAACGAAATTTGTCGGAAAGTTATAGTTTCCGAGATATTCGACTTTAAAATTCCCGCTTCGCTCCGCGCGCGTGTGTTTGTGTGTGCCACTGCCAGCCTGCCTGTGCGCGTGTGTGTGTGTGTTTCTTTAATAAATTTTTTCTATTCCATTCTAACTAAATATTTGTAATGAATAAACAAAAAGCATTGCTGGTAACCCGAATGTTCGGAAGGAATGTTTACACTACTTGTATACTTGTTACTAAAAAGAAGAAGAAGAGTTAATAATTGTGAGAATGTCAAATTGTGTTGTGAAGTGTAGTACAAATATCGGGAATTTTAAAGTCGAATATCTCGGAAACTATAACTTTCCGACAAATTTCGTTTTCATATTTGTGATTTGTGAGTGAAAAGGAACTAGTGTGCAAAGTTTAAAGAAAATCGGTGAGTTTTCAGGGATGTATATTTTAGCCTAGGCTTCTAAAAAAATGAGTTTTAGATTTTGAACTCCCAAGGGGGGGGGTATTGGGAGAATAGGCTTCTAAAAAAATGAGTTTTAGATTTTGAACTCCCAAGGGGGGGGTATTGGGAGAATAGGCTTCTAAAAAAATTAGTTTTAGATTTTGAACTCCCAAGGGGGGGTATTGGGAGAATAGGCTTCTAAAAAAATTAGTTTTAGATTTTGAACTCCCAAGGGGGGGGTATTGGGAGAATAGGCTTCTAAAAAAATTAGTTTTAGATTTTGTACTCCCAAGGGGGGGGGGGGTATTGGGAGAATAGGCTTCTAAAAAAATGTATTTCAGAATTTGAACTCCAAAGGGGGGGGGGGTATTGGGAGAATAGGCGGAACAAATATACATCCCTGAAAACTCACCGATTTTCTTTAAACTTTGCACACTAGTTCCTTTTCACTCACAAATCAGAAATATGAAAACGAAATTTGTCGGAAAGTTATAGTTTCCGAGATATTCGACTTTAAAATTCCCGCTTCGCTCCGCGCGCGTGTGTTTGTGTGTGCCACTGCCAGCCTGCCTGTGCGCGTGTGTGTGTGTGTTTCTTTAATAAATTTTTTCTATTCCATTCTAACTAAATATTTGTAATGAATAAACAAAAAGCATTGCTGGTAACCCGAATGTTCGGAAGGAATGTTTACACTACTTGTATACTTGTTACTAAAAAGAAGAAGAAGAGTTAATAATTGTGAGAATGTCAAATTGTGTTGTGAAGTGTAGTACAAATATCGGGAATTTTAAAGTCGAATATCTCGGAAACTATAACTTTCCGACAAATTTCGTTTTCATATTTGTGATTTGTGAGTGAAAAGGAACTAGTGTGCAAAGTTTAAAGAAAATCGGTGAGTTTTCAGGGATGTATATTTAAGCCTAGGCTTCTAAAAAAATTAGTTTTAGATTTTGAACTCCCAAGGGGGGGGTATTGGGAGAATAGGCATCTAAAAAAATTAGTTTTAGATTTTGAACTCCCAAGGGGGGGGTATTGGGAGAATAGGCTTCTAAAAAAATTAGTTTTAGATTTTGAACTCCCAAGGGGGGGGTATTGGGAGAATAGGCTTCTAAAAAAATTAGTTTTAGATTTTGAACTCCCAAGGGGGGGGTATTGGGAGAATAGGCTTCTAAAAAAATTAGTTTTAGATTTTGAACTCCCAAGGGGGGGGGGGTATTGGGAGAATAGGCTTCTAAAAAAATTAGTTTTAGATTTTGAACTCCCAAGGGGGGGGGGGGTATTGGGAGAATAGGCTTCTAAAAAAGTATATTTCAGAATTTGAACTCCAAAGGGGGGGGGGGTATTGGGAGAATAGGCGGAACAAATATACATCCCTGAAAACTCACCGATTTTCTTTAAACTTTGCACACTAGTTCCTTTTCACTCACAAATCAGAAATATGAAAACGAAATTTGTCGGAAAGTTATAGTTTCCGAGATATTCGACTTTAAAATTCCCGCTTCGCTCCGCGCGCGTGTGTTTGTGTGTGCCACTGCCAGCCTGCCTGTGCGCGTGTGTGTGTGTGTTTCTTTAATAAATTTTTTTCTATTCCATTCTAACTAAATATTTGTAATGAATAAACAAAAAGCATTGCTGGTAACCCGAATGTTCGGAAGGAATGTTTACACTACTTGTATACTTGTTACTAAAAAGAAGAAGAAGAGTTAATAATTGTGAGAATGTCAAATTGTGTTGTGAAGTGTAGTACAAATATCGGGAATTTTAAAGTCGAATATCTCGGAAACTATAACTTTTCGACAAATTTCGTTTTCATATTTGTGATTTGTGAGTGAAAAGGAACTAGTGTGCAAAGTTTAAAGAAAATCGGTGAGTTTTCAGGGATGTATATTTAAGCCTAGGCTTCTAAAAAAATTAGTTTTTAGATTTTGAACTCCCAAGGGGGGGGTATTGGGAGAATAGGCTTCTAAAAAAATTAGTTTTTAGATTTTGGAACTCCCAAGGGGGGGGGTATTGGGAGAATAGGCTTCTAAAAAAATTAGTTTAGATTTTGAA